>JAFBJU010000850.1:5694-160460 GCA_016785305.1 Colistium nudipinnis
ATCACAGAGCCACAACAATACCAACAAACACGAAGGGCAAACAGAAGGAACAGAACCATGTCAAGGCAGCCCTCAAAACCTGTGGCTACCCAAACTAGGCCTTCGTTAAAACTACCAGGCAAAAGAGGGCGAACGTAGAAGAAAACAGCAGAAAGCAGAAAAACACGGCTATTGCGTATGTTGCTGGAGTCTCTGAAAAAATCCGGAGAATCTTCAACAAACACGACATCCCGGTTTATTTCAAACCCACCAACACCCTGAGGCAGAAGCTGGTCCACCCTAAGGACAAGCTTCCTAGACACAAACAGAGCAATGTGGTTTATGCAGTCCAATGCACTGAGGACTGTTCTGATTTACACATAGGAGAAACAAAACAACCATTGCACAAACGCATGTCACAACACCAAAGAGCAACCTCCTCTGGTCAGGACTCAGCTGTCCATCTACATCTGAAGGACAGTGGACACTCATTTGAGGATGAAAACGTTCACATTCTGGCCAGGGAAGACAGATGGTTTGAAAGAGGAGTAAAAGAAGCCATCTTTGCTAGAACAGAGAAACCATCACTGAACAGAGGTGGAGGTTTAAGACACCATCTCTCAGCCACTTACAATGCTGTCCTTCACTCTCTCCCTAGGAAGGTAAACAAGAACAATAACTCAAAGGATATCTCAGGTGAAACTAACGACCCTCATTTACACCTAGACTCAGGCGAAACCCACAACCCGAATCTGGGCCAGATGGCCAACGACCTGCAAGTTTGACACAATGGTCCTCTAATTAGGTACTCATCCTCTGATTAGCTATTATTTTTGCAGAGGATAAATACCTGAACTTTTCCAGCAGCTAGTTAGAACTGAAGAAGCCTCTCGGGTGAGAGGTGAAACGTCTTCAAGACATTTTCAACCAGTCCAGTTGCCTACTTGAATCGCACTTGATATTAACAAAGGATGTACTTTCTGAGGCAGCTGAATTAGTTTAACCTGCTAAAACAATGCCGGTTTACTTCGACACTGCCATCATTGAGTCCATCCTCACCTTCTCCATCACCGTCTGGTATGCTGCTTCCACTGCCAAGGACAAACAGCAGCATATCATCCACTCTGCAGAGAGGGCGATTGGCTGTCATATACCATTTCCAGCACCTGTACACTTCCAGGTCCCTGTTGAGATAAGGGAAGATCATAACAATACATTCATTAAACATGACATGAACCCACTACCGGGACGAATGAGAATCTTTAGACATAATACGACACATTAACTTACAAATTTCTTAAAGCTCAACGGAGGTCAGCAATAATTGCCCACTTGAACCTACAAAGAAGATTAGATACAACAGAAAACAAATGACTTATTAGTAACTTTAGACATCGTAAAACATATATCAATATTTTATTGCAGATTATATATTTCACAACAACCTTGCTCATTAAAAAAAGTTAAATATTAAAAAGTTTAGAATTGATCAAATCAAAGTCATTTAATGTCGATCTAAAATATCGCCATCTAATAACAGGCCAATAATACGCTATAGGTAGACTGTAGCTGTATTTAGTTATTTTCTCCACATTCATTATTTCCACCTGTCCAATAATCATTATCCCTGGTATCCATAGTTTACACTGCATTTCAACGTCAGGGCAAGTCAATGTTTTTAAAAAATGCTTCTTTGGACGGACGGCGTGGAGTCGGTACTTATGAGTGACCTGTTGTGTACGGATATTCAAACATTGCACCCTGCACGAGACCCATTCTGTAACTGTTGTGTGTTTAATAATGCAGAGCTTGTGCGTATTCCTAATTTTCAACCACGTTTTATCACCGTTGCAAAAAATTGCAAAGGCATGGGGGGGGGGGCGTGTTAGCCGGCTTACTCTAATTAGCGTTAATGCTAGCCACCTTCGCAGCCTATCATTACCGCTGATTAAAGATAACAGATCAATAAGATTTGACTCACCAGAGCGCCCATCCCAGCAGCAGCCCCACACACAGGAAATGCACCGTTGCTCTGTGGAGAAATGCTTCAGTTAGCGTTACTCCCATCACCTGGTGTTACGTTACCCTTTAGCAAACATTAGCGTCAAACTGCGTGCTCAAACTGATAGACGCATTCAAGTCAAATAAAGCGACAGACCACAAAACAAATGTTTCGGCGAAAACTTACAACAAAAATACTTTCTTGAGCGTTCTAATTGAATTGCTAGTTTTGCCCCGTTACCTGAAGAAAGTTCTCGTTTGCTAGTCGGCAGACATCTTGAATTTTCCGGTAGAACTGACTGTGGGCGTCATGACGTGTAGGTGACGTCACAACGGTGCGTCCCTTCGCGCTGAGAAATTATAATTTGGATACTGACCTTAACCCAGAAACATTAATCCATACAGCCATCATCAAGATAAACCCAGTAGTTTAATATACGCTTCACTTAGTAACTGGTGTTGACATCTGTATCCATAATTTTTAGTAAGTTAAGTTACGTTAAGTTAGTTACTAGTACTGTTCGGGTTTACATGTTTGCATCCTTTAAATATTACTCAGCTGAACCGAGTGCAGTTATTGCTCTCACAAGAATTGATTTCATTGTTATATAATAAAATAGATATGTGTTTCTATTGTACTGTGGACCACTGGTGGTCCTTGAGCGACCCTTAGTGGTCAGTGACTGTTTTTTATTCGTTAAGTGGTCCTTGGGTCTGAAATAGTTTGAGAAACACTGAGAAAGAGGAACATGATTTTTGCTTTCGTTTGCCCTAATAGAACTGGAAGAACATGGTTTTACAAAGCAGCTTCCATGCCATTCTGCACCTTCAATGTTCCTATGCTTTGCCTTAATCCAATGTTGTCAGAAATGTGCTTACTCTGTCCCACATTGTTTGGAGCAGCTGTTTAGTCGGCCTCTTTAAGGAGCTCAGCTAGGATTAAGGCTAGGAAACAGCTGAAGTGCAGGCAGCTAAACCGCCAACATGTCCAGCCCTGTTACTGTTATCGTGTGAGTGCGAGGAACTGTGCTGTGGGATCCAAGGAGGAAATTCACAGTCATTATCCTCCAATAAACAATCAGGAAGACCCACTGCATGTGGCTGTGCATGGTGGGCCTGTTGGATTAGGATTTGAAAATGGCTCAGACTAACCTTTGAACACCAGCTCTGAATATGAGACCAGGGCTTTGCGGTGAGACTGCAACAAGGATTATGTGAGTTTACAGCGAGGGGGAAGAACTGTTTTGCGTGGTTGGAGTTTGTGTAAGCGCTGTCTCACAGACAACACAGCATGGCGGTGCATGTACAAGCAATTGTGGTCGATGAAGTTTTGTGACTGAATGCTCGACATCAGGTATCAAAGCAGAGATTTCCTGCATTTCCCCACAGACCAATTCCTGCTCAATTTCATGAAAGTGTGGCTCTCTCTCTGAGAGAGCAGTTTACTCTGGCAACTCAGGACCCTACATTTAGCCATTATCCTTAAGCTCTCAAGTCAGAACAATGTGCATGCCTCTACAATGTGCTCTAACAAATGCAATTGACCCTTTTTTGTTCTAAACTGGCAACTGTTGCCAACCCCCCCCCCCCCCCCCCCCCCCCCCCCCCCCCACTGTTGCCACCCCCCCCCCCCCTCCCCCGCCCTCGCTCTTCAGACGCATAACCTCTCACAAAACATCACAAAACAAAACACAAAACTTGGAATGACACCCAGCATGTCCTCATTCAGCCAAAACACAGCGTTTGCTTGTGGTTCCATGTAAGCATAGCCCCCTCTCTGTTGTTTCTGGTGGTTTGTGGAGTTTATTATGAGAAATGAAGGCAGGGGATATTTTTTAACTGCCTAAGATTTAGCTCAACAAGGAGCAGGCAGGCTCATGAAAACGGCCTTGCAACAAAGCTGAATGGAGAAGATGAAAATGTGGCTTCAATATAATAACAGAATCAAGGAGATACATTCACAAATACACAACATGTAAGGGACATACTGTATGTGAATGTCTTCTTTCTTTTCAAATGTTTTCTTTCATTCTCAACACATGCATGAAATAGTAATTCAAGTTTCTGCAGGACATCCTATGATCAGAACTAACACTGAAATAACACCCAGTCATATCGCCTTCACTGAAGTAATTGATTTAGTCAGTAATCTATGTAATCACCGTGCAGTCTAATACCTCTTCAGTGTTAGCTAATGGTTCCTTCTATCATACAGTCGAAGTTCAGGGTATCATGCAACCTCAGTCTGCACTCATTCACAGACGTGCCCTTTGGGGAAATATGCTAATTTGTGGCGTGTAATTTGTAAAGTACTTATGCATCTTTGACCCTTGGTCTCCCTTGTGATTATTTCTGGATCACACAGTGTCCACGAGCTGAGCAGTGGCCTGCACGCATCACCTACTCAAACACCCGTGAAGTCTGAGCTGATTCAAAACAGCTCCAGTCCTGAAATGATTGCGAGGCTGGGCCGAGTTTTTAAATCAGTCTTTCAGGAATCTAACAATTAGGCCCAGCAATTTTTCTCATATTTGTGTCCAAGGAGTAAGAGTAAGCAACAGTCAAAGTTCTGGCTCTAATGAACAGGGGGCTCCTTGGAGCATCCTTCACAGCAAGGTAACTAATTATTTCAGCATGCCACGGGAGTCACATTTCCTCATCAAATGGGAAATTATTTTCAGAACGTCTGTGCTCTTGGATTTCATTCCGTGTGGTTTCGCCCGCTGCAGTTGAGTTTCTGGCGTACTAAATGGCCAAGGTGAAGTCTGGAGTCTGTCAAGGGGCATGGGGCGAGCCAAGCGAGAATCTCCACTTGTCTGTCTCCAGCGCCGAGATAACCATGCAGTTCCACAGCTTCTTTCAAACCTTTCAGCAGCACAGAGAGGAGGCATGGATCTTTTTTTAAAGGGAAGGGAGAAGCTATAGGCAGCATGGAATATCACTTAGTTTTTCAATGGAAAATGTGGCTCAGGGAAGGCAGAGTTTGGCCGGCTCAGTGCAATAGGAGATGAGAGGTCAAAAAACTTGATAGGATTATTTGAGGAAGTCTCAAATAAGAGCCACACTGAGACCCAGAGGCAGCTGATCATCTTGTTGGGGGTTTGGCTGCAATACTGGCTTTGTCCTGATTGGTTCTGACTGACAGTGGAACAGAATAGGGCCCGTCCAACACGAAGCAGCATTCGCAGATTGTGGCATTTACTGCCACTGGCTTAGGAGCAGCTGCTGTCAACATCTGTATTCCGGTCTCTCACATCACTTTTTGTTTTGTTCTTCAGTATTTTTCTTGTTTTCTCTCCTACCCAGATGCGAGAGCGGCCTAGGTCTCAGCTTCATGGCACGGCTCCGGGTTCAGTAGGCTGCATGGCAGAACCGTTGATGTACAGGACAGAGAAGTGAGACTGAGCCCCGAGGAAAAGGACACACCTAGGAAGAGTAAGACATAAAATCAGACTTCCCCTGGCCTCCTTGCGATGCCAGACATTGCACATAACACTCAGTTGTCTATTGACGCTATATTACAGGATGCACAATACCACAAGTGTTCAAATTAAATGTACGGACTTCCTGAGGTATCTACATCACAATATAGAAAACTCAAACTTGATTAAATCTTTATTTAAAGACATTTACCTCTTGCTGCCACTGCCCTCCTCAACTCCTGATAGATTATGATCTGATCCTGGGTCAAGCAAATAAAGGAAAACGCACAACATCCCTCTCAAGGTAGCAAAAATACACAGCATACAGCAAACGCTGGGGCCCAGACCACTAATGTGTGGTGTGCGGTTAACGCAGCTCACTGCTGTATACATTAAGCTCTTCCAATGGTTTGTCATGATTAGTTTGTTTAGCTTTTAAAAACCACCCCGACTTGTGTGTCATAAACAAACATCTCCCACGTTGCGATCAGTGTCGAATCGTGGCCCATGGTTAGAATTAAGATTTTACCCCGGTGACAATAACAAAAGAAGAACAAGAAAGAAAAGTGGCTTAAGTGGCAGTTTGCAGGGTAGAATTTGTGTTTGTGATTTGTATTTCCTCAGAAAGAATGGGCCTCCCAAACAAATACTGCATATACTCTTGCATTTAAGCTTTGGTTATTTTGAGACGATTTTGTATTTAGTATATATATAGTATAGATCTAGTATTTGAAAATGGCAAAAACAGAGCTATATGGAGTAAATTTCACTTACAGTATATTCTTCAACAGCACAACTCAGAATACATGCAAATATTTTTTATATATCCTGAATGTATAAAAAAAAACTAAAAATACAGCCACTGCTTGCGCACGTTGACAATAAACAAACAAAAAGTGCCTTCCAGTTGATTTTGAGGTTTATTCATTGCCTTGACCAAGTAACAACTGTTTTTATAAAAGAAACTTTACATAAGAGCAAATTGGACAATACAAAGAGATATGCATTTGGTCATTGGATCGAAAATCCAGTCTCTATCGAAACAAACAAAACAAAAAAGAAAAAAAAATCTGAATTCATATAACTTAACAATAAAAAAACAAACTATGGTCACCGCTTTCTTTGTTTTTACAAAGTCTGTAGTAATAATTTAGAGGCTTTATTAGACACCATTGCTTTGAATTTGTCGGCGTGGTCGTGAAAGCAGGGTTTGTGCTGGAGAATTGCGTGTCCTAACCTTGGCAGTAGAAACCACTTTGTTAGGATTCATGGTGTCTTTGTTGGGGGAGTGACTGTAGGAACAACAAAGGCCGCTCTGTCGTCTCTGGAGCCTCCGTCTCTCGCTCTGTCTCTTCCCAGTGAGTGGGTATCGTGTGAGGTGTGAGGGTCGTGAGTGGTCCAGAGGTTCAGAGGTGCGATTGGAAACACAAGGAGAGGGCCCGGCACTACCCCGCAGCTACCCTTCCTGGATAAAAAACACATGTGGGAGCCTACGACCCCCACTGTATAAGCAAATAATGCCTGGGGATTGGCTAGTGCGATTCATTTCATCATAATTCCATAGGCACGCCAACAGGAATAATATGCCATTGTCCTTCATTCCTTCTACTTCTTCATCGCCTTCATGTAAAATCACATCCGTCCACAAGCTCTCAATGGAGGCTGTGTTTGCTGATTGAAAACCAACCAAGAACTCCAAGTGCAGCTTTTTTTTTTTTTAAGTTTGCACATTCAAGACACATCGAAGAAAAAGGTTGAAACGTCACTGTGCAGCTTAACTCCACCCCGAGAAAAAGTCCTTGACCATAAGCACAGTCTGCGTTGTCAAAAAAAAAAATTGAACAATTTATGAAAGAGTGTACATTTTGACACACATAAACAGTACCTTGAAGATATACATACAATTAAAAAGTCAGCATGGAGAGCCAACTTCAGTTTCTCCCAAAAGTCCAACAGTTTGTGAACTTGGCACCCCTCGCGGCAAACGTGTATACCATATGCATCGTACATAAGTCCTTTCTATTTAAAAAAAAAAAAAAAAAAAGATTCTTTCCACTGGATGACAAAAGAAGCTCTAAATGCTCTATGGTAAAGCCAAAACCAAGTACACAAAAGTTTTGATCAAAAGCAAAATGATCACACATATACAGACTTACTCTTGCTTGGGCGACGAAGATAATACTGAAATGTATTTTCGAGGACAAACAAAGGCAGCGAGGGGGAGAATGTGAAACTTTTAAGTCCTCTTGCTTCTTGTAAACTGCAATTTGCATGTAATGCTAAACAGCTGAGAGGGCTGAGTTTCAAAAGGCTGGGGGGGGCTGGCTTTTTTATTTTTTTTACTCCCTCTGGACTATTGTGCGCCGAGCACAAAGGAGTGAAAAGGCAACACTGTCCACAAACAACACTGATATGCCGAAGCAAAAACATCCCTTTTAGGTCATGGCATTCTTCCATTAAAACAAATACTGTCCATAAAGCGTGCCAATGGATCTACGCAGTACTGTGTTGCCACGGCTTGGCCGAATGTGATTTCATTTAGGTCCAGCTTGGCATTCGGGCCCATATCAGCCTCTAAAAGTCAAGATAAGAAAGGAATTCCTTCGCAGGTTAAGGAACTCCAAGGCTGAGATGTGGGCAATGTAGAAACAATGTGGGCCGCTTATCGATCCGCCGCTCACGTTCGAGCAACTTATCTACCGTACGTGTCCAACAGCCGTGTTGGCCTGCCAGAAACAAGAGGCTGACCGAGACAAAACAGTGTTCCGTTTAAAGTCAAAATGAAGCCTCCAGTCAAAACAAGAACAGAGAATTCATGCCGGGCATTTACTGAGACAGTGTGTGTCTGCGTGCTGTGTGAGTTCATCCTCACCTCAGACGGTGGGCTCATTCAGCTCTCAAAGGCACAGGCTGTTGTGGTGCGCTTTCCATTCGCAATCACGACTGCGACTCGAAGCGACTCGTAAAATAATTCTTCACAAATTCCAAAGAGGCACCTCGGCATCTGCACTTTGCATCGGCCACAGTCGGTTCGATTTCTTTCTACAATAACAAAGGCACTTTGGCAAAATACGCATTTTGTAACGTGAACAAAACAAAACGGAAAAAAAAGGAAATAAGAAAAACTAAATCGGAATTCATCCAAAAATAAGTTAACATTACAAAAGTGTCTTGTTGTGTGGGAAATTCTGCACGGAGACATCACCATCACTTAAACCCGGCAAAGAAAAGGATGGTCAAGGCCTCTTTTGCTCCGTTTTAGACACCAATCGCAACCAAAAAGAACGAAAGTTCTCTTTTTGTGTTCCACACTTCCTCGCCTCAAACACCCCCTTTCCCGCAATAACAGCTCTCTATTCCTGTCAGGGAGAGTTTATTTAGACTCTGGCGAGTTCGCTGGCACAGAAATGTTTGCTGGTTTGCATAGAGTGACGGGAGGAGGACGTCAGGGCTAATATTTCTGCACCAGTGGAACTTTAACAGTTTTGATCTCCGCTATATGGGAGGACTTCTGGATGATGCAGCTGGTGGTCCCAGAGACGCTGTCCTTTCCCTGCGCCAAGTTGGTCAAGGCCATGGCGGCGTTGATCTCCTTCCAGTACGTCTCGTCCTTGCCCTTCACCCTTTCCTTCTGCGCAACTCCGACGCCAACGCCTCCACTGATGATCGGCACAACATGCAAACATGCACACAAAAGAACAAAACAGAGAGTGGGGAGTTAGAGGTCGAGTTGAGCTTGTCATGAATGAACAAAGGGGATTCAATCTGGCCTACGAGGTTAGAGAGAGTCCACTCACTTGTCACATTTACTTGATCCATGGTCTGTGGTTTCTGAAAGCACAAGAAGAAAAAGGGGTTAATTTCACGGAGTTCTTAGGGGTCAATGAGGATTTATTGAGATCAGGAAACATGCAGGCTCAGGAGTTGTGTGTGTGTGTGTGTGTGTGTACACATGCTTTTGTGTGAAGTCTGATTGTGTACACCCTGTCCTGTGCAAAAAAAAAAAAAAATGCTCCGCTGCTCTGTTTTCTCTCTTTACTTAGCTGCTGGATGAAAAAGACGTTTTTGCAAGAAGCCGTCAAGAAACAAGGTGACTAATAAGATCAAGTTGAAAGATGTTTCGTATGACTCATAAACTCCATTCTCTAATATTTTGTTCAAAAACAAATGGGCCCCGGCCAGTGCAATTGAGTTGTCTTAAGGAATCAGATCGAAAATGACTGAGTGCAAAAGATTTGAGTGGGAATGAAAGGGCAGCAAGTGAGTCAGTGGGCGAAAGACGGAGGCCTGCTCCTCTTTTTCCCCTCTCTATCTCGTATGTAAAACATTAGCGGGGAATAGCACGGTCATTAAACAATAAAACCAAAGACGGCTCTCTTCGGGGCAACCAAGTGTGTTTATTGCAGCAGTGCTGCTGAGAGAGAGAGAGACACGTGAGTGAGTGTGTGTGTGTGTGTGTGTGTGTGTGTGTGTGTGTGTGTGTTTGTGTTTGTGTGCGTGTGCGTGTGTTAGTTTGTTTGCTCTCAACCTGTCTCCTCTCTCGGGTGCAGCTCTATGTGAGCTTTGCCCAGCGGTGAACACCGGCTTGGCGTTTCACGCGGCAATACAGGAGAGCAGAGCATCTGGTATTCCTTGCCGTGCAGCCTCCAGGCGCTCTCTTTAAGTCATCTCAACACGCAGGTAAGGCGAGGGGAGCTTTTAAGAAGCTCGGTTCTGGACCAGGTGTAGCTGACTCACTGGCTTAAGGACGTTCAAAAGGGGGAAGATTCTCTCAAAATCCATTTGGCGCAAAGGTACCTTACATTTTACCCAGGTCCATAGGAATTCTGGCTCTCTTGCATGGGATTTTCACTGTTTCTCAGACGTTCGGCCACAAACCCCACATCCAAGTCCTTCTGCAGCCCCCCCATGCCTAAATGTCTAAGCCTGAGCAACCATGTTTACACACCACAGCTAAGCGCAACACAGCGGTCGACAGGCGCTCCTGAGCATCGCCTCCTGCCTATGAAAGTCTGCACCCTTAAACTCACCAAAACTAAATTGTTTGAAAGGACTGGAAAAGGTAGCACAAGGACATTGTTCTGGAACGAGCATTGTCACGGACAGCCACACTGATGGTGAGCCAACACTCCAAACTCCCCTAGTGTCAGGGAAAGCACACACACACACACACACACTCTGCTTTGTCGCCTCTAACCTCTCCAAAGCCCTCCATGGACTTTCCAAAAAATGTGGATCCAGTGTTAGGCCTTTTTCAAGCTGCGATATGTGTCTAATTATTCCCAACGCCTTGCTCTTTTCCTCCCTCGTTTTCCAAATATATTCCCATGTAGCGTGACCCACACCGACAGTCCCGGGTTTGCAAGGCCCCTGGCTAGCGTGGTCCCGATTACGAAATTTCCTGTAGTTTTCCCGTTTCTTCCGTAATAGGTGTATTCCTCAGAGAGAGATAGACTTCACTCTCCACACTTTTTCATTCTGTTGACCGTTCTCAGACAGGATACGGGAGGAATGTGTACGCACGTGTGTGAGGGAGATGAGGACACGATAAACCAGCAGCACAAACCACAGAATGAGATTTTCGGTTTTAGAGTTTCGACAAATCCTCACATTCTCTCCTGGCCACAATTCCCTGTTGTCCCATCTTTTCTGTTTTTTTTTTATCTTGCTTTATCAGCGAGTCCTTTCCCCTCTATTGATATTGCTCTAGCCCTTCCTCCTTTGTCCTCCAGGCTTTCCACTCTTGCCGCAGTGATTTGCTTTTACACCTCCAGCGTCAGGTACTTCGAGACCGTGCCCACGCAGCCCCGGGCCAAAACAAATGCAATGTTTCCAGTCTATGTTTTAATAAAGGGCGCCAAGTCAAGAATTTCAGACGAAGAAGAACTTCAGACACATTATCAAAAGACGTTTCTGAAGTCCTGTGATTTTAGTTTCTTTTTTAGAACCTTTTTTCAGCCACTCATTGTTGAAGCCTAACTTGTGAATTTCAAATAGTTGCGTGAAGAATGAAGACATCTCCTCTGTGCTCTATCCCTCTCGACTTTTTAAATTGTTGCCAGTATTCCACAGCAGATTGGACCTGATTAAAAATATGCACCAGTCTCCATAATCACAGTGCCGAAATTGCAGGCCAATTATACTGTTTTCACTGTGTTGTTTATGTTCCCCCAAGATATATTAGCTCAGTGTTTACTGCTGCGGTGCCCAGTGTATAGATTGGTGGGCGACAGCGGCAAAAAGGTCAATCTCAGTGACATCAAAGACCACCGACGTGCGGGGGAACGTGTCTCTCTGTGTGTTGGGAAGTCACTGCGGTTTGGGAAGTGCAGTGTGTGAGTGTTTCCATCCACAGAGTTAAGTGTTCCCAGCGATTCTGTGTGTGAGGCAGCCACTGTCTAGATGCAGCATTCAAAATGCACAGCGTTTACAATGTTTCTGAAAGCCCAAGTGGAGAGTATATGAATGCAAAGTGGGCGTATCCTGATCTCCAGGACCACCTCACCCCCTCTTGGACTCATCATCAGGCCCTGCCCATGGGAACCCTGGACCCCAGGATTAGGGAATGCACCACTGTATACAAAAACTCTATTTCCAAAGCTCTGTGCCTAAAACATCTAAAACTCAGATTTTTTAAAACAAGAGCCGGGCCAAAGACTCAATAAATCACTAATAAATCACAGAGGACCTTTTCTTATTCTCTCAATCTTGTTTTTTTTTTTTTTGCTTTACTACGTTGCTACTGAACACTAAGTCCACTTTGCTGTTGCCTTTGGGCTTCACCAACAGTGGGGTTTCACGGACCGCCAAAGGGGAAAGCTAAGAAGTCTGATGGGTTCTGGCATCGTGCTGGAAATCCAAAAATACTAGCTCACTTAGCATCACCGCGGGGTAATGGAGGCAGAGCAAAAAGAGGGCAAATAAAAGAAGAAAAAAAAACTGTCAAGCTTAAACAAAACTTGGTAAAAATTAGGGAAAACAAGCAGGGGCCGACAAATTAGAGAGGGAATGAGGTTACACCTGTTAAGACGACTGTGGAGGAGAATGGTTGACTATCATCATTACCATCTGGTGCTGTTGTTAGCAACATACAACAATAAACAAGGCCGACCCGGCTGCACAAACCAAGGGCTGGGCTGAATTAGACAGACAAATAAACACACACTCACCCGTTTTACATGGATTTACATTTGAGGCTTTTAGGTGGTGGTTTTATCCAAAGTGACTAATAAGGGTCACTTCTAAAGGTCACGCAAAATGTCTGGCAACAGGTGAAGTAACAGGTAAGGAATTTTTAAGGACTTAGTTTAACATAATTGGGAAATGTGATTTGCTTTGATTTCTTGCTGAGAGCTAATCGAAAAGATACTGCGCACTGACAGTCTGAATACAGTTGAATAAGGGCTCTACCAGAGTAAACAACAATTTGACATTGAGATTTATTAGGCGGTTAAGTACTGAATTATTTATAACAAACTATTTGTTGACAACTTTCTATAGGAAACATAGCTCATCTCATAAATTATACATTGGTAAAAAGAATGTCATTGGAAGTCATTCCAGTCATCATGCTACGCAATGTGAGCTATAGTGCCACAGTTTGTGCAGGCACATTAAATGATATAGATCTCCTCATTTGATAAGCAAATAGGCATCATTTCTAAATCGTTAATTGAATTATTTAAACATGTAAAGTGTATTTAACGTGAATGATTGTCTGGTATGAAATATCCTTCTGGATTTTGAGAATATAGTTTCACCCCCAAAAAAGGGAAAAAAAAAAAGAAAATCAAGGTCCTCAAGGTCAAATTACTTGCTTTTTTTCCAGAGCTTTACAACATTAGGAAAACTTGTTGTCACATGACCATGGTTTTTCAGAAGAGGCCGAGTGCAAGCTCTGCGTGTTGATGACAAATGTGGCGGAAAACAGTTTTTCTCAAAGAGAACTCCTGTACAAAATCATGACCTGGATGAGTTACAAAGTAAAGTAGGAAATGTACGATTGGACTTCATCATAAGGTAAAGTTGATTTATAAGAACTGAGAACACATGGCTTCATCAATGGTTATTATTCCATTTCTTTAGGCCGTATATAGATGAAAAGTCACTTATTATGATATATATGTGGCCAGGTTATGGAAAATGTAAACCCCCCCCCACTGGTCGGCACCCCCCCCCCCCCCCCCCCACTGGTCGGCACCCCACCATTACAATAATGTTTTGCAATTGTTAAATCCTACTTGAAAGCTGCCAAATAAAAACTAGGATAAACAACCTGCCAAACTGACATGATGAGAAATTCTTCAAACCATCAATCTTTGTCGCATCAATAAAAAAAAGGTAATGATGAAACCTTTGTAATCCTTTTTGTATATATAAAAAATGAGGCTGTACATATTTATGCTATCTATGATTTGACACCGACCTCAACCACAGAGTGATCATTCACGTCTATCCTTTATATTTTTCTTATAGGATCTGTGCTTCATATAATGTCAAGATGAGTCGGTAAATGAGGTAAGATGTGCCTTGGCACTCCGCTGCCTTGCATCTCCGCCAATGCCACTTTGACATCTCCCCTCCCGGCCATTTCTCTCTCCCCCTCGCCGTCTCCGTCTCCACGGGTGCCGAAAAAGTCTGAGACCAAGCTGTCAATTCCATTCAGTGAGCCAAAGACACCATACGCGGCGTGAATTTAATGCCTTCTCGGTTTGCCCCGACCACGCCTCCATCACTTTCAAAATTAGGGAGTAATTCGCTCGCACACTATTAAATAAAACATACACACAGCGACACAGCCAGACAGATACAGATTTGCTTTGCTGTCCAAAAAAAAAAATGCTCTCATTCCCTGCATTTCTTTTTCCGTGCCTGTGCGGCAGATGACACACTGGTGTGGCTGCGGTCGGGACAGATAACCAAGATCCAGCAATGAGGATTGCCTTGTGTGTTCTTGGTAGATGGAGAAATAATAACAGTGTTTTAGATGTTTAAATGCTGCCAGGTTGTCATTGTGTTTACGAGTGCCAGTAAACAGAGTGTAATCAGGGCCCCAGTAAATCAGCCAAAATGAGAGGAGCGTCTCGACAGTGAAGTAAATATGTTGTCATGGCAAGTGTGCGTGCGTATCCTCTTTATAGGCTCGGGTGGATGTGTATGTAGACTGCCATGAACAAACAAACAAACAAACATCAGCACAGGTCAGGGTTTGGGATCTGGCGTGAGAGCAGATGACCACATGAAGAGGGACGTCCAAAGCGCTCGAGACGGGAGCATCTCAGAATCAGAGGGTTTATATTTGTAACGCTGACTTCACTCACACACCCCTGGCGACGGTTATCACCTCTTTGATACAACAGGGACAAAAGAGACACACGACGGGGCCGACGCATTTGCTCCAGGGGATGAAGGGTTGTTGTTTGCGGTGCACAAATGACACACACAAACACACGCACACGCACACACACACACACCAGGGGGGGGGGGGGAAGCAAAAACCACGAGTAAACATTATCTGGATTTTTAAGTGTTTTCATGCGCCCAAAAATATCCGTATTTTGGGAGCAGGAGGCCAAATGATATGTTTGCGCTGCACTCACTGCATCATTATGTTGCAATTCTTCTAGTGGTAGGTTGAATTGCCCTCTCACACTCGTGGGGGATTTCTGCGTGTGCGCGTGTTTTCCGTGTCCCTGCTTGGTCACACCTCTGCTCTCTCATTAAACCTCACCCTCACTCTCTGCTCTCCTCTATCCCGTGGGAACACAATGGAACACTATTGTTCTAGACATGGCCCAGTCTTTGAAATGGAAACAATTTGTGTTTTATACAGACCAGAGCAGTGCGGCTGGGTTTTCCTGACTAGGCAGGCAGCTGTGCTTTCTGTATCTGATGACCTGATTGTGTGTATGTGTGTGTGTGTGTGTGTGTGTGTGTGTGTGTGTGTGTGTGTGTGTGTGTGTGTGTATGTGTGTGTGTGTGTGTGTGTGTGTGTGTGTGTGTGTGCGTGCTTAAAAGCTTTGACGTGCAGATGATTTAAAGGCGATCAGATTGGGAGCGCTCATTTTTCCCCGCTCCTCCAGTTCTATGTTAGGGAGTTGCATATAAACAGCGTCTGCGTCGATGTTTGTCTGTTAACACTTCTCGGCAGGATGACGGCTGGAATGAACACCGTCTCAGTCTGCTGGTGTCTTCTCTGTTTACCTCTCTCCCAGACTCTGCTTGGTGGTCGGAAGCCAATATCCCATATTCCACTGACAGAGATTCGCCATTAGGTTTTTTAACATATTTTTTTCTATCCACCTTTCCATTCGCATGAAGCAGCACCACAGCCTAAAGCCAGGATTTTTTACTTCATCTCTGCCAACTCCCAGCTGTTCCCTCCGTCGGACCAGCCACACCCTAAAGGACACTTCACAGCCTTTCGCATACATCTCTATAGACTCCTCAAGAGAATCAAGAGAGTGTTTTTGTAACACAGTTGTCTAGTCGGAGAACGTCGAAATGTGATTGGAGGGGTTAAGCAGAAATACATCAAAAAACGTTCCTTTGCGAAGACAATCATTTTTGGATTAATCCATCCAGAAAAAGAGAAGAGGTTTAACCGAATCTATTTCTATTACTAAATACAGGGGCTTAACTATTAACATAGACACACATGACTTGTATCTGCTCTGCATAAAGCCCTATGCTAAAAGTGATTTTAAAGAGATATCTTTTGTAAACATAATAATGAATAACGCTCTTATTCTGATGCACACACTGAACTATCCAGGATAATCCAGGAGTATTAAACGGGTTGCTGTTAGATGGTGGTATTTTCCTATCCGGGATATACATTTGATATATTGCATATATGGATCACTTTCATCCACCAAAATAGAAAAGTGATTTTAATCTCATTTGTCGGGTGAGAGAAGACTTCAATTTCAGTTTTTCAAAAATAAACTGCCAAAAAGGCAGTGTTGACGAAAAACAATGTCTATATTACATTTTCAAACTTCAAACCTTTTATTAAAAGGTCTGTTAAGTCACTTAGTATATCTGATTAAGGTAACAGTGAACCTATGGCTTCCTGATGAAAATATTGCAGTATTTATACATGTGTGCAGTATTACGACCTGGGTGTCTGTGAGGACATTCCGAGAGAAAAATGCCGCACCAGTGGCTGCTAATGCAAACAAATATTTCCTACAGCTGCAGCTTTCCCGTTGAATGTAAAAAAGACTTATTATATACTCACAGGAAGCGCAATTAGGAGTCTGTCAGTGAGCGCAGCCATTGATCATCAACATTCTTGGCATTTTCTGACGAGTGGATTAGTTTGAAAAATTGCAGGAAGCCACACTGACTACCTCCTTTCACAGACCTTTGCTGAGTGTCACAAAATCAAATCACTGAGGCTCACAGAACTATAGGAACATGCCAATTATCAAAAGGCTTTCTTTACTCAAGTGACAATGGTTTGTTTTGCTGCTGCCAGATTCTGTTTCCACCAGTAGGTAGGAGTGTGGCTGCATCAACCCGAACTGAAAAGACTGCAAGACTGACACTAAACTAAAATCCCTTTTAGGTATGTCATAACGTGTGCAGTTAGCCGTGAGCTCTCTGGATTATCCGACGTGTCATGAACACTGCTTTTGGAGAGACATCTTGCAGTACTTATTCAATACCCAGAGGAGCAGAAAAAAACATTCTCATCATCATCTTCGCAGCACTGGCGGGCGTCTCAGTGCGAGGTACTGAAGTGAAAGCTATCTCCGTGCCCAGACAACATCAGGAGTAAGTGCAAAAATAGCCCCAGTTCCCCTTTTTGGGGGAATTTTACCTCGATCGCGGTTTTTGATTATTAGTCTCACCTAACCTCCATGTCCAAGCCCCTTTGCAAAGAGAAGCACGGCAAACTGCCCTCACTCTGGCAGATCATCTTCACCTGTGTGCATGGAACACATACACGCGTTCATGTTCACACTCCTTCCCTGCAACCGCCCCGAGTGTCTCTTCAGTCACTGCCACCACGCTGTCTCTCTTCTCCAACCAGGCCACTTCTGAAAAAAGAACTACATTCTTGATCCTGATGGAACAACTGCCTCCCTCTCCTCATTTTGTCCCATCCAATTTGATTCCCACAGCCCAACCTGAATCCAGCGAGTCTTGGCAAAAACTGCCGCCTTGGAACAACACCCCCAACATCCACCTCTCTCCGTCTTCCCTTTTCTCCTTTCCTCTGAAATTGTGGAAAGAGCAAGTCGTGGCCAGCTCATCCACATCTTTGGATTCCAGAAGAGGAGTGCTCGGCCATCACCGCCCGGGAGTGGCTCATCATTTCTGAGCGGCCTCGTGTTGAGCATTGTCATTCCTATTGCTCTTTGGCCTACACCGCTCATCATTCCGCAATCATCAGAGTCTTAATTCAGCCACCATCTCAAAAACGCCGCTCTATAAATCACCACAACTGGGAAACAACAACAGTAAAGGAAATCCAAGTTAGTCATTAATAATTAAAACAGCCTAGACAATATAAATCTCCTCATCACCAGCCACCATCAGCACCTCTTTCTAACTTTATACCTCGAGTTAACGAAATCCAAACATTCTTTCTTTTTCCACATTAAAATGCCTTTTCTTCCATTCACCTGGACGTCTCCAGTGCCACTGAACCCTCCAGCATTCAATAACTGTCTGGCACTCTCTGTGTCCTAAATTGAAAGACCCTCAGGACCTCGGCCGCGGCTGCTGTCGAAATGCTGCGGTTTTCGTTGAACAGATTTTGGAGAAATGTTTGTGTTAAATGGCAGCGGACTTGCAAAAAATTCCAATTTACTGCAGCAATATAAAAGAGAGTTTGCGTCCTTGCGTGCCCAAAGGCCTCTCACTTTGATATCCGATCAAGGGGAAGGCAACACACAGGAGAGGTAATAGACAAATAATCACACCACTGGCAAGGTTGAAAGTACACATTCTAATTTTAGCCCTGACTGGAGAAATGGTTATGTTTGCAAACATTTGAGTGTGTTGGATATTCTGGTTTATATTTACGTACTTGCTTCACTATTGATATTCCCATCAGCCTCAACTGCACTGGCTTTTTTTTTTTTATTCTTAAAAGGTAAAATCTCGCACTCAACCACACAGAACAGCAGGCAAATATGACAATTTTTAATCTTTTTAATTTAAGCACGCTGGTGTTCAGATTTAGTTCATAGAGCCACGTGACTGTAGATCCTTAGTCTTCAGCAGAGAAAAAAAAATATATATATTATCTTAATTCAATAGGTGTATTTTTGAAAGAGGCACACACAAATTCATATCATTGGAAACTTACTGGAGGCCACTGCAGCTCTCTGTGCTTTTTCCACATCAGTGGAGGCATTGGCAAGAGCCCCACGTTCCCCATCGGGCTACTGTGCTCGGCTGCAACCGGAGTCCGTAAAGGAGAGAACCGGAGAAAACGTACCACTGTCAACCCCGTGTAAAATGTCTGACCGAGATCCCTCGGCCTGCATCCGCAGAGACGTTGGGAGTTATTTGGCGTATAATGATCTATACGATATCGGACGGGACGAAATCTGGTACTGAGCAAGAAGAAAAACATTCAGCCAGATTCCTGCCATTTAATATCCCATTAAAGGGTAATTTGGCATGAAACCCCTGGCATGTGCGATGGAATCCTACTGCTCCTTGTGTTCAATGAAATTCCCCACAGGCCTTTGCCTGTAGGTGTATGTGCATGTGGGTGTTTATACTGGATGTGTGTGCTTGTGCTTGTATGAGGCCTGCTAATGGTACATGCGTGTGTGTGTGTGTGTGTGTGCGTGTGCGTGCATGTGTGTGTCCTTTCAAGCCAGCAGAAGTTTAGTTTTCCACTGGGGTAAATCTACTCTCTCCATCTCCTGCCACGTCTGACTGCCCTCTGTAGTCACAGATAACACTGTGGGCTCGGGCCGCGGCCACAACAGCCAACTGGCCCGTTAATGGACTATTGGCCAATGGCGTGATGGTTGCCAGGCACGCCACTTTTGCTTCGACCAATCACAATTGTTTCAGAGGCAGGAATTCAGCAAAGGAACGCGCCAAGAGACATCGTTGGTGCTCTTTCTCCCAAATTCTTTTCCTACTTACTGCATGAATGTCAGACATTTTGTCACTGTCAAGAGAGAAACTATGGGGGAACATTCAGACCGCATAAGTCTTATTTATTCTGCCTTTTCTTTCCCTCTGTTTACCTGATGTAAGTAGAGATTTATGTGAAGTCTGCTGCTCCGGGAAAGATTTTTCTCATATTACAAAAACACAGTAAAACTACTTGCGAAGAGAAGTGTGTTCACTCCAGAAATATCTGTAAAGTGCAGCTCACGAGTGGAAAAAAACAGAGGTACGGAGGAAATGATGCAAACTTCAAATCATTTGTCTGCCTCCCTCCTTCGTTTGCTCTGTCTGCGTCGGCGAGATCAGATGTGGAGCTAAAATCGAATTTTCTTTGTTTCATGTGTTCAGCTGGGGCGATCAGACCACAGGGCCCCAGCAGGTGTTCAATCCCGTGAGTCAACACCGCATCAGAGAAGTTTCCATGTGCGGACTCAAAGGCTTCTCTCGCATGTAACAGAGTAACACTTCTGTAAAGGTGCCAGAGCCGGAGAAATCCAAGAGGGAGGC
Organism: Colistium nudipinnis; assembly: GCA_016785305.1. Classification (NCBI taxonomy): domain Eukaryota; kingdom Metazoa; phylum Chordata; class Actinopteri; order Pleuronectiformes; family Rhombosoleidae; genus Colistium; species Colistium nudipinnis. The sequence goes on from JAFBJU010000850.1 coordinate 25,752, forward strand.
GTCGGTGCCAATAAATGATATTAACCATAGAGATAAAATGGTTATTTTCTATTAAAAACAACAGGCCAGCCAGGTGAATTAATCCCCTTTCTGGGATTTTTCTTATTAAAATCTGGTGGAGAGGGCGTTATATGTCTCAGTTGGTCTGTCCAACGCTTACTTTCCTTCTCCATCTGTGAGGCCCAGCAGGTGCCTCGCTGTGAAAAAGGCCTGATGGTAGTTCAGGTCACAGAGTTTTAAGTTTTTTTGATCAGGAGGACTGTAAGCGTCGCAGTCGTTGATGCATTTAATACAGTCTGCACAGACATACACGCGCGCACGTACGCACGCACGCACATACACACAACCTTAGATAATCTGAAACACATTTGTCCATAAGAGGAGCCCTGAATGAAAACACTCAATAAAATGTGCTCTTCCCCACACAAAGCCCGCACCCTCCGTCACGCCATCACTACACCTACAACTCCGCCTCCTCCAGGCCATATCCGTGCTCAACACGAAGGCAAAGACATCACTATAGCTTATGAAGTCCGCCCGCACAAAGGGCCAGTGTTCTCGCACAGAGAAGACAGATCTGACCTTGATTGTTCACAGCTCAGACAAGTTGTGAACTGACACATTGTGCCTCGCAGCACGCAGAGCTTTGTGATTCCCAAGAGCCTGACACCACATTCGCAGCACAGGGCCGTTTACGTTTAAATACAAGTTTCCCTGCTGCCTTGGACTCGACATTTAATAATTGTCTCAAAGTCAAGTCATAGTAACATTTCGTGTTAGATAAAACAACTTGTTGCACATCATCAAATAAATGGAGGGTTATAACCCTAAAATAATGTATGCTGGGAAAACTGTTTCTTCACAAAATTATCTTGTGCCTAAGTTAAATTGGCTGAAATTAATCAACTATAAATATATAACTTTTATTTATTTTATTTAAAATGATTCACATTAGGTCATTGATAAATGAATAGCTGATAATTCTACATTTCTTTAAGACGTTTTGTTTTTTGACATTTTTGACATTTTTGTATATTTACAGTGCTAAATGTTCAATGGAAAATGAAACTGCTGCCCAGCAACGATGCTCAAAAACAAAACCACCTAAAAGTAAAATAATCTAAAAAGTGGCCTTCCTTCTAATTCCGCACACTTCTAATGTGTCACTTTCACGCAGTGTCTTATCTAGACAGAGACGTCATAAAAAAAAGACAAAAATAAAACAGCAGCCTTGACGAAACCAGAGAAAGGCTTCATCTCGCTCTGGACAGTAGTTATTCACTCTGTGGAGAGGAAAACGAGACTGGATAACTTCAGCTCTGTTGAACATCTGTGATAATATTATCTGCAATAATAATCTAACGTAAAGGGGAAAGGAAACTTTGATTTGAATGTTATAATGCATTTAGAGCGGCACACTCATCCATCATTTTGAATTGAGAAAAATTGGGTATTATTATATTATTCTGTGTAATAGATATTTTACATTTGCTCTCTTTTTCAAAGCCAAAGTAAAAGGAACATCCTCTTTATATGGACCACATACACCCAGTCGGCTGACACACAAACGCAGCCTGTTTGCCTTGTCCCTGCTCTCTCAGCAGGACCTCATGGCACGATCAAAGACATGCCAAACAGTAGTCTGAAAGTGAGCGTGCGCCATATGGCTCTGTTGTGTCTGGCCTGTTAGAGCCTGGTCAGAAAAGCTGGCCGGGGGGAATTCCTGCCAGGATCAGACGGAGTGGGTGAGAAATAGCCAGGGTGTGTTCTTAGGGAACGTGTGCAAGTGAAGATATGTGCGTGTGTGTGTTTCAGACACCCTACACTGTTGCTTACAGAGCAACAGAGAACTTGTTTCCAAGCCTCGGGGTCCTCTCGATTTCAGTCATCACAAGAGAGACACTTAGCAACACAAACCCCGCAATAAATAAAAAGGGAGGTGGGAGACAACGGTATAATATAGCAGCAGCAGTGTAATACAAGAGAGACAGGCAGAGAGGCAGGCAGTTGGAAATGATAGACCAGCTGCACGTATTAGAAACTAAATGTGCAGATGGGGTGGACAAAAGAAAACAAAAAACAAAATCGAAGGATGTCGTGCGTGTGAGCGGGGGAAAGGGAAAGAATGCGAGAAATGTGGCTCCTTACCTGCCCGGTAAACAAAGTTTGCCTCGGCCTCGGAGGAGGACGGCGAGAGCAGGTCGTCGTCGTACTCGTTGGAGCTGAAGGAGCCGGAGTGGTTCCTCTTGCGGGCGTCCATGACGGCGTTGGCGACCATGACGTGGCGCAGCGAGTCGTTCAGGTAGCGGTGCAGCAGGCTGCTCTTGTACTTCGGCGGAGACACGTAGTCCTCGGCCAGTGAGGCGGCTTCGGCGGCGGAGCGCAGCCCGGCCCCCATCCCCATCCCCATTCCCATCCCCATCCCCATCCCCATCCCCATTCCCATGCCCATGCCCATGCCCATGCCCATGGCCATGCCAACCATGGAGGAGCCCTCCTTTTTGATGACACTCTGGTACATGGGCTTGGTGAACTCCTCGGGGCCACTCTGTGTCCTCTGAGGGTTGTCCCCATCTGCAGCAAGAGGAGGGAAGATCAAAAGTCAAGGATTTCGATTTTTTTTCTCCAAAGATGCAGTGAAGAGATACAACATTGAGTATGCTCCTCAGTGTCACGGAATGATCTGCTCAGGACAGTTTTGGTTCATCCTGTCCATTTGCTTCTCCACAAACTCTCCTGTCATTGCCCAACCAATCCCCTATTTCTCCTCACCTGAGCTTCCTCATCCCTTTCCCACAGCTGGCCCTCATCAGCCTTCCTCCTCCATTGATATACTACTACTATATATATATTTTTTTTTTTTACTCTTTTAAACTTCTTCCTATTTTTTATTTTTCATTGACTTTTCCATTCAACCTGTAACTGTACAGTGTTTTTTATTACATTTCTTGCATCTTTAACGTTAGCATATTTTTCAATATTTCTAAAATGCAAGGTTGTAAATTAAACTCTATCTCCTCTTACAGACGTAATGCTACAAATAGAATTGCCACTCATATTTCAAATCTTGTGCAGCTCTTTGCAGATGGGTGCTATGATTTTTTTCTTATGAAGATTTGCTATATATTTTTATAAGTATAATTGCATCCCTCCCACAGGCAGCCCCGGTATTTATATGTCAACGACCTAGGACACTACCAAACTAAACTAAAATCCAGTCGTAATTTGATCATATGAATTATATCACTCATTAAAGTCGCAATACGTTTTACATTTAAATAAAAAATATATAATCCAAAGACCATTTTAATCAGCTTCACTACTCCCAGCCATCCCATGCATCTCCCTATGAAATGCTTCGATAATTTGTAGTTACTTTGTCATTTCTTTGCATTGCATGTTCATCAACAAGTGATATTTCAACCTGGCTTTCGCTTGTTGGCACCCTCTTTCGAGCAGCCTAGCCGAGACTTCATCTCCACCAAAAGCATGTTGCGTCTCTATTCCCCTGCAGAAATAATTAATTTCCAAGGTGCTCTGCAACTAAAGAGATCGAATTAAGGCACAGGTCGCTACCCGATGAAAGGAACGGGGAAGAAAGACCAAACACTGTACAGAAAAAACAGATATCCTCTGGCGAGAGTGAAATCAGGGAGAAGTTCACTATAGATACTGTCTCTGCCAAGACTGTAATTTTGTAATTTGGGCAGGTTGGACATTCGATTCAGTCTGAGCCAAATGAAAATTATAGCTCCCACATATCAGAAACACATGGAGGTAGCGCACTCGCCCTCCTCCCCCTGCGCCGTCCTGAGATAGAGTTAGGCAAATGCTCAGCATCTCCTCTGAAACCACAGGGCCGACAATAAAACTGTCATTATAATCGCACGACAAGCTCCTTATGCATCTCAACCTGCCACTTCTTTAAATAAAACGTGTCCCTTTTCACACCTCCGTGCAGCCGCATGTGCGCCACAGATGCCAGAGAGAAAGAGACATTTTCTCCCATAGAGCCGCTACTGTCGCTACCAAACAAGCTGCACCGTTTCAGGACAGTGAGTGGAATGTACAGCAGGTCAGTGGGGTCAGGTCTGGCCCCATAAATAGCCTCTGGAACAAAAGCATTGGCATAAAAAAACATAATGGAGGGCCTTTTAACGCAGTAGGAGCAGGCTGCGGATAGCTTCATAACCATAATGTGACAGGGAGAGGAGTACGGGAGATATACAGAGCCTCCGGTGGTACAGTGGCCTGTGGCGGACACAATGCAAACACCATGCACACATTCCTCTCTTGCCCGCACGCTCAGCCTGTCCCCCTCCTATGTCTAATTACGGATCACCGACACCGCATAGCTCTTTCTCCCCTGTACGTCCTTGCACTGCGTGACCATCTACTGTATGTGTTGTATTTATTTACGTTTCCTGACCATGTTTTCTGTGCCGTCAGAAAACGGTGGGTGCTCTTTTGAAAATCAGCATGTGTTCGCAGTAAATGCACGGCTGACAGGGGAGCCACTCGTTCCCAATTGTATGCTGGGAGACAGAGGTTGGCTCAGCGGGGTGTCTTAATGACAGCGTGTCACAGCCCGCTGGCCATCGGTGTCTCTCGGCTGGGTCACACACTTGCCATTTATATACACTCAGAACATGACTCTGCATAGCATCAGCCCGCTGCGGGCTGGGGACACAGAGTCTTAATTTCATGTCATAATGCGAGATTGGAATTTCGAAAAGAGCTTTTTCCCGGTCATTCTGAGCAAAGGTCATCAAGTTCGCAACGGAGTATGGGTCCAATTTATAACGGAGGCCTGAGATATCTCAGAAATGATCATCCATCAGAGTGAGCTGTTCCACAAATGGAACATTTTTCCGTCGTGCTTTAATACAACATATGTCTACTTTAAATCTTGCCAATCAAACATATTCAATGAGTTATAAATTCCACATTTAAGGCTATTACTGTAGCTTTTGATTCCATCTAGTGCAAGCATTAATAGAACCGAGCAGTATCCTGAACTTGCTCGGGAACTTTTACAAGCAACCATAAGTAGATCAGGGGTCACAGACAACATTTATAAGTAACAGCTGTGAAGGGCAAAATATATATTGGCTTTTTTTCCATTTTATAGGATAAGTAAAGGGGAAAAAAATGTGGAATACGTGCTACTTTCGGATTTTACATAATTGTTTCAGTATTACATTCAAGTAAAGATAGTGGCAGGAAAATATATCAAAAGAAAAAATATAAAAAGCTCATAAATTAGACAGAAATGTGTGTGTATGTGTGTGTGTGAGAGAGAGACAGAGTGAGAGCTATGTAATGTTATCTCTGCTGGTAAAACAGTTAAACTGGGACGCTCCGGCAATTTATTAAAGCACTTTCATAAAGTTGGAGGACGCCGATGATACAGGAGACAGATTATAAAATCTTTGGCCAAAACTCTCCTGGTTTTTAATCGGTTGCGCGAGTCGAAAACTTCTCATTTCTCGCATCTTTCCTCCAATCCCGCTGATGACGACATCAGGGGTTATTTTCTCAGATTTGACAAAGCTCATCTGGAGCCTTAGGGCATATTACACAACGCTTTTTCTTTTTTTTTTTAAGTAAGTAGAAATCCATGTGAGCACTAGGATCGACGGTGTGCTGCTTCGGTTCTTTTAATTTACCGCAGCAGGCTGCAGCGCGGCCCACTGTGTTCCGGTGAGCAGGCTATGTTCAAGATTGGAGAAAAATCCATAACATTTATTCTCCCCCGGTTTCAGAAATGTTAAACTCTCCCGGCCTTATGAAACCTATTCATTCCTCTTTAACTAGATGTTAGCTGGCAACACCGTCCCAACGGGAGCCCAAAAACGATGCTATATGCTAATTCAAAAAGGAAAAGCTAAATTGGGATAGGTTATACGATATCCCCAAGTAAGAGTGTGTGGCATTTTGTTGGCAATCCGCGAATGGGTTTTACTTTCCAGGATGATTGCTTTTCATCAAAGACTCTTTAACCTCACACAGCACGGATTCCAATCATACACGAGACATACCCGATGTGTTGGGTATTACTTCTGATAAGGGGTTCATTTAAATAACCAATAAACCTCTTGTTACATCTGTGAGGCTGGGGTTTCGCGGAGCCTGCGGATGTCTGGGCTGCGGGGCAGTTGCATATTTCAGTCGCCAAGCTGCTGCATTGGTGGATTATTGAACTCCCCACATTTGCAAGGCAAAACCCTCGCCGAACTCAGAATGTGTGGTGCGAGAAGTGCAACGGTGCCGCTAAGCCGTACCTTCTGAGCAGCTGTCGTCGCTGCTGACGCTGAGCCTCTCCGCGTTGCCCTGCACGTATTTGTTGTAGAGTTTGATCCGGAGTGCCCAGCTCAGGTCCGGCTGCCTCACCGTGTTCTTCAGTCGCCTCCTGGCATTGGCAAACCAGTTGGAGACCTGAGAGAGACAGAGGAGGAAGGAGAAGAAGGAAGTGGGAAACGCACAGCAAATAGAAACATATGTTATTGTTTTGACTCCGCACACCTCCACATCCGTGTCAAAACAAAAGACTATACTTTAGGAAAGCGTCTGCTGTCTGCCTGCCATCAGTCTCGTTCGGAAAACCAAGAGAGACCGAGGCAAAAGACAGAAGCGAGAGTCAGGTTGCAGCGCCGCTCTCTGAAACGTAGCTTTTTAGAAACATCCCAGACACTCCGGAGAGACATCCCCGGCATGCATCTTCCCTGTATCAACACCATTCAGAAACATTTAATGCGCTCCAAACGCCAGACAGCCAGCCACTGCAGCATTTCATTAACTAATGTTCCGACCGAGACGCGCGCACCTCCCGTGCTTATTCTGGACTGACACAGCCTCCCTCGAATAAGACATTTTTTCCAACACCGTCTTCTTGATGCAATAAAAAAAAAGACACTTGAGCTGGCACTCTTCTTTTCACTGGGAGGGGAGACCATTAGATGTTATACTAGAATAACTTTTCATGCTCAATAGATTTCAAGCAGCTTATGAAGGGGCTGAGACAGGGGCCTTATGCTAGAGTACTTATTTTTCCGATCCTCTCTTTTCAGTATCGTGTTTCTCGTTAACTGGGACCATCCCACATCCCTTTGTCCCGAGCCCAGCGCTGTGGCACTCCACGGGGAAGGCGGCAACTAGTACGTGTGGCTTGGCCAGAAGGGGAGGGGAGGGGAGGGGAGGCGAGGTGAGGTGAGACGAGGCGAGGCGTGGGGCGGCTCCCTAACGAGGCCTGGACGAGAGATCTGTCGAGGTCTGTCAAAACAGAAAGGAGGGAGGATGGAGCAGGGTGACGGCACTCTCGCTCCGATGACACCAACAAAGATTTTAAAAATCAGGGGGAGGACCCAGCAGCCAAACCCGTTCCTTCACCCATGGTCTGTCTGCACTGAGTGAACCACAGAGGAGACAGCATGCAGGCACGGCGACGGGTTTCAGCGGTGATGAAGACATGGCACCGCCGTATTAGAAACAAACTTGAAAGAAACAATCCACTGCATTTACATGGAAAAAATACGCTGCCACGCTTAAACATGATTTAGTTGCTTTAAACACCAGGTGCCAGGTGGGAGTTCGCAGGGGAAACTGCACAGGAAGTGATGCGTTCCACATTACTGGCAGCGGCAACAAAGGTTTATTTGGACCAAATAGTGGAAGAACTGGGTAGTTCTTAGCTTCCCTGGGTGGACGGGGAGAGAAGAAAGTGCTCCAACCTGCCCATTTGTTTTCTAACTGCTGATTCTTTTAAGTAATCGATTATTTGTGGAGTCTATGCAATGTCAGAGGTAGTGCAAAAAAGGCACTGCATTTTTTTTTTATTACATTTTTTCAAGAAAAAAACCCTCAACAGAGCATATTCTGACAGTTGAGAAAGTTAGAAACAGCAAATCTCACTTACATTTAATTTGATATGTGACAAATAATGAATCAATGATAGCAATTTTATCCAACTATTTTCTGTTAATCAGCTAATCGGCTCAGCAAAGCCAATGTAAAACAACTTCAGTGTAAGAAAAAGAAAAAACTGATCCCTGCACCGAGCGCTTTCATGTTGGAAAATATGATGAAAATAATTTACTTTCATGTCATCACTCTCGCTCAGATTCACAAAATCTTCCACTGACCTCTGACACCGCTGCTGCTATTTGGGTGTCAGCTTTAATGTATGCGTGTTTGAGAGTGTGCGAGTGTGTTCACAGCACGGCATCCCACTGTCCAACACAAAGCATTCCTCTGCACTCTGCTCGCGCTCAACAAAACAAACAGCTCCATCAGGCCCCCAAAATGAGAACCAGATTAAGCGCCGTGGCCGGCGGCCCGAAAAGAGCTGCTGCAGACGTTCTGAGGCCATATCAGTGACCTTGTCAGCCAGATGAAACTGTACACACACAGCTGGACATGCCAGACACACTATGCACTCATATCCACCATTGGGTTTTCCTCTAAGTGGTCAGTTTGTCTGTTGCTAGAGTCACGTTGTCCACTGTACTCTTGTTTTATCAGTAGAGGGTGCAATAGAACTTAAATTATTAAAAAAAGCCCTTATAACCACAGTATATCAACATTATATTTGTTTTTTGGCAGGCCCATGTTAACATAATTGTTAAATTAAAAATCAATGGAGATGACTGTCACATTTGGGGGAAAGCAGAAATAAACAAAACTACAGGATGACTATAATAATAGAACCACGGGTGACTTCTATTCTGTGGGCAGCGATCAGAAGCTGCACAAAAGAACAAGAAAGAAGATGAGGCAGTTCTGCTGTATTTTTAGATCTAAAATAAAAACTGATACTACTCACCACAGCCACAGAATACTTGACTACCGATTGTATTTATGACTACATGTTTCACATTGCTGTGAAATGTTTGAAAAAAAAGTGCCAACTATTGCTTTTCAAAGGAAAGTAGCATTAACAATTCACCGCGGCCTGAGTGCTGTAAAATAAACAGTTCAAGATGTAAAAACACTTTCTATCCAAACTCTCCTAATTGTGAATGCAAGTTAAAATCCAGCTTTTCAGACCTAATTGGACGGACACTAAACCACAGAAATCAAATCTCACTCTTCCCCTCACCAATCACTCTCACAAATGGACCATAAACTCCCTGACTTTTTTCACTTATTTCACTATGACTTTCTTTTTTTTTTATAATATCATGAGCTGGCTGGCAGCTGAACTGACTTTCCAACAATGGACTCACCTGGACCAGGGTCATTTGTGAGCCGAGGGCCAGCAGGATTTTCTCTGTCTTGGTGGGATAGGGGTTGTCTCGGTGCTTGTAGAGCCACTGCTTGAGAGGCCGCGCCATGTCCTGCAGGGCCTGGCGCTTGTGTCGCACTTTGCCGCCACTGGGACGACCCCTGGGGAAAAAAAAGGTTGCGTAATGTTTAGCCAGATACCCAGACAATAGTAAGAATAAATAAGCCTGGATTATTTCTTATTTTCTTGTTATGAGAAATAAAAGAAATGGCTGATTTGTCCTTTTTAAACTAATAATCTGAAACGACAACAAGTATGCAGGATTGTTGTCCCATGAGTCAGTAATTGAATGTTTGACATTTTGTCATCGACATCGAAAATATCTCATAAGAAGATATAATAACAAAATGTAAAATTAAAGTCCAATCTGGTTTTAAACTCATAAAAGAGAACCAGGATTAAGTTGTTTATTGGAGAGAACCAAACAAAGTTATGCAGCTACAAGTGCTCTGCATGCTGTCTGAATTTGTTAGTCATGACACATAAAGTGAACACACTGCATACAGCATGCAATTTTCTCACCCAAAGCACTGCTAATTAAGATAAAAACACGTTGGCTTGCAGAAGAGAGAGAGAGACACGGAGACAAAGCAAGAGCGAGAGAGGCAGAAGCAGACAGAGTAAGATAGGGGAGGGTGGGTGGGAGGGAGAAACTGACACTGACAGTCTACTTTTCATTGCGTGTCCCACAAACCGCCAACACGTCGCAATGAAAAAAACAAAAACATTTTGCTCAGGCGCACATTCTTGCAAGATTAACATTTTACACGCGGGAGAAGTGGATCAAGAACAATGTAGCTGGGCCACAATCACAGCCAAGCCATCACAATGTGGACTGACAAAAAAAAAAAAAGTGAAATTATACTTTTGGTTTTCCCTATGACACATGTCCAGAGGATGCGACAAAAACATCACATTAGGAAAATACCTTGGGGAGAGAATAATAAAAAAAAAAAGCTTAGAGGAACCCTATAGTGGCATTACAGATAATGAAACACCACAAATATCCTGGAATGTATTACTGACTAACTTTTCCTTAGGCCCTTTTTTTGCATATTTCATTGAAGTGCATTCATATAAGTCTGCTGATTTTCCTGAGCTGTGAAGAACTCGTCCTCACCTGTAGCTCCAGGTCTTAAGAACCTGTAGATGTCAGTATGGTGCTGTGCTGTGCGTCTCCTTTCATCCCACCAAAAGGGCTCCATTGACTGCAGATGTAACATATTTTAGTCTAACCTCAAGTCTGCCCGAGGTCCATGTTTTACAAATATTTTCCTTGTAATCTAGATCGGTATGAACATCCTAAAGGACAGTTTTTACTCCGTGCTATGAACTTAGAATTTAAACAGTCATCCAAACAAACACACCCCGTTTTTAAATAAGTTCTTCATTAGTCTGGATGTTTTCCCCTGAGTTCAGTCACACTTTACTGCCACACATGTTCACCAATTCATAATATTCTTCCTAAGCACAGTAGTTTCAGTGTTCAGGAGACTTCCTGGAGGAGGTCAATGCCATCCCTCGGCTCATATCTGCACACTAAACATTCAAATCAAACTTAAACACAATATCCATGCACGACCTTCTCGTACACCTGCTCCATGTCACAGAAAAACTAAATAAAATAGATATTTTCGATCCTTGTTTTGCCAACTAGACCACACAGAGAGTGGAGGGACGACTTTCTATATTGGAAACAGATGGAGACCTCTATAGGACACGCTACCGAACAAGGCTGACCGAGTTATTCATTTTAAGTTTAGGTGTGAACATCAACACCTAAATGAAGACTTAGGTTAAATAATAATTGTCCTGATCCATCAGATCTTACTGCGGCGAGGACACGTGAAAAAAAGTCAGATTGTCATATCAAATTGTTGTTTCAACCTTGAGACGTCACTCAATGTGGATATTTTATCTGTGCGTAAATGTGTGCTTTTTGTGCGTAAAAGGCACCTTGACCGCAGCTGCATAATTTGAAATGATATTAATTGCTATGAGTTACCGCCCAAGGAGGCTCATGAATATATAGAAAAAACCTATATAGGCTCGACTGTGGCCCACGAAGGTCTGTTTCAGTTTAGTATTTCATTATCTGACCTAATTACGCGCACAAGGTGCAAAGACGACCACAAAGACCCTACTATCGAACCCACCCTTGTTGTTCACTCTCTGAGTGAAACAATCATACAGAGGTATTCCTCACGGGACTCCAGTTAATCCACGCGTTAATACAAGCCACACATGCTGACCAGCAGCGTTACACACGGCGCAGTGCTCCACATACCCGCTCCGTCTGTGCCTGATGGCCTGGCTGTCTCGGATGGTCTGGTTGCTGGAGAGGAGGTCTGGATGTTGCCCGTCGATGACTTCGAGGTAATTTCTGCTGCTCATTTCCACCTCCTTCGCCTTCTCCTCAAACAGGACCTGGCTGCTCAGCTTGTTAAACACGATGGTGTTCATCTTTGACCAGATAGTCCCCCCGACTTTACCGATACGCAAAATTTAAAAAAGAAGAAAAAAAAAAAAAAGATCTCCTCGGACTTGTCACAGTGCCCCGGCGTCTCTCCTGTGGAACAAGTGTGAATGTAATATGTTAGAATATATTAAAATGAGTAAATACACACAAACTGTGATGTGGTCGTGGATTAAAATATGGCCTTTGGGCAGAGACGGAAAAAAGACCATTGATATATACACAAATAATGTCCAGTGTGCTGTTCTCTGACAACACACACCTCGCATGAATTCTCCCTTGATACCTTCACTGCGTCTGCTCGCACACAAACCCTGCACTGCAATAAGCAGCCTGCAGACAGACTATCTCCACTTAAAACGGACCATGCGTAACAGCGCTGATGTGCCGTGTCAGTGAACAAAATTTGCATCTGGCATTCCAATTCATCAAATATTTGTGTCAAACCACGAAGACAACAACCCACTGTCTTCCCCTTTTTTGAATGTAGACATTTGACATGCTGCAGATGTTTTAGAGAAACAACCCAAAGAATAAAATCCTGACGACTCGATACGGATCCATAAAGTCCATCGGACTACAGTTAGTCATTAAGGATACGTTTATCTTCGACCGTGCGCTACACAACACAAGTGCATTCACAGCTTACCATTTATTTCTTCTAATCAGCCTTTAACCATTTTTTTTCTCGGCACAAGTGCCACAATTTCACTCCAATCTGTTAAATACAGCGTGTTCTCCTATTTCTGGCCAGAAAAGGTACTACAGTGTAACTTCAGTGTCGGTGTATCGATAGAAAACACTTGACTCGGGTGAAATAAAAATCATGTTAATTCCGCACTGCGGTCGCGCATCGAATTAAATGGTTTATTTTTAGGGTCTATGCGCTCCCTTCTAATGCACACATGCAAAAAAAAGAGCCTACAAGCGCAGAAACGTGGCAAAGTGTTTTGCCCTCTTTCATTTAATCCGTACATGTGGAATACAGAAACTGTCCCGGGAGACGCGCGTTAGAGACGCGCTGGCATCAGCTGCAGCCTGGTGCCAATATGTGTTCAGTACCGTGTAAAAGTGATGTTCACTGAAACAACAAAAACTTGTTTGGGAAGTGCATATATTAAAGGTATCGATATGGTCAAATACTCATGCCGTTATAAGAGAGCAGGCTAGACTCAGTCCCGTCCATTCAAAGTTGGGTAAACACTGGATTTCTCCTCCGCTGCATCCCTGGTCCAAACCAAACATACGCTGAAAATCAACTACAACAATGAGGAGAGAGAGAGTGTGTGTGTGTGTGTGTGTGTCTGTGTCGGTGACTTACCTGTCCCGGGCCCCTCCTGCGTCTCTCTGCTGTGTAGAACAATAATCCCGTTTGCAGTCGCACCATTCCCTGCTCACATGTTCCTGTCCTGAGATCCTGAGCTCAAACCACACGGGCCGCCGTCTCCTCCTCCGCTTTATCCAGCGGCCTGCGCCGCGCCGCCCGGGACTCTGAATATGTCACCCTGCTCATGTTTCCTCGCACACAGGCCGAGCCTGCGAACATACTGTTGATGCTTTACGCCGGTTCTGGGGCCGGGGCCAGCACGGGGAGGGAGGGAGGGAGGGAGGGAGGGAAAGAGAGCGCAGAGGAGAGGCAGAGGGAGAGGGAGGCATCGCTCTGCACAAAGTAGGCTGTCTACTTTGAATATGTTATGTTATGGTTATGAAGGTTTCCACCCTAAAAAACATTTAATCAACCATAAAAAGGAGCTAAACAGCGAAACATTTTTCTGACGAATAATTAGGTTCAAGTTGCTTGAATCTCTGATACCACTTTTTTTTTTTGTGTGGCTAAGACACTTAGCCAATAACGAATGACTTAATTGTTGGTTCCTTAAACATCAATTAATGATTAAATAGTTAAAGAACTGTTTTAGTAAAATAGTACGAATGTGTTTCCTGGTAGACAGTTAGATGAGCAGATCAGTACCCAACCTTTCAATTGAAATGCAGAATATGACCCTAACCCAGCAGACAAAGATAAATGTAGATTAGCAAAAGGGAATAAGGACACAGCTTGTAATGCACGGCTCACCCTCTCAAAATCCAGCTATACCAGCATCACTTATGCTCAATAACAACCGGGTTAACAGTCTCTGTCTCCAAGCTGAAGAAGACACCGTTTGCTGCACTGTAATCTAGTTCTCTCTCGCAGTTAGGGTAACTGCAGTCAGAGGAATTCTCCAAAAAATAGCAAACCAAAAATGATGGCTAGATGCGGCAGGGAATTTCTAATATAGGAAGAAGTTCCACTGTGTGATTGGAGGGGGCAGTGGCGAGGCAGTTCCCAAATAAATGGGAGCCATTAAAAAAAGTTTGAGTTAAAAAAAACTCTGTTAATGTTCTTTGTTTTCAATGCAAGGCATAGAAACAAAAATGCAAAAATAGTGAAATATGTTTCTGAATTTGGGATGTCACACTGTATGATATTTGCCAGATTCATCTTTGCAGAGCCTGTTTTTGAGTGAGACTTTAACGCCACCACAGCTACTTACAAACCAGAACAGTAGACACATTTTCATTGGTAAAAGAAGTCCTCCTTATAAAAGGTTTTCACTATTAATATTTACTCAAATACGTTTTGTTATTTGTATTTCCTTTATCAGGTAAAGTGCTTTAGTTGTGTAAAAATATAATAACACATTTGCAATTCATCAAAGACAAAACCCCACTAAAATATAGTGTGCCCCCAACACTACAAGACCAACACACAATCTGAAATGGTCACACATTCTCGTCACAATAGTTGCGTACCCACCGATGTCTTTGTATTTCGTACCTGATCAAAGCGAAACCGGATCCTCGGGACACCTGAAGCTGGAGGCATATCAAACACAGGACTGGTGCTTTATAGCTGCAATGACAATTATCCCATCAGAATCAAACCAGACACAATCCAAGATGGCTATCGTGACATCAAGAAAAAAAAAACTTACTGTACTGTATATAGCCATGCCACTGTTGATTACTCCTGATGTACCCTCTCATTGACTTCCATTATAAAAGCTGTCGCAGTATGGGCTCGTGAGTCATAGGTTCTGCGGTCCCCAGCTGTGTGTTCCTTTGGGGTTTATCCAAGGTAGTGATTCGAAGGACGTGACTAAGCAGCAGGAGCCATATGAAGGGTTCGGGATCTGTGTAATTATTGTTTATTTGTACTTATTTTCATTTAACAGGGGAAGTTCACTTTCACTAACGTCTTGTGCAAACATGCTATGAACGGTCGGGTAATCACTTTAATTAAGGTCGTGGAGGGTTTATTTGCTCAGGTTATACACAATATGTACCTCTTTCTCCTCGCCTGAAGTGAACTTACGTTACCTCCCGCGACCTTGAAGCCCACGGGGTCAGAACAACCTACTCTACACTAGGGATGGGAAAATATACAGGCTGGTCACCGGCATCTCTTTAATCTAAATTTGCCTCCTCCAGAGTGTCTGCTTTGGCTCACTGTATGTGAGTTTCAGGCTCCCGCCTGTTGTCCAGTGCGGGCGTGCACAATGATCCAACAGGTAGGAGCAGCACATTAATCATGATGTCCTGCTTCCCAAGAGTTGGTGGCAGGGACTAGTGCACAGCTCTGCTTCATCTCAGGCTGGAGTTCATGAACTACACTGGCACCTGATTTGGTTGTCCCCGAGACTTTGGAGCTCTACTTGGTCACTGGTCACACAACTACTACTTAGAATTATTGATGTTTCTCAGATATTTAACAAATTGTGCAGGAGCTCATGAATTGATTTTTGAAATGGTTAAAACTATAGTTGTACATGTTAAATATGTTGTATGGGAACGAAATGTTTTTGTTTATTGCCAATATTTCTATCCTGAAGTACAATATCAACTTGTGGTAACTACAGCATTCTTAAAGTTTTTATAGATAAGTTTATAATCACAGCGCTTAGTTAAGGTAGAACCAAAACCCCAATTATTGCCCTATACCTTGACCAAAGTGCTTTTATTGCCTAAATCGAATACAGACAGGGCTGTGGTTGTAAACCTCAGTCTGTGCACCATACACATATGTCCCTGCAGGTAATAAAAGTGTGGCTTCATCCATTCAAAACAACTTTTCCCTAAGACTGCAGCACAGTCTTAGGGAAAAAGAGAGAAAAACATAATTCCAATTTATCTAAAACCTGATTTGTATCAGCATGTCAGATATGGTATCCTCTACATCCAATTATCTCGGAAGCTTTGTTTTCATAAAAGCCATGAAGGAAACCTCAGTTCATTGTCCCTACCTACATACCTCTTCATTCCAAGGAAATGTAATTTAAATGTCGTTTTGGGGTTATGTAGCTCTTTTCCTACATCTTATCTCTTTACACGTTTTGTATATACATATGTCACTTACTTTTGCATTGTTTTACAGTATATCATATTTAAAGGATTTCCTTTGCATATGAGTTTAGTCTGGGCTGGGTTTTCTACTTAAACTTCCAAATAAACTCTGACCCCTTTACAGAAAACACACCACTTAGGGAGGAAACGAAATGCTTTTGCTTTTCAATGTACACAATATCGTTGTGATGCATGAAGGAGCACAGTATACGTGCTATAATGTACGACTTAAGCATCTTTATACAATCAGCGAATGTAAAGTTGAAAAGCAGACACTCATTATCCGGCAGGTAACACCCTGTTTTTGCCTTGGGCTCCTTCATCATTCAATACGTATTAAAGGATCTGGCTATAAAAGGTGGCCATTACTCGAAATTAGCCTTAGCTCAATGTCAACACCCTACACGGCTACAATCCAATTTTTTTTTTAAACCCTTTTCTCAGCACCCATAATCTGCCCCTCATTTAAGATGATGTTTTCACTCCAGACTGGGACTTAATTTCGTCATGTAAACCAAGTTGGAATTACATACTGTGGCACACAGACTACTTGTAAAGCCACAGGCATACTTTTTCAACAGTGTGTCAGCTTTGCTGGAAAATGTGACTGAGGAGAAAATTTGCAGGTTGTTTAAAATGACCCAATTAGAGTTTTTTTCAGCGAGGTTTTAAACATTCGGGACACTAATCAGCGAGTTGAAACGTGCGCCGTTTTGTATATGCCTGCTGAAAGTAATAGAGCGTCAAAACCGAGCGCTATTAGATGTCACTGGGACTTTTTTGAAATTACAGTGGGGAAAAATGGAAACTTGGAACGTCCAGAACTCTTCCCATCCTCTGTTGTCCTTCTGGCTTTCCAAGAAGACACAAATGGCTCCTAAATAGGCACATATTGCACACAGGGAGGATATGCCAGTTTACTATCCAGTGTACGCAGAGGTGATGGATATATCTGTCGAGTAATATGCTTTCAACTGAGAACTGGTCCTTCTGGATTCTTCATGGATACGTCGATCCAAGCTGAATTAAGTCAAACAAAGCGTGCTTCTTGCACACCTAAGCCTTGCCAAAACTACTCACTCATGTTAGAATAACTAAGAGGCATATTTGACTTGGTCATTTTTAATGCCAGCGCAAAAAACTTCACTGAAATATCTCTTAGTTATCTGTGTGTCATCACCTCGATAATTCGGGTTGTGCTATCTTCAGTTGTTGAGCCTCTGGGTATTTTATTTTTTTTCTTTGTGAGCAGACAGTTGCAAAGCTCTGAAGTATTTGGGAGTACTTGGGCAAGCTGACAGACAGCAGCGAGGAGCTAGACTGGAAGAGGAGGTTATTTATGTATCGCACAGTGGGAAAGGACATTTATTAATGTCAGAATTAAAGCAAGTAAAAAGAAAGAAAGAAGAAAAGGGGATAAAAACTCTGAGTTTTGAGGTCAAATAGAAGAAAATGAAACACATGAAAGAGATACGACACCGCACCAAAGCAGAAAACACACTTTTGAACATTTGCGGAATTGACCACTATTACAAATACTTTTTTTTCTCAATTCTGTAAAGAAACTCAAGCCGGCAGCATCCACTACAGCGTTGGGCTTCGTGCTCGTGTCTGAAAGTGCGCAATCAGTGACAGATTTCAATTGGATGTTCTGTAATGCCTTGCTGATGACTTGTTGATTTGGCGCTATTCCCCTCGGTTGCATGTCTTCCCCCCCGAGGTCCAGCGTTGTGATAGCCTGATGAAAAGATTCTGATGAAAACTCGGGGATAATATAATTTTTGGTGAGGTGCCATACGGCACTCTCAGGCTGGTTCATGATCCAACTTGGGGAAACCTGGCTGGACTTATGGTTCACAGCTGCGCAGCTGGGAGCGCGCGCCAATTCATCACCGTCTGCAGTGTGAGGAACTTGGCATTTCTGAGCATCTTTACCAGACATTATCTTCGGTCTGCATCAATGTAACTGCCTGTTGGCTATCAGTTTGCTCTCCTTTACAGTTTGGTGTAGGTGCAAGACAAAGAAACAAGCAGAGAGTCTTTAGGTCACACAAAAACCTTCCTGTGAACACAAAGCCGGAAAAAATTCACCGAGCATCATGTGTCACATTCAGTGGAGTGTATAGGACACTAAGGCAGTGCAAAAGAAAACAACTGTTAATGTGTTGTTGCTCAAACGCTCACATTTTGAGGGGCAATCAGTGGGATTTTTTTTTTCCAAGTCATACCTTCCAAGTTTCATCAAATCAGAGCGGTGGTGTCTTAGATTTCCCAATTTTCTTCAATTTCAAGGTCAGGTAATGAAGCAAAATCTATGATCCGCTAATGCGGTTGACAAGCATATCCTAACCCCCCACCCCTTTTCTCCAAGCTTACTCTGACTTCAACAGACAGACAGACAACAGATCCGGTCAGTAGACCGCTTCATCAGAAATGCCTGGATGTTGAGTGCCGTAACAGTTCAGGATGAGCCAGGATGACTAATCTAACATAAATCCAGTGAGGAGCCTCCTCCAATCTACTCTGCCTCTTATACTCATGTCTGAAAAAAAAAGTCTGAATAACAACGCTCACAGGACCTATTACTTTAAATAGAAACCCGCTAAAGTTGTTCTCTGGATTGTAAACATTCCTATACATTGGAAAGTTACTAAAGAGAGAAAGAAAGTTCACTGCACACAATGAGTTCAGAGACAGTTTTTCAAAACATGTATTTCTATAACCACCTCCTAACGTTCTGCCACCCATTCTCTTTTGCGGAACACTAAATACTTCAACAGGGTACGACACAGTTCATGAGCAGAGAGAGCATCCTCTATTTAATGTTCTTGAACTTTGCTGTTTACTCAGTGTAGAAGGTTCCCTATTTAATTAAATTTTCGCAAAATGATACATTTCTCTGCACGTTGCAATTTTCTGCAAAAGTACACAATAAGGTATTTTGACTAATAATACTGCATCAACAATATACAATTCATGAGCCTGCAAGAGTTTTGTCAAAAAAGCCTCCTACTACATAATCAGAATTGACACAAATAGAATGCCATACTCCTCAAGTCTGCCCATTCAGATCGTACGTAAAACGTTTTGAACTCCATAAACATATTGAGACTTTAAAAGCCTAATACCCGTAGTTAACATATATGACCGAGAAGCCCTAGCTGTCACGACCAATGCAGGAATTATTAATCTCTCGGAGACCTTTATGGACACATTGCTCTCGAAGTCTTGAAATGTGACCCAGACGCTGTGGTATTTGCCCACTCGTTTCTCTATTTATTTATTGTCATGCCAGCTTGTTATTTACACTTTATGGAAGGGGATGTCAGGATTCATTAGTGCCGTGAAAGCTCTTTTGAAAAAGAAATGTCCTCAAAAAACACAGGGAGAAATGCCAGTGGGTAGGACAGGATAGCCCTTTGACCTTATGCGGGGTAGAGAACTGCGAGGCGCTGGGAGTGACTGAGGGATGGAAACGGATGCAGGGAGGCCAGCCGCTGAGCAAACAGCGGGCGAGCGGGACACGCAAGGCTCGCACCAACAGAGCCGGTGGTGTGAGCGTGCTGTAATGATAGAAAAGCTAATTTACAGATTGAGAACAGAGGCCGTGTTCTCGCCCTGGTCCCCGAGCAACCAGAGAGCACTGCTCTCCGTTTGGACGGAGCTCTGAGAGGCCGTTGTGTACACGCATGTTTTTAATGGCTGCGTCGCAAGAAAACCACCACGCCGCTGCTGCCACTGCTGTGCAACAGTTTGTAATTTTGTATTAAAAATGGCCCTCAGCCTCTGAAGGGGCCGAAAAAAAGCCACTTCTAATATTTGGAAAGGACTTTTACTGTTCATTAGTCGCTTTTATGAAATATTGCTGCAGAACGCCTGGGGAGATGTGGGATCTTAAAAAACAGAAACTTCAAACGGTTGGTTCCATTTTAAAACAACTGAGCTAGTATCACAATAAGCAGCTCACGCTCTGAGGAACTGCCTGACCATAAAAATAAGCGATATATATTTATTACCATGTCCGCCCAAAATGCGGAGAGACACATGTCACCAGAGGATTATTTCCACACATCGTTCTTGTGTAATATGCAATAAAGTTCTCCAGTTTGGTTGCATCCATCAGCCTGTCCTTTGGGAAAAGTCTGCGGCAGTCTGGACACGGGTTGAAGGTCGGGTCGCTGCCTGAGACAGACACACACACACCCAGGGGTGTGGCAGATGCCAGGGCCCGCACGCACCTCAAAACAGGGGCGACAACCTCAGGGATATCCCTCCACTATTTCGAACCCCTTCCGTGAGGCAACGGGAAGCACGGGATCTCGAACGGGGCCAGAGCCGGACGTAATTGCTGCCTGTGCCGAGGCGTGGAGGCATAACCTCTAATTTCCCGTGAATAATGTCCCCGTGTCAGACGGCAGGCCAAAGAAAGTGGCAGTTTCTTTTCTCAGAGGGTTTGTGGCTCAAACTAATACACTCAACTGTGGCTTTATGACCAATGGGCCCGAGGGCCAGGCTCCTGAAAAGCAACTCACTACTTCCTCTCAGCTTGCTGCCCTGGTGCTCTGCGAGGTTAAACATCAGGTTTCGGAAAAAAGAGCGTGAAGCCCTTTCAACCACAACGACTCTTTGCACCAGGTGTCTGAAAGCTCTAATCCAAGCTCATCGAGGTCTAGGTCCATCAAGGCAAGTTCACATGATGACAAAAGTCACATCATGCCACTGGTTTCGGACACAGTACGACTATTGGTGGCAGTACACTGTGATGCATCACAAAAACAGCAATGAACAACAACACTAGCCAAGAAGACATGTAAACAACCTCATCCTGACTCCAGCTCTGTAAAGTCTGTCTCAGAGTGCCAAAAAAAAACAAGCAATCTGATCCCCAAAAAGTCAAACTGTTCCATTAATTCCCCGAAAAAGGAGAGCTAAAAGCTAATACACAGGAGTCACATTAGAAGAAAACAACAATTCCTACTTTGTTTGTTTAAGGGAATAAATGTTTTTTTATTTTTTCCTTTTAACATTTCTCCAGAATCGGTTCTGACACTGGGCATGCTGCGGAGGCCATAAAGTTTGCGGTGCGGAATTAAGGGGCCATTAATCATGGTGAATTTATTTGCGCTGAATAGTTTAGAGACAGTGGCTTCTTTCAGCTCCTCGCTTTGTGTTCTTTTTGGATGAAGGTTGCCTCCTCGGAGTAATAAGTCCACTCCTGCACTCTCCCTCTGTCCGCGCTCCTCCACTGACCCCCACGTGCAGCTGGTAATGTTTAAACTTCAAAGAGCGACTGATATTATTCGGCCACGTATTTTCGATGTTTTTGCTAATTTTTGGGAGTTTAGCACATGGCCAATACTAATGATGAAAGTCCTGCGAGCATCTGTGGTTACTGATGAGCGTCTAACTGGGACCAGGACAGTGGGATCAGAGACAGACAGGCTGACAGACACGCAAAAGGTTAGTGGTGGTCGGGCAGAAATCTGCTGTACAAAAGGCTGTCCA
The DNA here is from genome assembly GCA_016785305.1 of Colistium nudipinnis. Taxonomy (NCBI): domain Eukaryota; kingdom Metazoa; phylum Chordata; class Actinopteri; order Pleuronectiformes; family Rhombosoleidae; genus Colistium; species Colistium nudipinnis. Next base: position 47,402 of record JAFBJU010000850.1, read on the forward strand.
ACCCAATGCGGCCTGTTTATAATAAACAAGAACAGAAGACAATAGGGATCAGACAACGCCAGATCAGCGGCTACGAGTTGCACTCATTTACTACCACTGTGTCTGAATGTGTGCCGGGCAGAAAAAAAAAGTCAGGCTAATAATTAGGGACACGTCATTAGAAAAACTACTTTTGGGAATAAAAAAATAAAAATAAAACAAGAGCAATTTGCTGCATTTCCCCCACCAAATCCTTCATTAGATTGTTTTACAAGTGTATTTTGGTACAACAATATTTCCAACTGGCAAAACATCGACATTTCTGTTTTTACTGACAAAAATAATGAGGTCTTATTTATATCATTTTTACTATTCATAATAACCAACCCCTGCAAAGTCTAAAATGTCTATAAATGAATTGAGTATTGACTGAGTGAGTAATCAAAATTCAACCTTGTACCTCATATTTGGGAAGGACGCATAACAAAGGTATTGTATTCACTATTGTGTCTTGAGATACCAGTGCTTGAATTTGCTTGTTCTTTATATTTATATATTTAAACTGTTTATACATAACATTTTTGCAGACTTCTTGTATTGTAGATTGGTGCGATATACAGTAAGTCAATTTACCTTGTAGTTTACACACTGCATAAGAGGAGGTTGAGCAACTGAAACAGATGTGGGTCTTGTTTAGATATTGTGGTCACGTGTGGATTACTCGAGGAATGTTGCCACAGAGAGCACACAGCTTCACCGTGTCTCACTGCGATCAACGTATGGGGTCTTTGGCAAAAGAACAAAGATGAGGAAGACGCTTTTATTCTTTACCATCACAGTTCCTGAGCTGAGACGGTCAGGAGGCGAGGGGAGGGCTTCCTGAAATGTTTGTTTGAACTTTTGATGAGGTAATTGATTTAAAATGATGAGCTCAGGATGAATGTCAGTCAACAACACAAAACATTTTATTTAAAATCTCTCTTCGATGATTTGATACAGGTTTGAAAATACTATGCTCTAGCAGCCTGTCCATTTGTACTGGCGAGGGACTGCACGTAAATTATTATGGGGCGGGGGATTGTGTATCTCTTCATTTTGATTCATGTTAGCTTGACTGTTTCGGGAGAGTATGTTTTATTTAGCTTGTATTCTATTTCTTGCCATTTCTTGTCTTGCTTTAATACATGACGTCATTATTGTCTCACAAAATAAAAAAACTTGTAACAAAATCATTTCTCCTGAGAACATGCCTTTGGTTTTGGCCGCAGATACTGAATACTGAATACTGCCTGTGGAGTTTTCAGAAACAGTAAACGTGGATCATTTAAGTTGAACAACAGCTCTCAGCTAAAGAGCAGGAATCTTTACTTCTTCACTATAGCAGCACGACAGCAAGTTAAATATTAATCTAGCATTAACCCATAACTTAATGCATGTTTAGTGTATTTGCTAGTGGGGTGGGTGAGGTGAAGACATAATGATGCTGAACCCCCAAAGCAGCGTATGGACTCAGGCCCAGGACTTGGAACGCAGTACACTAACAACGGGTAATGTCTCATTCATTCAATAAGCTTTGAATCAAAAATAGAGAGCAGCTGAAATGGCTGGAAGTACGCAACATTTGGTAAATGCTTATTCCACTCCTTGAGCAATTTGGAAGTAATTGTTCCGTTCACACATTGAACTTAGATTCTTGAGTGGTGTTAAGCTGGAAGGTGGAGGTGTGTCAAAGGAAGGGCCCAAAAGAAAGTATTAATAACCCCGGGGATTGCTCATTAAATCTCCTCCCACCCAAATATTTTTTGTACAGTCCCAATTGGATTTGCGGCGGTGCTCACTGATTGTCAATAAAAGAGTATGGCCTTCCTATTAGCCAAAGCCAGAAGTCGGATGTTGCGTACACAGCCTGCGGCGGCCTCCTGGAGGGTTTCTTCACAAGAGCCCATGAGCTGGATCAGGGGCTGCGGGAGTAATAGACAAAGGTCATGGGCAGTATTATTTTCCAGTCGTGAACTATTGACCACCTTTGAAATTTGCATAAATCGTTAGTCGACGGTACATTTTGCCATGTCAGCATTTCTAAGTGCACACCACCACCAGTGATGGCTGCAAATATATACACTGGCCGGGCGGTGACAGGTTTTTTAAGCTGCGCTGTCACGTGTCCCTCTGTGTGTGTGTGTGTGTGCGCATGTGTGTTTTCCAAACCATGCCTAAGCAAAGGGGTTACAGCTGCAAGCACACATGCTCCTGTAAGTTTGTGCAGATGAAAGGCATGCAGGGCAAGCTCGACATTAAAAACCTGAGCATGAACCACACCACTCGACAGCCTTTCTGCTGCTGCAAAGGTCAGATTATATCCGACTATTAGTGGCTTGTGTAATGGATCTCGTTAGATCTTATTGCAGAACAGGGGTTTTTTGCTTTCCAGAAATCTCCGGCTTTGGGAGTTTATTTTTTGGTTACATAAAATTGAACTTTTAAAAAGATTTCCGTACATTCAAAGAGCCGCACGTTACGTAAAACTAAGCAAAACGGAAAAAGGCTGGATATATACGAAATACCGCTGAGTGGCATGTGTGTTTAGGGGTGAGCCTTTTTTTCCCCCCTCTTTTTATCTGCAGCAAAATCACTACGTTATGTTTGTGGGCGGTTGTGGGGCCGAATCAAAATAAAACTAAATGTAAGCATAAATACTCTGGTGAAATGGATGAAACTAAATTTGTTCAATGTGCGCCGTGTGGTAAAATCACAATGGTGTGCCACTGAGGTTTCTATAAGCCATACTTTCAATTATTTCAGCTCCCCGTGTTTACATCCATAATGACCCGACAGCAACAACGCATCCTTCAACTGAGCACATAAGGGCAACCCTGCCCCCTACTCATAACAAAGCCTTGATAAATGATAAATACAGTAACCGCAAAGATGGCACTTTTAAGCCCTAAAAAAGTGCCATCTTTTATAGGGCGGTGTGCTCATATATATATATATATCAAGGCTGTGTTCTTAACTAAACTGGAGGCGATTTTCGAAAAGATTTCTTCAATAAAGAGCACGCCGCAGCCGTCTCACAAGTTGTGTTTGAACACCATCTGGTAAGTTTCCCTGGTTTCTGTGCAGCAATGTCCCATCTCTGTTGATCCTCCCGAGCAACACAGATGTCGATATATAGACAGTTACTGTCAAAGGAAATGATTCAGTAACTAAGCCTTTTTAAAGCTTTAGTTTAGACTTAGTATACAGCAGCGGAACGACCCTGAAAACTCCTGGCTAGTCTCCATTTGTTTTCTCCCTTCATTCAAAACGGTCTCATCCTGTTCAGCACCGGCACCACAGGAAGTGAAGGGGTTCCCCCGTCTGTCTCAAACCGTTATGCATGGACATTTCACTAATGTCGGCACAGCCTTTTATTGCGTCCGTATCGCATGCAGGGGCGGGGCTGAGGTTGACCCCCGACCCTTCTCCATGTTACACGCAAACTCGGAACGCCGCTCTGCACAGTTGTGTGGCTAGCAAACAGCCAAATAGCCAGAGAGGAGACATTCCCGGGATTTTCAGCAGAAAGATAAACAGTGAAAGGAAATCAGATGAAAGACGAGGTGGGCCAGCTTTGGAGCGTGGGCAAGAAAAAGCTCAGAGAACCTACGGTGCAAGTCCAGTCGAAAAAACGAGAAAATAATATCCTTCCTGCTGATTCTAATCACTTCACTTTGTGGTAAAAAGGCATAGAGCAGTCCAAGATGTCAGCTCCTCTCAATGCGCCAGTGTCAGTGAGCGTATGTATGAAACATTTGCCCTCAGGTTTTATAGGATCTTAAATAGCATCCAAAACACCTCCGAAAGCAAACTGGCATCCACAGGCTCCGGAATACATGCGGCTCACTAGACAAGTCTCTTTTGTGAAACGAGAGGATGCCTGAGAAGTGCCAGAGGCAGCATTTTTTTGCCAACCTCATAGCATGTTATTCAGACGTCGCCAAATAAGGTCTCCCGAAGCACACGGCTAGGCTAAGATAAGCGTGTCTGTCTTTGCTGCCTTTTTTTTTTCCTGGGTCGCCCTTTCCCTCCCAGCTGGGAGCTCCACGAATATAATACGCCGCTTGTTGGATATTCCCCGACTGCGGTAACATGAACACTTGCCCCGCGTTTGAAAACTGGATGGTGAGTTTTTGATTTTTTATTTTTTTTTTTGCACTTCAGAGAGCTCCAGTGAGTCCTGACCTCCAAGAAGGGAGCCAGGGAACAACCCTGCCACACACACACACAAGCAAAAGGGGAGAGAGCGGGCGTGGAGCCTGGGAGGGCCGCACACATTGTTGCAAGGGTGTACACACACACATCCTATCGCACACTGAGGTGTCACGGTGTTAAGTGCGCTCCGTTGCACAGCTCCTGTCTGCAGGAGTTCGAGTTGAAATTCCCCTGTGCAAGGTCTGACGGCCATTATGGCTCCATCATCCTCGTCGCTCCCTCCCCAACCCAGCGCTCCCATGTTCTAGACTTCACTGTGGAGGCAAACGGCACAAACAGACAGCAGTGTTTAGCTGGGCTGAGGGGAAGTTGGCGAGGGGAAGTCAAGGTAAACAACATTCCCTGCAACCTCCAGTGAGCAAGAGACTGCTGCTTATTCTGCGTCTCCGAAGAGGAAGAGGAAACATTCATTTCGGAGGCTTTGAGGGGAATGTTTCAGTCTCAAGCCTGAGCCTGTTCGACTTGAGGACTATGGCCGGGCTTTTTCTGGTCTGGGCATAAGGGAGAGAGGCTTAGGTCAAAGGCTCTCAAACATTACACTCCATGGATGTCAAGAACACGGTAGTCATAACAGAGCGACACACACACAACGCCTGTATCATCTGCTCACCACACCCACAACCTGAAGTCATGTTATGCACAAACCAAGAAGAAACTTCGGAAGGAAACCCATCATGTTCCGCTTGGTTTCTACTCCCTTCCTTCAATTTGTGCAAGTTTGTGCCTCCCACGGTGTCAGTGTACACTTTCACTCCTACAGCCCGTGCATGTATGAGGGAACGAAATTAAAACAAACACCCACCGCACTGCAGCAGCGGTGTGCTCATGGCAACAAAAGAGCAAACATTTTTCTCTCTCAGATGAGTTAAAGCCGAAAATACATACCAGAACCTGGCAAAAGCCACGCTCTGGAATATCCTCAGTAGAAAATTACCGATAATTACCATCCGCATTTTGTAATTTTCATCAATTTACTTCACAATGCTTTTCTTATGAAAGAGCCTCTTGAATACAAATAGCTGGCTGAAGCTGTCTACAAGGATTTAGGGTCTCAGCAAACAATCCCCAGCCCTTTGGAAGCAACGTAAAGCACAGGGGGGAAGGAATGTTGATTTTGTACATGACACAAAATGAAGCACATCCGTATAAAACTGCAAGATACAAAGAGTAGATGTCAAATTAAATGGCAGGGACGGTTGATCTCCAAGCTTAAAAGTCTTGTTTCCCTGGTATGTATTTCCTGTGAGAGCGAGCACCTGAGTCCCATTTCTTAAACAAGGCCTGATATAAATCCAATGCATTCCTCAGACGATGTTGTCGAAAACATCAACATAAACAGAATTTATTTGCATAAGAAATATGTATGCGAGAGAAATTAGAATGTTTTGGTGGAGACGAAATAGTTCACTAATATGATTTCCAAGCAAATGACTTTCTTTTCAATTCTTAATGTCCCTAATGTTGTTCAGGGACGGGGCCATATACCATTATGTGCTCTAAACCAACTTCAGAGCAAGAGAAGCCCCTCGCTCGTTCATGTGGATGAACATCTTTCCAGAGCTTCTCAACAGCAGAGAAAAAAATCTTCGGAATATGGTTCTAATAATACAAGAGGCGGTCCAACACTGTCCAAGCACAGGGCCATAAATTAGACACGCGTCCCTGTATCAATACTCGATAAACCATCTCCAACCCATTGAGAACTATTGAAGACACTGTTCTAACGCATTCTCCTCACCAGCTGCCTGTATATCATGAGTGCTGGAGAAAGAGCGGCTACCACACAGCAATGCCTCCTCCAGGGTCAGGCAGGTAAGAATCAGCCTCCCCCGTCCAGACGGACTGAGACTCAGGCCAGACTGAACAATGAGGGTGCCTGTGTTGTGTTTCCATGCCTGAGATTAGGAACAAATGCAATGCTGCAGTGCAGTTACGTGGCCTTTGGTAATTAAGCTCTTTAAGTCTAAAAATACATGACGGAGTAGTGTTGAAACTCTTAACGGGTACATTAATAAGGGCAAACACGGAGACAGATTAAAAAAGGGTGGTATGTCTTGCAATTTGCGCACACACATATATACACACACACACACACACACACACACACAGTGGAACTTCAAATAAAGAAACACACTGAGCGAGAGACAGGACCTGTCCAGTTTTTGTGGCCCAAGCTACAAAAAGCATTCAGCTTAATGAGTTTTGCAAATTGGGACATAACTCTTTTGGAACACCCAATGTTGAGTCCAGCTACCAATTAAAGCAAGTGCCGAACCGCATACACTGTAACAGCGGATCAAGCTAGAGTATAGCATTTAACGAACATGGGAAAAAAATATCTGGCTGCAATAGCAGAACCACTTCATAATTTACACGGCAGTTCTTATTTAGAGGGGGGGAAGAAAGGATTCAAAGTCACTGTGGTCCCAAAAAGACTTCTCATGTGAAAGTCTGTGAAACACGCCGTAATTAGAGAGTGATAGCAAGTGCTGAAATATGGGTACATGACCATCCGTGACAAGACGTCAATTACGGCGTAATCTTACCATAAAATCTCTGCATCATTGTCAGAGACAAACAAAAATAATAACTTTTGCTGCGCATGGAACGAAGCGGATAAGAAAGAAAAAAAAAACTTGATGACTAAAACAACGTTGTTCTCTTTTGGCCCCGAACAGCTTTTCGCCTGCTCCTTGGCCTGAGACATATTGCTGTTGCATTCTACCCTGATGTCCAGGAACAGCCCTTAGCAACAGTTACCCCCAGCTACAGCCCTTTGACTTGTGCAGTAATGGCATCTAGGGTCTACGGGAGAAATGGCACTTTGCACACACTGAGCTGTTTGCTTTTCTGAATTCCCATGACAGCCAGAAAACGGAGTCATGTTCCCGCCGCCGAATAAAACACACTTTGTTTTCTGCGCCATCGGTCAAAGGCTCTGAAAACAGTCACAGCTTTTTCGAAGTTTATTACTCAGTGATTTCACACATCACTAAAACAAGAGTGGTGGGAGGCCGAGGCCACATTTTCCTCAGCTTAATTATGCCAGTAACAACTGAGTAACAACTGCCGCTGTTACTCATCTACAAAGGAAGTAAAAACACTTACCTTGACCACTCCCTTCTCGTGCATGGTGATACAATTATTGGGGTCCTTGGACAGCTGATACAAGGCCATGGCTGTGCTTTGGTGGACTGGGTTGTCTTTGGACTTGAGGTAGCGCACCAGGGGGGCCACGGCACCAGCTTCACCAAAGGACGCCCTATTGCTGCCCCACATGCAGCAGTGGCCGATGGCCTCGGCGAGATGTCGACGGAGCCTGTCGTCAGTCTGTGGGGAGAAGAACAGGATGCCATTGGTCCATGGAGGCCAGTCTCAGTCTTAACGACGAAACACGATAACGAGCTCTGCAAGAGACCCTTACAATGTTTTTCTTATTATTTGGATTTTTTCTGCATTAAGTAGGAAAATGCAGACTAAAATCCACTGTAAAGACAGTTATTTGTGTGTTGACAATAACTACAGTGTTCTTGAATAATAAGACCTTGTTGTTTGTCTCCAGCGGTGAGCTGTACTTACTGTGTTCGTCAACTTGGCCAGCAATGGGACGACCCCGTGATCAGTGAGGACTGCCAGATTCTCCTTGTCTTTGGCTATTTTGGCGATCGACGCGCATATGCTTGCCAGGACCTCGTTGTTTGTTGACTTCAGCAAATTAACAATCAGTTCCAATCCACCGACGAGGGAGCGCACCATTTCCCCTGCATCCTATAGTCAAAGAGGCCGTTAGCTGGTGCTCCATGAATGAGGAAGACGATGTGATGCACAGGGGGTTAGTGTAATGGTCGAAGAAAGGGAGAAGACAAGCAGAGACATTTTATGCAGGCAGACAAAAACAAAGATGACTAGATAACACAAACAAAGTATTTTCATCAGCTTAGGCAACACAATCATGGACCCATTAGTGCGAACCAACCCAGGGGAACTATCTTTATCTGTGTAAAAACACATGCTTTCAAAAATAAAATAAAACCCTCCTCTGTGGTACTTCTGAGTTCTGGATGAGCAAGCAATAAATCTGACATCTTTGTAAACCTCTCCTCTCACCCCAGCATGTCATAATGAAGACGAAAACATAGAATTTCCAAGCTCAGAAGTAACATTTAAACCGGTTGCCCCAGGCTGACACGGTGTAGACTCAACGTTTCATGGTCTGAATTCACGGCTCCAGCTGGTACCACAGGACTCTGGGCCACTTATGGGGCAATGCCTACCAAACCGAGAGGCTGTTGGGGAGTGCTGAGGGAACCACAGCGGAAGAGCTGGCAGAGACACTGGCTTCAGTATGGCTTGGCACATCAGGCCACTGTTTAAAATCACAATTCACCATATCGTTGGCCACAGAAGAATACAACAAGGTGGCTGAGTCTGTAATGTTCAGTGCCTTTAAAATAGAACAGCATCGTTCCCAAAAGCATACAATTATGGAACACTCATTGCAAATCTCAAAGAATACTTAATTTGAGTCCATTTCAACATAAATCTACATGTCCAGAGCTGATGTAAGGGGTACAGTAATCACACCATTTATCTTGTGCACTGCATTGCGGGTCTTAGTTTTACAAATTATGGGATTTTATTAAAAAAAAAATCAGCACTGACCAAAAAAACAGGAGCTGAGTATTGAGTTACTTTGGGGGAGTATGATGTACTGCTGTATTCTCCTCTCTCACAGAGAGCCCACTGCTAAGATCAGGTCAGAGTGCCGTGTGAGAGCCCTGTGATGCTGTGCCAGAGGATGAGCCGTGTGTGCAGTGCTGGGCAGGGAGGGGAGGGGGTGACCCCCCCGACACACAGGAAGCCCTTCCTCAGGAATACTGATGATGGCTGGCCCGGGAGTCCCAGCGACAGAGGAAGCTCTCTCAAGCCACCAGCTGCGGTAGACTATCCAGAATCTCTTTCATGGCCTGGACGGGCCCCCAGATCTGAAAACCACAGCATTATGAGGCTGCACACGCAAAGGCCTTTCTCACTATCCCCTCTCTCTCTCTCTCTCTCCCTCTCTCTCTCCCGTCCTCTTAGCCAGGATGAAATGAAATAGGAAACACATTATCTGCTGTGCGTGATTTCAAGCCGAGGTGGAGCGAGCCAAGCCGAGAATGGTAGAAGCACGGCCCGGCCCTTTCTCCGGCGCAATCAGGCTTCTGTGACATACATGGCTCCCATGTAAAGGAAAAATAAATCAAGCATCCCAACTGGCCTCTGCATCCAGGCAAATTAATGAAACACCCTATTACGTGTGATTGGGAGAGCTATACTTCCTTGATTTGAGAACAAATATAATTGAATGATTCATGGCATAGACTACCAGTAAGATACTGAGTGACTGACGTTGTGAGGCCTGTGGGCATAGTGCACCGTGTCTGTCTTTGGAGAGGCATCAGTGCTGTATGGAGCATCCACCAGATGCATTTATACCACAGCTCTTTCATAAATCCACTATGGAACTGCTAACTGAAACCACATGGGGTGTTTATCTAAATAACGACTGCACCAAAGCAGCTGTATCAGGTTCCTCAGCTCAATGGGCAAAAAGCACTTTTTAGCCCATGTCGTTGCCCCAGTCTCCCAAAAATCACCCAAAAAGCATGTTCGTGAATTTCCCACAAAATTGCTGTACTGACGTCCAGACAAACATTGTCAAACTTTGTTAGCGCTCAATAGCAGGTCCGCAGTCCCCTTCTCTCCCCATATGGTTGCCATGCATCATTTTTGCTGCACCTCTGGGCCAGAAAAATTCGCGCCAGCTAAAAGAAAAGGGGGCTTCAACCCCCATGACACCTGCCTGGGCCCAATAGATGTTTAAACTTAACCAGATTGTCCCACTGACAAGCTGTTTACCTTAATCATGGCCATAATCTAATAGAACAACATTACGTTGGTACTTGGTCATGATACAAGTGCCCATCAGAGATCAAAGACCCGCTGCTGTGTTACTGAGATTTGAGTTGGTTACATAGGTGTGCAAAAGGAGTAATAATGTTTTCCAAAGAACCACTCCACTGATTTGGAATTGCACCTAATGTCAGACTTTTGATAGGCCGCGTAACCACAGACAGTCTTACTCCACACATCCTTCTTCTTCGGGAAAGCCAAAATTACTCGCAACTCGACTGCCAACAGTTTGGTGGAAGATCTGGGTGTGTTAAGCGTGTAGTGGCGGTCTGCTAGGATCGCGTAGCACTTCCCGAGACCGAGAGACGTTGATGTAAAAAACAAAGGACGGGGTTGGATTTTTCAATAAGAAAATGTGTCAAGTTAATAGACCTACAAAATGGGATTCAGAGCGTTATTATATCTAAAATGATATACACTAGGTAGCACTTAAAGGCAGGTTGTGGTTCTGAAGCTGCAGTGTTTTCATTAGAGAGGTGGGTTCAAAGAAACTGTCAGCTACCCGGTGCTCCACGTGCGGATTGTATGCCTCTGTAACTATTAGCACATTCGAGAGAAGATTTTTCAGCAGGGAAATCAGAAGCCATGTCACAGGATATTACTCAGTCTCCCTGCCTTTATCCCATTTCACCAATCCCAGTGTGCCAAGGAGGCTTCTCTGCTTCACATTAGCCCAAGGTTCATGTAAGCCTCTTCTGACACAGCTCTGCCCCTGCTCACCTCCCAGCAGCGGCAGCATATGAGCTTGTTTAGTGGAATAACCCTTTACTCCGAAACAGCACAAACTCTGCCGAGCTCCATGATTTACAAGCTACCCATGTGCACAAGGGGTGCTCGACGAGACAGAAGATGAAGGGGAAATCTATTGCGTTGTGTCCGGGGAGGCGCGCCGCACCTTTGCGTTCTCGATGCATGGACAAAGTGCCCACGCAGCACTGGACTGCACGTCTGCACTGGGGTTTTTCAATAAGGACCACACCAAGCGGACTCCGTCAAGCTGGTCAATGATTCTGCAGGGAGGGGGAGAGAGGGAGAAAAATAGTGTGAGAATGGATAAAAAGATAGAAAAATAATATCAAGTGCGATTCAAAGTCGGCAACTGGACTGGTTGAAGATTTCTTGAAGACGTTTCACTCATCAAGTGAATAGTACTTATTACCATGACCTGGATGACTGAGAACCTTCACAGACATAGAAAAAATAAGCAAACAAAAAATGCACTTTTATTTATTGCGTGCAACTTACTGGTCTGGCTGTATTAGTCTTACCAGCAGCAGACTGAACCCAACTACAACCGAACAGGATCAAAGCATTGGTCAGTTTCATCACAACATGCCCTCCGGTACCGCTCATTTCATCTGCAGGCCCGCAAACCAAACCACTATCACTCAGATCACACTCCATAGCGATCCTACAGCCAGAGGTCAACTCGCACTGTGTGTAGCACTTCATACACGACTCTATAAATAGAAAGTGAGACAACCGTACACTTCATGTCGGTGGCGTGTTGTTCAACCAAAGCAAAAAAGAGGACCTCTTTCCAAATCAAACAGAGCCAGAGATGGGTTGCTCTGTATTTCATTGGGGTCTGAGTGAAGTTTACTCAAGCATGCGCTATATTTCATGTTGCATACATGACTGTAGTCAAAGCTGCAGTCGCAGTCTGGGAGCCCAAAGAATTACACCACAGTGCACCCGTTGTCTGGTATAAATAACATGTAACGTGTTCCCCATGTGTGCTTCCACCAACAAGGCCGACATTGAATGCTGTCATAATTACTTAAACACTCCCTAATCACAGTATCTCCGTGACTGGCAACGAGCGAACACTCATCAGGGACGTCCCCTGCGCCATCTGTCTTCCGTTTGCACATAAATCAGTCCAGGGGGATCATAACATCGGATTCCAGTCCGCGGGGGCCTCTTAGATGCGGACCGAAAAACAAAAGTGAAGCATCATATCATACGCCAAAACAGCTCCGTCTTAGCGCGAAGTAGGTATGAAACAGATTAGCTGTGAAGTTGCGGCGGACAGTGATGGATTAGAGGAGGAGACCACGAACCCTGGGGGCATTTAACAATGTGCGTTCACTCCTGTAGCGACACAGGCTTCATTGGAGGAAGTGCTATGTCATTAGGCATACGCTGCTTACCGGTTGAAAATGAAAACAAGCATATGAGTATTTCATGGAAAACTTAAAAGTGATCGATGCTTTGTTTCGGGCTTTCAATAGTCATGGACGGCCTGAATCACAATAAGGATGAGACAATGATGGCCCTGAGCCACGGTTATTTGAGGAGAGAATAATAATAAAAAGAACGACTGACAGGAAAGTGGACTGACTCTGTGGTATCACAAATACATTGCCGGCCAAACATTGTCTCAATGCTGCAGAGCAGCTCCAGCCATGTTGGGATGAAGCATGAAGCAATTAAGCGCAAGTCATGGTAATGGCTCCGCACACTACTGTACACACATAGGGTCCGAAATAAGCCTTCACCACAGAACATACAAAAAGCTGCCGTTGAAATAACAACTCTGTTTACAGCTAAGTGTTAAGGTTGAATGTTTACAAGGTCTGACCTAAATATATATATGCCGTGAGAAAAAAAATATGGAGAACATGATGTTCCTATGTCGAACACTTCTCCTCTTGGTGAAGTTTACCACAGGCGGCGGTTTCGCTCTGACATGCTTCACTTTTTATTGAACCCCTTGGTTTTTGCCTCCAAACAAACGTAATAGGCCCATATTAGAGCATTAACAGCGCACTAACAATGCGAGTTCAGACATTAAGTCGTATTTGTGTCCAGGGTTAATTAAGAAGGGGTCTTGTATGCCATAACAGTCTCGTAAAACCAATAGGCACAGACGGAAGACACAATGTTCTGCTGTATTGAGGGTGAGGTTAAATGAACACAGAACAAAGACTGCTCCGGACTGTGGTTCGCTGTGTTTTTCCCTGCAATGCAGTCTTGCGCAGGGCAGGGCTCTAGGTATGTTCGCCTGACCGGCTCACGTCTCGCCGGTGACCGCAAGGCTATAGTAAAACACCGGGAAATAAACCACAGCCATATTTAACACAGCAGGTACAATAAACAACGCTGTTTAAAATCTGTCATTAAGCCGGGGATGAAGGAGAAAGCTACCTGCAACATAACAAATGAAAAGGACGGAGGCCCATGACGTGGTTAATGAAACAGGAGTGAGCGTCATTCCCCCTTGTCAAAACACACGACATCAAGACATGCCCTGAGAATTATTATTAGAAGTATTTGGTGCTAACTCAGTAATGCCACCGAGTAATCCACGAATCACATTTTAAGAGAGAGCTCATATGGGGCTGTGTGCCTTGTGCACACTGCACTGCAAAAGCCAAAGACCATGAACGGCGGTGGAGGAGACAAGAGACTTACGCCATGTTATCCCGGTCTGCGGCACAGGCGCCCACCGCCTTCGTTACATTCACAAGCAGCGCCTGGGTAAACGACACACACACACACATAACAAGCACTTGTAGAGCATCAGAATCAGCAACACGTATTTAACACAATTTGATGCCACAGCACAACATGCCTGGTTCGTCCCGGTGAGCAGGTTGACGAGCGGCTTGATGCCCCCGCACTTGCGGATGGTGGCCTTGTTTGAGGGTATCTGTGCAAATTCTCCCAGGGCTCCCACCACATTTACCAGCACCTCTTCAGGCTGATCAGTCAGCAGGCCCACCAGGGACTCCAGGGCTCTGCACTCCTGAAATCTTAGGAGTAGAGAAGAGAACGAGAGGGAGGGATCACATTGATAAATTGTTTCATTTTTGATGTATTGGAATGCATCGATGCATACATGCCGATCAATGGGCGAGTGGCTCTGGGAGGCAGCACTCGCAGCATATGGTAAACCCGTACAATGTCCGGACCAAAGTGGTGTGACCTGCTGACACACAAACCTAAACTCTCTGGAGCTATGAGAGCAGCATGATGATCAGTAGACAAAGTCACAGGTTGCAGCTTCGGAGCCCTAGGCCACATGGGCACAGACCTCTTAGTGCAACCGAGCGGTACAGGCACTTTTCCCACGACTGCTCACAGTTGTCCCTTGTATGTATTTTGCATAACCAAAGCTTTGCTGCGGCTTGGAAAGTCTCCCTCCCTCTTTTTGCTGTGATTTTGCCTTGTTTGCCAGTGCGAGAGAGTGGTAAACTATAGTAAACATTTAAAAGGGATATAATGTGGTCGCGAGAAACCTCAACAAACCTCTGATGTACAGTTAAGTTCTATGACTGTTTTTATTCACAGTTACGGTCGCTGGCATCATGGTCCGTAAGCTATTGTAGATGGCCAAGGTCATTTGGTTTTGGTCAGGGTCCACCGACAGACAGCCTATTCTTGCAAGTGAAAACACTGCTAATGAACAGAGGGGCTGCCAACGTTAACTTCAGTCAAGCTCACCATAAAGAAAAACAATGGTTTTCCTCCGCCGTCACCAAAGTGTCATCCGCAGTTGACTACAGTGGAATTATCTTGTAATCACAGACATAACTCTTGATAAATGAACAGTAAGTCATGTCTGTTTTTGTTAAGCCCGGCTCCCAGCTGAAGTAATTACGTGATGGCAAGAGTAACGCTGCACACAGCAAGCCTGCAGCGGCTTCTACTGCAAACACCGGGCTCCGCACAACTGGAAGCTCTATTAAAGTCTGTCAGAAGACACAGGAACCACAGTGGGGCTTCTGTGCAGCGGCGTTTCATGATTGATGGTGTGCATTTTTTTTCCCCTTTCCTCATTCATCTGCACTAGTCAGACACATGTTACTAAGTCTACGTGCAGAACGCCTAAATGCTGCCTTTTATACTAAGTGGGCAGGGCCAAATGCAAGTGAGACATTTCAGAGGACGGCTAACCAGTGATCACGAGGTAGAGCGGGACACGCTATTAACCTGAAATTTAACAGGCCGTTTTGATTTATCTGGAAGAAAACAGCCGAGCAAAGAATAACTTCGGGCGAGCAGAGCACTTTGTGAGCTATGGAGAGGTATCATTTGAGAGGGCAATTATGGTCTGCTCATCATAGGGCTGGAGCAGAGGTAAGATGGAGGGGTAGTCAGTAATTGGAAGCGAACCCCACAATCTTGACCCCAAACATTACTGCACTGGCAAATACACTCCCAAGACTTGGCAGTTGTGACTTTCCATTGCTAAATTATTCCGTCACCCTTTTGTTAGTGCTCTTTTTTTTCTTTTTTTAATTTTTTTTACAGCATTCTCTGTGTCCATAACACCTCTATATACGGGCTCTCAAGGCCACACATTGATGCATCCATAAATCTGCACAAAATTGCCTTTTAGTGTTACTTAGCGGGACTTTATAACGGCATTTTTTCCTAGTTCACCTAGCCTGAGTTCAGGTACAGCCATCTCTGTAACAGTGGAAGGGAATTGATACAAAATAAAAAAAAAACATTTTGTGGTCTGCAAACGCACTTCGGTTATGAATGCAATGATATCTCAGTGCATCAATCATCACTCCTTTTGATGCATCATTAATCAGGAAAATGAATAACACATGCTGCGACTTGTCTTCCACGGAGGTCGCCCCCAGCCACTATGTTGTCCATGCACCACGCAAATCATCAGTCACATAAAAGAAAAATCATGTTGTTTGCTTAGGGCCACAAGGTCCGTTTCATTTGACCATATACTTATTGAAAGAAATGAGAGGGGGAGGGGGGGGGCGGAATCAACTCCCTGCCTCCTATTATTGCTGTGCGCAAACTACATTCCAAAATGATTTTCATTTCAGTCCACCACTCAGCCTATGATTGATTCTGAAATGAGCGCATGCCCCTAAACCCTGTCACCATTAGCAGCCTTTCTTTTTTGACAGTAATGGCTCGGTCACTTTATTCCAAGCTTTTGCCCGACCTAGACATTTTAAGTGATTCAAATAAGCCCGAGAGAGTATGAAAAAACAGATCCACTTACACATTCAAGTGTGCATTAAATCATTTTCTGTGCATCATGCTGGTTGGCCCTAACCCTAGCCTTCTTTAATACTCAAACGCCCTCACCATCCAAAATAAACTCAATAAAACACAACACAAATAGAAAAAAAAAAAAAACACAAAAGGAGAAGTATTCTAACTTTGGTAAGCTCACTAAGATAACGGGTTAAATTTAGAGTGCAGGCAAGGATATTTTGTGCATGTTAATGAAGTGTCACTAAATGTGGTTCACATCTGATTATAATTATTTCTATTATTGTTATATTCAGTAGTAGTGGAACTGTTTAACATCACAGCAGTGTGACAAGTCATTACATATGGCGCAAGGCCTGCGCTGGCAGCACGTGTATTAAGCTGCCACATTACTCATGGCCAGTGTAGTTAACTTGTTTCATCATCATGCCAAGCTGGAGTTAGAGTTTTTTTTAACTTTTTTGGTGAATTATTATTATGATTATTATAATAATCATAATCATAATTATTATTATGATTATGATTATGATTATGATTATTATTATTATTATTATTATTATTATTATTATTATTATTATTATTATTATTACTAAAAAGCAACTTAAAAGCTTGATTCTTGCCATTGAGTAGAAATGTCTTTAAACATCTTTAAATACAGAGTCGGAAGTTTACTGCATGATATGACAGTTTGATCCTGTAAAAGCAGCTGTAATCATATTAGAAAGTAAGTTTTCACTTTTTTTTTTATGCACTGGTCCTCTGATTACGTCTTTTTTTTTTTTTACGTGTGTTATTCCCCAAGCATGCTTAAATGGTAATTTAAATAATTTACCCTTTTTATGACACTGGTTAGACTGACAGGGATCTGTCCTTCTTGCTTTGAAAGAATGTTTTCATCATGTAACTGCTTCTGCAGAGGAATCTTAACTCGATGTGGCAGCAGACACACAGTTCCAGTAGGGAGGACTTAACTTAGCCTTTAAATGTAGGATATCATTCTGTCATTTGTGATATATGAAGTGCAGAAAGATCTGCGTGAGGGCTGCTGAGCCTTTTTCTTCTTATTTTTAGAATTCCACTGCAATGTAAACTACGCAGTTTTTCGGAGTCAGAAGAAAGGCATTTGCAGATATTCTTACCTCAGTAAAAGAACACTCACTAGACTGCACTCCTAATCGTGACCATGATTAAAACGTATCATTCAAAGACTACGTCTTCTCATGGCAGATCCACTCTGGCAGTGGAGAGAGAGCAATGGATCAATTAAGATATGTTACCAAGGTATAGAATAACCGCATGTGCTTTACACATCATGGATCCAGTCTCACACTGAGTGAAAAAAATAAATACAGAAAATAAATCTTTCAGCGGAGCACACGAGGATTTCATTTAAAAGGGAAAATTACTGACGTAAAAATATTCTGACAATAAAGTGCAAGTAAAAAAAAAAAAAAAAAAAAACTTCTATAAATGTCACTGCTGAATAACCCGCCCTAGATGACACTTAGATAAACTTTTGCTTTACATGACAAATGATTGAAGGCATTGTCAGCCTGCATTTTCTGACCCTAGAAAAATCACCATACCACAGCTGATTCGTTCAGCATGCCCGTGATTGGTTTAATACTAACAGTCCTTTGCTAACATATCACCGAAGTCTATAAAATCAGCACATTTATGTCGGCCTTTGTTAAAGGTGGAAAGGGCTGAATTCTCGTGGAAAGCATTCACATAAAAGATCCGAGCTCATAGATGAAAAACGAAGAAATCACTTTAAATGGACACAGAGGAAAAGGAAAGAAAGGCATAAAGGGGAAAAAGTGAGACACTCTGTGATGAATGAATGACAGCCCCCACAAAAAGCAACACATGCGATGATGGCATGACAAAAGATAACACACGCAAGTTGGCTGAACCACCTGTGTCCTGAATCCACGACTGCTATTAATATATTCAGAAACTAGAGAGCTGCTGTTAAACACATCAGCTTACAAACGCATTCCCCCAAAGCAATGGGCACATGTGGGTGAAATGCGCAATTACTATCCCCATCTACGGCGAGTCTCATTAGATCGTTCTGCTTTTAGTCATTTTTTGTGAACGCGCTGTATGAATATCAAACAGAGCATAAATACTGAAACTAATAGCAGCCTCCATCTGAAAAGATACGGCAACCCTGTTTTTGTACGCGTGCACGTGTGAGTGCAGTCATACTTAGCCACGTTCTCCATACTGATGGAACACTTCCAGATGGCCCCGGTGGCGGAGGCCAGGAGCTGCTTGTTGTGCGCCTTGCCTAGCAGAGACACAAGCGGTTGAAGTCCTTTGTATTTCCGCACCAGGTCTCGTGTCCGCTTGTCCTCCGCACACTGCAAAGCAAAAGAGTTTGATCAGAGACTTACATCTTTCCGAGGAGAAGAGAAAAAAAAATGGCACGACAGAAAATGTCCTTCGGGACATGTCCTGTTGGGTGTCATAAGTTCTTTTAGGTAGAGAGCGTGTGTGCGTGCTGTGCAGTGCGGGGAAACGGGCACCTTGAAAATTGCACTTGCGCAATGCATCCGGAGCTCATCATTGTCACTGTTCAGGTTTTTGACCAAATCCTTGATCATGCCCTCAGTCTGAATGGCAGTCCTGTAGCTTTCCTGTATTGACACACCAATTATGGCACAACATAAATGATGACTAATTGAAATTAACAAATGAATGTATTGCACATTAACACACGTAATAATATTTTTCCCCATGTTTAACATTTTTTAACATCTGCAAATATTTTTGACTTTGAAATTACAAATATCATCTTTTAAAGAATGAAGTATAGGTTTTGGGTTAAAGCCTACAACAACTTATGGCACGGAAAGTGCAATCACATGTTCCCCCTCTTACCTCCGAGGCACATTCCTGCAGGGTGCCCACGACAGGGATGAGCATGTTCTCGTGCGGGGACTTGAGCAACTGTCCCAGTAGTGGGATGCCGCCGGCCTTGCGGATGGCCCTCTTATTCTTCGTGCTCTTGCTGCAGCTCCACAGTGCTAAAGCCCCACAGCGGGCCACTTCCACATCCTTCTCCTGCTTGGCGGTCAGGCTGGCCAGGTTAGGAACGCAGTCCAGCAGGTTTACCTGAGCACGGGGGGCAAGGTACAAACGCAAACATAAAAATGTGTCCAGACAAGCAGGCGGACCACACATTTGCAGAAATTTGATGAACTCGACATAAAGTCTGAGGCGGTAAAAAGTTTGCTTGCTGAACAGGGGTGATAATGTATAGTGTCAAATGGGAATAGCAAGCTTTTGGCTGTGATTAAGGGTGTAATTAAAGTTCTATTACGTCTGCAAAGATGAAAAAGCCAGAGATGTTAGTAGTGGAAAACTGTCAGTGTAGATGTTGATGTTAGGCCTGAAATGCCCAGTTTGACGGTTTATGGCAATCATTCGGTGTTCTAATCCACCGTTCCTGGCCTGTGAGACAGAGTAGGCAAAGCTATTTCCAGTTCAAAGGTGGTCTTTTAGCATAGCATGAAATTAATCTGCCTACGTGTGTGACTCGCACATGAGAACATCCGATCTGGGGCTGAGGAAAATATACAAGGCATGCAGGCTTTAATCACAGGTCCCTCAGTCAACAAACATGAATGCAGGTCAGAGGATGTAAGGGACATTCTTTCTGTTTTGCCACAACACCCGCTCTGGGGTATTTAAAAAAAAAAAAAACGGGTGGGGTACTACCTGGCATCTGCTGTAAAATAGGTGAAGATTTAAAGAAAAGAAAAGCGTAAAGTGCAGTGAAGTTTATGTGTTTGTGATTTTACACTTGAAATTAAAAGCAAATGGTGGTCAGAATATGTGGATCTGTGTATCTGTATCTGGTCCTACAAAATGTCCAAAATGTCAGTGGTTGAGTACAAAATATGTATATCAAATGAAAACCTTGCTGACAAAAATAGAGAAAAACTCTTTAAAGGGGGAAATCTGCCAATGGGTGGACATTTTTTCCAATATTGCCAATAGAAAAAGATCAGGTTCTGGTCTCCAGTTTTCTACTCAGAGATTACGTTCAGCTATTTGGAGTTTTTATATGTTTTAACTTTTATACTCACCAGTTTCTTGATACCACCATATTGCCTCACAGTCCTCCTCGCCCTGCGAAACCTGGCCACGCTGGCAATCGTCTCCGCCGCTAAGGCTTTGAGCTCCTTGACTTGGGAGTCCAGAATCTTCACGACGCTCTGCAGACCTCCCATGTCAACGATAGTCTGACGGATTTGCACGTTGTGACTTATCCTTCTCAGGATTTTCAGGGCGCCAATCTAATTATGCACATGCAAATATGCGCATGCATAAGAAACAATCGCAGTTAGCGCAACACTTCGGTTTGATGGAAACTCACCAACTGGACTGAAGGCCTCCGTCCAATAGTAAAAAAAAAATATAAATATAAAAGAAGGTTAAAAAGCACCCACACATGTCATCAGGCATACTGGGGGATAATTGCTACCCCGTGTCTTTAAAAGCATGCTCTCTGCCCAGTACTAGTGTTTCTGTAACTAAAATACAGGCTGGCACACGCGGAGGGTTCTGCTCATGCCTCCAGGCCATCCAGGTCCAGCTTTGGCACAGCTACTCACTTTGCATTTGACTTCATCTGTATCCAGCAAGTTAATGAGGACTTCAAGGCCACCTACATCCCGGATGGCCAGTTGGCACGTCTCCTGCATCAAATTAAAGTCCAACATGGCGCACAGGGTGAGCACGGTGGCTTTCTGGTTGCCTCCCTGCAACAACAACAATGCCAGATATAAATGAATAAAAAAAGGAGGAGAAGAGGAGCACATTACACATTGAACAGACATTTGGAAAAGGCAGAAGGATAATAATACCACTCCTTCTGGAGTTGTTTTGTTAATTCCATATTTTTGCGGTCGTAACCACTGATGGATATAAATTATTTGCTAAAGGAGCACTGAGCTGACAACAGTGTCAAACTCTGGAAACATTCCATATTTCCTTTATGATGAAAAGAACAGTATTTCTGCTGAATCCCTGGTTTTAAGTATATGTTTTGACAGTTGCCATACACACACACTCATCTAGGACCTGCACCTAATGGATTGTCAACCAAGTACCTGCAGGAGTACTAACTCAGCTATCGCCATGCCTTTGCATAGCCATGGGCAGATATAACGTTTTCAGGTCATGTCCATCTGTCTGTCCTATTCTCATGAAAGTGATGGCTCGGGAATGCCATGAGGGATTTTTTCTTTTTTTGTTTAATCATCACAAACCTTTTCTTGGACACCAAAATGAACTATTAGATTTTGATGGACAAAGCGCAAGGTAACCGTGACCTCATTTCAGTCCCTTTCCTGTGAACGTCTGGACGTAATTTCATAACATCTGGCACAAACGTTCGCTTAAACTTGGAGGACTGCATATCTTACAATATCCGCTTAACTATGAGGAGGACCAAATAAAGACATAATCCAATATTTAAAATGGGCTGTGTGTGGCCAAATCTTGATAAGTGCAGCTGTGGCAGAAAACCCAACTATTTTACAGTTTTCTTCTCATTTTAGATTCCAAATCCTTTTTTTTTTTTTTTTTTTTTTTTTAGAATGCTTCACACTAAATAAATCTCCACAATGTCCTATCTTTGGACACATGTTGACAGGATTATGACACTTAAAATACCAGTCTTAGAGTTGGTGCATGGAGATGGTCTAACTTCTGTCCAGGCCGAGAGCAGCATTGTTTTATATTACCATATTTAGTGTGCCATATTTAGTCAGTTTCATGCATAACGAAGTTTGTTGACGTGCAATGGTTTTGATCATGCGGGGGGGGGACAGTAGTCAGATAGAGCAGCAGATTGTGACGCAAAAATGCAGGAGTTCGCTGCTTGTAATACTAGACATCTTACACAGCTTTGATATGCGACACTGAAACGTCTGTCCAAAATCTTCTGGCATGTGAACAATAAAATAGTATTTCTTTTTTTTTGCAGCGGTTTATGTGTGCCACAGAGAGAATTTTCATTTTTGTGGATTCAAGGACGCCTCCACTGTTCCATGTTTTCTACGCCCTTATTAGATGCACACTCCGCATCACATTTTGAGATTTCAGGGCCAGATTATTTTCACTCAAACATAAGAATGTAACATGTCCTGCTATCAGCTGCCCACATAAGTAGAAAATAGCCCAGCACTTTATGGAGAGCTGGGGCCGTAATCGGTTTCATGCGGCCGCTGGACAGTATAGCTCCTCACTGTAGGCCTATACCAAAGTTTCAAGTGGTGTTTGATCATATCTCCCTCACAAAGCAGTGCTCTGACACAGCAGGATAATGGCCATGTGTTCTCCATATCATGACGCTAACCTAAACGTGAACCATTTGCCCATTAACAGCAGTGGATCTGCTGCTTCCTTTGTCTCCTTGCATTCTCACTCTTCAAAGGGTCCGACAGGCGAGATTCCTACCTTGTAAAAACAGCGTAGAAAAAGAAAAGAGCTATGTTTGGGAGCGATAGCCCGTAGAACAGAAAACAGATCATGTGCTTTCGGTTTTGTTAGCTTTGGTCTTGAAGTATTGTCGACATTCTTTAAAACATTGACAACATCTGACAATCTTTTACGGTGAAAGATCTTTGACGTTTTTTTCCGAGCACGATTGGGGGCAGATGTTAAAGTGGAATGAATTCAGCCGCTGCTCTGACTCTGAACAAGAAATTAAACATGTAGTAAATACCTGTTGAAGTAACATGGCAGATGCTGGACAACGTGAGCCTATGGCTAAGCATTTAAATCATCAAAATATGTAAACTTGTTTTTCATTTGACCAACAGGATGTCCAGATGTGTTTTTTCCATACAGAAATTGTCAAATTGATGATAGTACTACACGAAAGCAAAAGGTAAACCATGTTGAAACTGTGAATACCTGTACAAGATATTGTGTTAAAATGTTCATTTCTGGTGGCACTTCAGAAAAAGGCAGATACTTCCAAAAATGTATGAAATGATTTTCCGATTGAGATATATAGGGTAAATGGCCAGATATATGACAAAACATCTCCAAATAGGAGTACATGTGCAGGTCCTTACATTAACACACTCCATATAGAGAAAAATCATTATGCCATTTGCACCATGCTCATTCAATGGGTCAAATTCAAATCAAAAAAATGTATACAGCCCATTTTCAGAAATTTTACTCATAGGCTTGAACAAGCAGTACAGGCTGTCATTAAATATTATAATAGATTAGATATTCCCTCTAATAGAAAGAAATAATGCAGAAACCTCATGGAAAGTCATACGTGAGGGCTCCCTCTCCCAGGAAGGACAGAATGAGTGCAATAGATGACGCGCGTGCGTATCCTTGATAATACTCGTTAAGCAAAAGATAATTTAAGACAATTTTTTTAATGTTTGTCCCCTCGTATTATCAAAGAAGGTGTATGGAAGGATAGCATTTCATTCATGAGGTGGACTCGATGATGGTGACGATGATGAAGGCGCTTAAAGATGCTCCACGCGATTTGTGCCTTTGCTGCAGGTGTCTCAGCCGGCGCTTAAGACCGAGCTCTACTGAATGGAGGTCTTATCATCAGCTGATTCCTCAGACTGGATTCTCCAGACGCAAACTGCCCCTCCTGAGCCACCCCAGGCCTATAAATCACAGCAAAAAGCATGTGGGAGCAGGGATAGGGTTAACAAGGCTGTTAACGATACCCCTGTTGACCTCAGGACCATTTCATCTGCTTGGAGTTTTGTCGTGTAAATTTGGACCTAATGCCCGCAAAGGTGTGTGTGCATATTGAGTAGTGTTCAGATACCTAATACAGTACAGGCAGACTCGGGCCACTGCCCGTGTTTAGTCGGATTTAATGTAATAGAGAAGTACCTGGTTTTGACAGATGTTGAGCCATAGAGGAACCATAAGGGTTCATACATGTCTGCAGTCTACAGCAGACTACTATTGCTGACAAGAACACACTTAACCTACTGCTCTATTAAAAGAAAGGCACCATGGGGACAGAGTGAACGACTTCTGGCTCTTTTTGACTTGATATTCGACATAAAGATCCCCGATAACTTCATCACTTAATAGGCTTTGCTCGTCAGAAAATGAGCAGAGCGCATGCTGAAAAAATGTCCAGGCAGGTCTCTGGCCTGAAGAGTTACTAAACTCAAGAATTCAATTATGTAATCATTGTTGGAAGTCAATTATTCATATTAGGGAGGTAATAAATGCACTAGAAGCAGTTAAAATTACACGTTTTTTTCCTGAGTGCTATAGTTATTTTTTTGCATAAAAATATCTAACTACTTACATCATAATTAGCTACAAATTCAATGATTTGGAGAAAATGAGCTGATGTTGGCTACTGTTTGAGACAGGATTTGTTTTAGCGCAGCAATCATTAGGACGGTTCTCATGAGAAAGGAGTGGGGGCAGTAGTACTATGACTGTCCAGCAGAGGGAGAGCAACCTTAATGAGGACTAAACACAAAAACATGTGTGGGGACCTGCATCAGCTTGTTAATCTATGAGCTTTTTATCTTGAGTTTGAATTTCCAGTAATTAAGGGCAAAATTGGAAGGCTATGGAGAAAGGCACCCCACTATTTGAATACTCGTTCATGAATCTCCACTTTAGTTGTGGTATTTAAAAAAATAAATAAAAATAGACAAAGACATCTGATCGGAAGAAAAAAAAGAAATTAAGAGAAAATTGAAAAAGCTCAATAATGAAAATGTCAACAATACACGATATTGTAATGTGTATCTGTTAAGTAGTAACATATTGTTTGTCAGACACAATATTTATATTTCTGAGAGTATGAAAATTGTTTAGAGTTTGGAAAGCCACGGGCCAACCTAACCGATAGCAGCTGGTGAATTTTGTTATTATTTAAACTCAGACAAAACACTCGGATTACACCTTTTGGCTGAGTTGCAAAACTTACCATGTGAAGGTTTTCATTCCTGACTGGTAAAACAACCCTTTCACATTTTAACCCCTCTATTAGCCAACCTGTTGCTTAGCTTTTCTCGTTTCCGTAACATACTCACGGCACCTATGCCATCCATATATGTAAAGAGCGTAGTCTATATAAATAAACAATAAAATGCTTGCATATACTAATACAGCGCATAGACTTAAATCGGCGTGTTGTATTTTGTGAGAGATCATGCAACTTCACAGAGGCCAATCTTTCGTCATAATCAAGTGTAAAAACAACAAACACCTGGCAATCCTAGGTACATATTCCTACATAAATATCATAAAAGCACAAAACAGAACACCCATGCGTCGCTTTATGAAAGTGTTAAACTTCCTAGAGTACAAACGTCTGTCTATAGTGCAACGGAAAAGGGGGGGAAAAAAGAAAAAGAAAAAAAGATTCCCTCCTAAAATAAAACAGATATTTAACTTGGCTCATGGTAAGTTTCAGCGTCTGATGGTAATGATATTATAAAATGACTACTGGACAAACCCCATAAATAACTATGCTGTGTGGTTTTCAGAGAGATAGAGAGCTGGGACATGTTGGTTAACTGCAGTGTGGCATCTTGCCGAAGCAGGCATGCAGACAACCCTAAAAAGTGTAAAATACACAAACCAGTGAAGTTTTCTTGCATCTAAATTTGCCTCTTTCATATCGTTTACATCATCTTTACTCTTTTCGGGGAAACGAGCAACAGCCTGGTTTTAGGATGGGAATTTCCTTCCATTATATTCTATTTTGCTTTGCTAAAAATATCCACCTCAAATTAAAGTTTACAGCGGCACTTTCTATAAAAGATTCACTCGGATGCACTGTGAACAATCTTCACCGAGCCACAGAGCTCAGAACACAAATCAGTGGGTCATGTCAAGAAATCCTATACTTTATGAAAATATGTTATGTACTGTGCTATTATTACACGCTGAAATGCCATTATCTCGTCGCTTTCTTTACATACAGGCAGCCTTTGAGTTGCTTTAAACGGAAAGAGACGAGTGCGCAACTTGCAACAAAACAGATTCCTGTCAGAATAAAGTGAATGCTGGATCTGTTTTAACACAGTGCGTCTCGATGATATTGTCCAGATAAACAGATAATAGGGACAACTGAGTGAGGCAGGTCGTAGGTATCCCCGGCCAGTCTGGGTCGCTCGCGTTTCTGTCCTCTTTTTTCTTTTCTTTCCATGTTTTGACACGTTAATATTCACCATATGCCCTGTCAGACCTATCACAGGCGCGCTTCATTTTTATGCTTTTGCGGTGTGGGCAAACAGCGCGTACAGCTGCTGCCGTCAGACAGCTCTTTTCCCCCTGTGCCTTGGCTCGTGTGCAACCAAACAGGCTTGTGTCAGAAACCAAGAATCTATGAGGCCAGCCAACCACTTCAATAGGCATCTTCCTGCTAAGCACCGCTTTAAATGAGAGCAACGTATACTATATTACATTTGATATCCTTCTTTTTAATGAGTGCCACCTTGGCATGGCTGAGGCTGAACAGGCAGGTGGGATTATGTGATTGGAACATTGCTTTTTGTGATACCATCGGCTCTAAGTTCTTCCACACATCCGTGACTAAATATAATTTTCCACGCTCGGCTCTACTGACGAAGGTATTTGAAATTGAAATACTGATTTAGGTTTGCATCAAAATTATGGTGCAGATGAAAAGGGATCATGGACTTTACTTTAGGCCACAAGTGAGAGATTTGTGGCCTACTTTAACCTGCAGTAGCACAACTTTGTATGAATATATGGCTTGAAATCCATTATAAATAGGTTTAAGGAAAACAGTTTCGGGTGACATTCACATACCTTGAGGTACTTGACCAGTTTCTGGATCTGCCAATATTCAGAGGGAAGGTCCGTATTGCTCTCCTGGCGGCGCTCCGACTGCTCCTCTTCCTCTTCACTCTCAGATAGACTCTCACTGGAAAGTTCCATGCGGGGGGTCTTGCTGACCAACACAAGAGCAGACAACAGTACACATTTGACCACAAATAACTGGTAACAAGGTGTGAGACCGTCTAATGACTGGACAACACATGGCCAGAGAAAAGGATGGAATATCATATCATAACATCTATTCTCCTGTGTTTAAATGGAAAGGAATCTTTCTTCGTCCCGCACAAGGGGACCGATTAAGGATTTTGAAGTTCAAGTGTCAAATCTGGGCTTCCTCAGAATCTAAGCAGCAGCAAATGAATGTCATGGGAGGCCTGGAGTCCTCGCAATATGCAGAGTAAAGACGCTTGCACGGCTATTGATGCAAACCAAAATGCAGATGGCTTTTTAAAGTTGCCGGGGCCGCTCGGATATCTGTGTCACGAAAACTGGGCACTGTGGAGTAATGAAATTTGGTACACGTTCCTATGGGGCCGCCGAGAGACAGTTCCATAGAAATAGAATTTCCAGGGGAGCATATTATGAGAAAGAGCCAGCAGATATGAGGGAGTGTTTTCCAGGAAGCTACAAGATAAAAACCCAAACAGGACCTTCATGGCTTTGCCAGGCCTGTGTAGTGAAAACTGTGAATACAACCCGAGGCCAATTTTTGCATGTACGCCAAATTATGAGCGTAAATAGCGTATATATTTTGGCATACAACTATTGAAACAGCTGACAGCCTATTGCTGCAAGGAGCTGGAGAATGAAAACTTTAAAATAGGTCATTGATCAGAACATCGGTTATTAATATTTTTGCAGGTTTCACTACTGGTAAAACGGTATTTGGTTCGTGGAAAAAGAAAAAAAGAAAATCCAAACACTTACGTTTTCTGGGAGGACAGGCGTCCAGGTAAAGATGACACGGAGAATTCTGTCTTCATCCTGCCTTTGGCTCCCGGGCCCTGCTTTTTCCTCTGTGTTTCACCTGGCCTCTCCTCTCCACAGCTGCTGCTGCTCGATTTCTTTCCCTCCGCTTTACTGTAATGATGTGAAATAAGAGTCATTGTGCCGGATTCTCTTTTAAAAATTCGTATTTTTCGAAAAATTATTTACATTATTTAACAACTTGAGCCGAGAGTTCAGCAGTGTGGGGTGGGGTAAGCAACCAAAAATACTTTTATCTCGAGTTTCTTTTTCTAAATAGGTACAAATATCACAAGATACAGCTGCAAGAGCTCAGCCCTTGCTAGATCTATTTATCAATCAAACACCATATGTGATAGATCTTCTTGGTATTTTTCGCAAATACTTTTTCCCCAGTTTCTGTCTGTAATTGGACAGGAAGGGTTCCCCCGATGTGAAGGTATTTATTAAACCAGATCACTGTAATTGAGAATATTCACACTTGTCCTAAAATCTAGTAACCATATAGCCATCTCTTTTATAATGTGTGACCGCTGGCACACCGAACACATGTGGCAAAGGCTTCACCGTCATTTAAAGCTCTTCCCTTCAGCGCGAAGGAGCCCAGCTGCGCCCATTACATGGTAGGCTGAAGATACTTCAAGACACATCTTACAGGGAATTATCACGTACCCGCGTGGAGACACGAGACCGAGATTCTTCCATCTTGGACATGGTTCATATTTCTTCTCGCCGCCCGCCTTGTTCGGCGTATGCTGTTGTCTCGTCCTGTCAAGCGCATTCTTTTCCTGTTGCTCGCGAGACCTCTGGGGTTGGCCTTGTTCCTCCGTATCAACCGATTCCACATGCCGCGCACTCTTTGTTGGTAGAAGCTCTCGGAGTGCAGAATCCTGCTGGTAAAGGCAAATAGCAGAAATTTAGAGTAGGACATAAAATGCTCTCGATAAGCACCAGAATTACAGTGGTGATACTGTATATATAAAACATTTTTGCCACGTTTTGTTTGCAAATAAATACATATTTGAGTTATAAATTTCGGTTGAGTTGATTGTTAGACTTACCTAAAAACAATTGAAAATATACAGAACTAGTGTTGACTTGTACATCTTATGGAGCTGTGTGTGTTACGTGAGCCATTTCACGCCACGAAGAAGCATAATAAAACAACAGCAAAGCATCAGTGAGGAAAAACATAAAATCACATAAAAACTCTTGCTCAACAATATGCAGGCCTGTAGAACAATTCGGTCTTTATTGAGGCATTGGAATTGAATTACCCTTTGCCAATGCTTTACACAAAATTGGTCCCCCTCTGTTAACTGGCTGAACAATATCAAAACGTTTATTGTTTCTGTCCAGTCCCCCACCTAAAACCTCGCTGCACGGCACAGACAAAGTTCTGAAAGTCTTTATGCCAAACTTTACAACCTACATACGAATGCCAATAAGACAGATATGAATGGTTAGCAGGCAGGAGAGCTTTTAATCACAGACACCTGCTCTGGAGAAATACGTAGCTCACCCTGTCACTGGTTGTTACGGCCTCGACATTTTTCGAGGGAAAGGGAAAAATAATTAAAATGTATTTCCAGTGGTTGTGTTCACGCAGAAGCTGGAGCCAAGCGTTCCCTTTTTCACTTTTCCAAAGACTTGTTTTTTCATAAAACACAAAGTGAAGTGAAGTGACCTGCTATTGAAAACATACAAGTCAATTTACCCAGGGCCAGACCGACCGTCTGACTCTATTCTATTTCTTCTTTCCTTAATTCCATTATATTTAAAGGGAACGAGGTCCATGTGCATGTGCAGGAGGGAACAACTTGTTAAATACCTGATGTGCCACAGTAAAATCTCCTATTACAGGTACCTCTCTGTGTCTGAAAAAAATATGGGCGTACAGATAATTGCTGTGTCAAGCCAAACTGATGTCTGCACTTCTGGAGTCAAAAAACACTTTAATAGCAGGTGACATTCAATTATTGGCGTTTAAGTATTCATTTGTCTTTTTTATTATTTTTTTACCAACCTTCTGACTACTCAAATCTAAATGTTGACTGTTTACATGTGTTTGGGGGCAGGCGTGCGTCTAATTACTTGATGAATACCGATGGAAAATCCGCAGGGACACAAGAGTCTGAAGCCCTTGGTCATAAACCATCTGTCAGTGGCTGGATTCAAGCTGTTCCTGCGGACCGATTATGACAGCGAGGCAGTCCATATTAATTTCAGGAGTTGAATAACAAAAACAAGTGTACAACCCAGGCATACTTTGCCTTTCAGTGAGTGTGTTATGCATGCAAATACACAGCATGTCCAATTTCCAATCACGCTGTGATGTCAAAACAAATCCACAACACTGAACGGGGGAGGCGAGTCTGCTTCCTCCCAGTGCTGCAGCCCTTGTCTACTTTGGCCGCCTGTGCTCATTTGATTGAGGCTGTCCAATCTAATAGAACTGTTAAAAAAAAACAAAAAAAAAACGACCTGCTTCCTCACATTGGAAACAAGCAGATATGTTTGGAGATTAGGCGTTGTTATCGTTGGCCATCGCCCTTCCAACATCGGGATCTCCCGGCTGTAATCAGGGGCCTGAGCCGTGGTGATGCGGGGTTGCGTTTCTGAAAGACAACTCTGCTATTGCGCTCATACTCAAACTGGACCGAATCATGTCAGCGAGAGAGACTAGGATTACTTAATGGCTCGTCCAGAGGATGCATGCTGCAGAGTTTAATGGCCGTTGTCAGCAATCAATCAGTGGAAGCTTGAAGGACTCAATTCTCGGTATTTAGCCCAAGCGGAGAGAAAAAATATCCAGCCGTGAGAGGGGAACCTACGGCGCATTCTGAGTCAAAGAATTCAAATAAAAAAAGCTCTGCAATGATTTGTGACGCCACAAACTCGTTCACAGCTATTTTTACTACAGCTGTCATCCCTCCATCCCTCTTCACACAGGACTCCCTCTTCACACAGGACTCATAAAACATAAAAGTCACTTTTTCGCACACTTCTGCCTGACACCACTCATCAAAGTCTTCGAAACCCCATTTCAGGTTATAAATGTACCTTTGGATCTATCACGTATTCAGACCAAACCTGACCGAATAAGGAATTCACTATTCTATGCCACAAAGGGCACACTGTGAAGAACCTATAATGTTAGCAGACAGAGTCTTAAGCTGTCAGAAATCCCTTCTTCTCCAATCATGCACTGAACTCCACAAATAAGAGACATTGATTGGTTTACTCTAGGGATGGAAAAAATAATCGGAATTTTGTCTATGACGGGTTGAAAGCTAGAAAATATATTGAATGTATTAGGTGTATACATTAAATGAAGAGCATTGCTGAGGACTGAGCATTCAAAGCACTA
Organism: Colistium nudipinnis; assembly: GCA_016785305.1. NCBI lineage: Eukaryota > Metazoa > Chordata > Actinopteri > Pleuronectiformes > Rhombosoleidae > Colistium > Colistium nudipinnis. The sequence continues at coordinate 78,753 of JAFBJU010000850.1, forward strand.
AAAGACACCTTTGATAGATGTCAATGTCTCAACCCTAGCATGGAAAATCCCATGGAACAATTCAAATTGCATTTTTACTCTCTCCTTTGAGGCTTTTGTCCTTTTTTTTACTGTACTTGATTACAGTGTACGATTGGAACAGTGCAATATTGTTTTTCATCATATTTACACTATGCAAGTTCCTTAACAAATCAAAAAGACCGGATTAGATTATTGCCTTTTACTTTCATAAAACACAAAACCTAAAGACAGAGCAGGCAGAGAGGGGTGGCCTTGAAAGTCTCTGATGAGCTTGCGAGGTTACCACATTTTCCTACAAACATCAGCGTGAGTGAGAGAAAAAAAAAGAAGGATCATATCTCTAAATGATTAACAGATTTTTGAGAGCAGCTGGAATATATTATTGGAAGCTTTTTGTTATGTCATCAAATTACTAAAGCAGGAAATAGCACTACAGAATAAATCGTGCATATTTCACTGTCTTTGCCTGTGTGCAGAGGGAACGGGTGGTACGGGCCTCACTCTTTTTTGATGTTGGAACACAGAGGAGGTCAATTCAGAAATTTCTCAACATAGTGACAACCAGACACTAGCTCACTAGCGTGGAACAGCACAGACACTGATTACGCCATCCTAACTCTGTTTATGAATATGAGTCACGCTGATCAAATCAGAGGTTAAGAAAGGAGGACCTTGTTCAGGGGACAAAGAGGCATTTCAACACCCACACAATCTATGCTTCGAGAGCTAAAATTCAAGGCTACAAAAAAAATAAAAAAATTAAATAAAAAGGTTTTAGCGCGTGGACGGGTAAATGCCTCTGCTTGTGTTCGGGCCCTACCTGCTCGTGTACGTGCTCAGCAAAGTACGGAGATCGGCTCTTCAGAAGCGCGACCAGGTCTTTGTAGGTATCACTTGTTCGCTCGTAGCCACCCTCAACCACCTCCTGTTTTATGCCCTGTGAAAACAGAGTGAAAAAACAGCCTCATTAATTCTCAAAACCACAATTATAATGCGACCCACATGCCGGCTGGAACAGCTGAGGTTGCAAGGCTCGCAGTGTCTCCATTCAGCCTCAGAGAGGAAGTGTGAAACCATGTAAACCACTGAATTAGGTTTAAGACACCGTTTTCGCTTTGAGGTGTCTTTTGCATTAATGTCACCCATTTGGTTTTAGGCTGCAGTTTTGTTTTGTTTTTTCCCACCTTGGACGAACTACTTCCAGGTGAAGCAACAGAGACAGGAAACCTTGCTTGTCAGCAAAGTCACAAAGAAAAGTGAAAGGTGCTGAGAAAGGTCCTACCTGAGAAATGATAACAAACACATTCACAAGTACTTTTGACATTTAGCAAGAAAAAAACATTATACATTTTTAGGGTTGTAACATTTCACATATTTCACATGAATTATTATGGCAACGTGCCTCTTGCAAAAACTCTGGTTGGATTCTGTCAGGGGCTGTAGTAAATTATAAAAGTAAATTATATATTTTAGGCCGTCATTCTCACATAGCTATATTCTTCTTGAATATAGACATATTGTCACTGTCACACTCGCCCATAAGTGGAAACCGCTTATGGGCAGGTGATGAGCGACATCCCTGCTTCTTCCTGATATGACGTTTGGAGTCGAGGCCAAACAGTTCAATCTTGTTTCACCCGGACCAGAGAAACTTGTACCTCACAGTCTGGGATCCCATTGGGATATGGTTTTGCAAACTCCCAACGCCTGTGCAACAAAGTCGTGTATTTGAGTCACGCAGCTAGTTCCTTCGACCTCATGGCTTGGGGTTTGCTCCGATATGCATTGTCTGCTCAAAGATGATTAAGAGAAATTGGAGGGGCCCGTGCCAAATTTTGTCATAGTGTCAAAGCAAAAGACTTTGTCGTGAAAAAGACCAAATTCCTACTGAGCTGTTTATGTGGCCTATGTACATTAATTTTCCATTAATATTCCAGTTTGAATGCAGCTGTAAATACTCAAATTCATTTCTGTGCCATTTTGTTTCCATCTCCGACAGACTAATATGATCATGCACACAAAGCCCCCCTCTTTTATTCCTCACACCACCTCATTAAAAAGGTGATTTTTCCACTCTAAATATCCAAGTCTTTCAGAATATTAAAAATCTGTATTTTTCCTTCCATCCAGACAGGCGGGGTTCTGGGTATGTCTCTTTCTTGCGCAAATTGCAAACTGTTATAATATAAATATATGCATGCATGTGCAGAATGTATTATATATATTTTTTTTCTTTTGGGAAATCTGTAAAAGGTTCAGCAAGTGATAAATAATCAAAAACACTAGTCATGTTGTGTGACCAGCTTTTAGCCATGAAGACCTCACCTGGGTACGCCTGGGAACTTACTCAGGTTAGGACAGAGTTAGGTACACAAAATAAAAAGCTTTTAAATCTTCTTAGGGTTTTAAAGAGATCTAAATCTCAATGAGATTTAAATTTAATTAAAATATGCTTCTGCTTCCAGGTGGAAGAATGTACATGGGACCAAATACAGTCAAAGGCAATTACTCATATTAAACTCAAGTTAGCCCTTAAAATATCTGGAAAATAGCACTCTTGGAAAATGTCTCTTTGATGAGAAATGCATGGTGTTTAGTTTTGGACACTCAGAACATTTCTACATCTTAAGTTAATATTTTCTCTTACTCTCTTACTCTTATTTACTCTTTACTCTGTCGCGGCCGACTGTTGTCAATCTGTATATTTTTCAAACTTTCAAAGACTTTCATGAAGTTACATACATGAAAAATACAGTGTCAAACTATGTTTAAGATCAGAATGTTTGCTTACCTATCGTGAAGTAACCACTCTAAACATGATCCAACAAAATCACATGGATTGCTGCAGCTGATTAAAGTGTGTCGTGCTTTATCTTCCCGGCCTTACCCCATTAAGAAAAACTCCAGCGGTGCTGCAGGTGATGTAGAGGTTCTCAGTGTCACAAGGCTCAATCACAAGGTAACAAATGTCACCGTGTATCTGTCTCCACAGAGGGGCACGGCAACCATTTAAAAATTCATAATCTAAAAGAAAAAAATACATATATTATATCTAACGCATAATGCCATCATTTCAAAACATAAGCAAAGCATACAGTGGAGTGAAAAGGGAATCAGAAATGCATTAATAGGACAACATAGCACTCTACAGGTCTAAAGCATTATCCCAGGAAAGAGCCACTGTTTCAGCAACAATTAAAATCATCCATTGAAAACTGAGTCATATAACAACCATCGTATATAAAATTCGGATTTGGAGAGTTTTTTCATAGAATGTGTCAATTGAATGAGAATGTGCCCTGAGAAAGGGGGAACACAGATTGTATCTATCACTTGCTGTGCACATGCCAATGAGTGCTTTGTTAGGGAATGATAAATACACCGCAGTTAGGCATAAAACATGCACTGACTAATGGTTTAGTAAACTGGAATCTGACAGATGTAATGACTTCCATGTCATTTGTGGCGGCAGAACACAGGCTTTTTATGCTTTGGAATATCCAGCATTAGTGTTAATAGCAATTACTTTACTTGCAACCCAGGGAAATGTGAACATAATTCAAACCTGATGTGTATCGAAACGACTTCAACACCCCGTTTTCCCCATTACTGCAGAACTGTTTCAGCGACTCCACGTCATTCTTTACAGCGGCAGAGTCGAGACTGACTTGTCTGTCATGAAAATGGAGGAAAAACAAAACAAAATGAGCATCTGATTCATCTTGTTCATTCATGGTAACTCTAATAAACTCGCTGCCCGTTCCAATCAGAAACAATGATGTAAATCGCAGTGGATTTAACTGAAACAGCAGAGCCACTGAGGAAGGATGGGGAACCGGACTGATGAATGATGAGAATAGCACCTACTCTGGAATTTCTTTGAGAAGTTTGCCGAGGAGCTCTCGGTCCAAATCTTGGAGCAGGCGAACCAGCTTGAACTTGACCTCCGAGTCCTCGGCCCGGTCCTCGGCATGGGTGTCTCCTCTCTCCAAAGAGTTAGCAAAGCGGGGCCCAAGAATTTTAACCACAGCGTCTCTATTTTCTGAACAATAACAGAGGTTAACCTTAGTGAATCCTCAAAACCAGATGTGATCCAGTGCTTCAGCAAATGTGAATTGGATTACTTTTTGGGCCTAATGTTTACTTCTTGCCACACACATTTCAACATTCCTTCTACCCAAAACATCTACCAGCAATGAAAAAGAGTTACACCTTATCCATCATGTTTTCTTCTGCCAGACAAAAATACGTTATCTCTTTTTAGAAGTGACCTAAAAGGATATACGTATCTGTAAAGAATTACCAATGGCAGTATAATTAGATAGTTGTAGAGAATAACAAGAAGGACAAACAAATTAAGTCTGTGGGTTGTGGAGGTATGCTTGTGGCAGGACTACTTAGGATGCAAATGATATTCAAACCTCATCTTGTGGTAATTTTGCTTACCTTCTAGACATGCCCGAACCTCCTCCAGCTTCTTATCAGCTGCCAGATGAACTAGTTTTGAGAGCTGGCTGAAGTTGCGCACATAAACAGTAGGAGGGGAGAACTGCAGTAGTGGCTTCCATTCAATGTCTTTCTCGTGGGACTGTGCACCTAAGTCGCTAAGGGGGGGGGGGGGGAAACAAAAAAACAAACACCTCATTTTTATCTACATTATTATTTGTTATGCGTCAGATTATAAATGCCAACATGATTAAGGAGGATCAGAGTCTGTATTTTTGGGTTTCCACTTCTCAACTTTCCAGCTGCGACATAGAGCGCCAACCGCACACTGAAAGGATTTCTGATGAAATAAAATGGAATGTCCTCAGTCTTGCTGAAGCTGAAAAACAAATTAATTATAGCCTACCGCCTTGAGCACGGCAAAGGTAAAATACATTTGGACACCATGGTGACAGCATATCCTGCACAGACACGTAATACTGAAAGCAGTGGCCAGCCAGCTGCGTGCCTCATGATTAGACTAACCTGATGTCATAGTCTGTTTTGAAATCAGATGCCACTAAAGTGGTACTCCACTGGAGTGGCTCCACGAACACATGCTCTGCCTCCTGTGGGTGTCGGGAGCCGAGCTGCTCCACAAAGCACAGGATTTCTCCCAGAAAGCACTCATTCAGCGGCGTGAACTCCAGTCCGCCGGCACCAGAGCCGGTCCACTGGGCTGCCTTGGTCAACGAGACCCCCATTTCACCAGCAGAGATATTCTGAAACCAAACAGAAACGACAACACTATAACAAACCGTGTTTGACTTATTAAAGCTCAAATCAACTTCTGAGTCGGGATTTTGTGAAAATATTAGTGAAGGAGCCTGTGAGTTTAGTGTTTTGATACATATTTGAAGTTAAAAAGCTTATGGATTGAAAGTGAATCCATCGATAGGAATTATATGTCTAAGTAAAATTACATTCTTCTCCTAACTCCTAATAGTTCATCTGACTATTGTCTAATTTAAACACACATTATGTAAACATAATGTATCACCGTTTTGTCTCTCAAGTAATTCCAGCACATCTGGTTGCTGAGAGCTACTATATATATATATATATATATATGTATATATGTTGCCATGAATCTAACAAATACAGGATTAAAACATTGTCTTCATTAGGTCTGCATATAGATAACACTATTGGCTGTTTTGGTCTTCAGATATCAGGGGCTTTAACTAGCTAAAAGGCTATGTCGGCTCTCAGCCTGAAGCCAGCAGTTGCCTGAATACAGCCATGTTGGGCGCGTTTCTTCATAAATGCAACGCATATGACAAAAAGCACGTTATGCATCGTGTGTATGTAAACTGTACAGACCTACCGTGAAAGTGCACTTCTTTTTCCAAACTTTTCAACAGACAAGTCAGTCAACAATCAACGGTGGCCCTGGAAACCGCAGGTGCCAGATCCCGCCCCCTTTCCGTTGCTATGATATGGCCCAACACAACGGGCAGCGCAGAGGGTCAAAAAACAACAAACGCTGACGTGCGGATGAAAAAGAAAAAAATAGACAGACAAAAAGGAAGAAGAGAGGATAATATATCATATCATATGACACAAATGCAAGACACATATTATTTCATGGATTTAACAGTGGAATGGATGCATGTTTAGTTACATTGTGGAGAGGTGGCCTTTTGGTGAGGGAGACGGGCGTCGGACTAGAGGGTCGCTGGTTCGAGGCCTAGTCGAGGTGGTCTCCATCTGGAAGGATGCACGAACCCCCGCCACTAACAAAAAAGAGACGCCACCTCTAATGCCCTTGAGCAAGGCACTAACCCCATCTGCCCTCCGGACGCTCTCAGCTGTCCACTGCTCTGTGGCCTTGCATGCGCCACAGATGGGTTAAATGCAGAGGTCAAATTTTCCCCCGACTTGTGTGTGTTTGCACGTGCATGTTTGTGTGGGACGATGCGCAATTCTAATTCTGAAAACAGTATTTTCAGTAAAAAGATGGGTGGTGGTCTTTTCGGGCTGAGCTCAAATATAATGATCCCTTTTGATTTGCACTATTCTCAACATCAGTCTACCTGCGTGACGTCTGGCTTGTCATGACTATTTGAGGCCAAAGACTCTAAAATGTTAAATTAAATGTTGTCATAATAATGAAAATCCCTGTGTGCCTTCCTTCTAGAGTGTCCACATGACCGCATATTTGAGAGCCTATTTCCTCTCTCGCTGCTGGTTTGGCACTGTCCTGCAGACAAACATTGGTTCGTGAAAACAGTCTATTTGAGTGGATACTCTGTTTAGCACACAGCAAATGAGTTCACTCAGTTCAGAGCTAATAAACCTAACATTAGTCACCACAGGTATAGTATGTTGAGCCTTACTCTTGACAGGGAGAAGCAAGGGGAATACAAATGTTTCCAAGCGCAAAAGCCAACAATACAGAATTCTAGTTTTGAATGTGACAGGAAATAACCCTGTCACATGATAAATTAGCACAATCTTTTCTCTTTCTCTTTTTCTCTTCTCTTTGTTTTACGACAAAACCAATGCTGTGAGTTGGACTCCTTTCATTGTGCACACTGAAACCATTCAAAAATGATATGAAACAGAGACCGAAAGACAGTTAGGCCCCACAGCAGGCAGCTTGTATGAGTTCAAACATGCTCCCAGGCACATGATTCATAAACAGAGTGCAGACGTGTTTTCATTCAAAGTGATTAAACTCCTTTCCTCTCAAAGAACAAATTTGTTTCCTTGTTGTATGCAAGCTTCCCACCTATGATGTCCAATGGGGTATCCCATGGCCTGTGGAAAGACAGATGTTGTCTGATAGATGCCTTGCTTGGCACGCTTTCTACTTGGATCGCCACTGACGCTGGGGCCTACCCCTATCTGCCTGGCGTGCATGGCAACCCAGCAGGTGGAACTGCTTTATCTCCTAAACCATTTGTCTAAGTTGGTTGATGTAAATCAATAACCTCACCCCCCCCCCCACCCCCCGGTAATAGCTCATCTCGTATCAAGAGAGATCATTGTGGATGTTGTTGTTGTTAAAGGAGTGGATTGACAAGGAGTTTACCCTCGCCCTGCAGGTATTTAATTTGGAACAAGCAGAAAGCTGGCTAAATTAAGAGGCAATGTGAATCTGCAACGGGGCGCTGGAGCTGCCGGTGCTTGAAGGCAGTGGAGCTCAGACACTCCAGCGAATGAAGTGTGTGCATCTGTGCGTGTCTGAGTTTGCCTGTCTAAGCAGAACTAAGGGGGGAAAGAAGTGCAGAGGAAGAAAAGCAGGATAAACGAGGTTCTTAATACATCTAACCCATGGTCTCATTAGGAGTCTAATTGCTGTTTGTTAAAGGGGATTAAATGAAACCCTGTCCCTGGCCTTACAAAGCAAAACAAATATGCTCTGAGCTCAGAAGCAACTGCTCGCTCTTAGATGTTTCTTTAACTAAAACTTAATACAGCATAATAAACACAACCGCTCTCCATGCTATTTCTCCAGTGTCTGAGTTCAGCCACTGATTGAGCTGCATGGACGCGGTCCGATGACACACAAAGAGAGAAGTCCCGCGGCCAAGCCTCTTTACACATGGACATCGTGATTGCATCCGTTTTCGCAGCGTCGTCCAGCCTCCACAACACTCCATTAACACTCAAAGTAAACATACGCTGTGCGTGAGTAACAAGAGTGATGGTGAGGAGGTGCACTGGACTACTGTTCCTGCTGCCGGTCTGCAGCGCTCAGGACAGCGGGTGTCCTGTATTTTAAGCCGGCACGGACTCATCCACTCCGGGGCTCTGGTGTTTTTACAGGCCCTGTGTCAAATCCAGTTCAGTGCGGCCCATAGCGGTGCAGAGGAGAGCTGGAAAGGAAAGAAGGGGACACTGGTCATTGTAATGAGCACCTGCGAGGGATGTGTCGCACAAAATCCATTTTCCATCCATTCGAGTTTTCGGAAATAGAAAACAGTAAAAGTGAGCCTAACATGGGGCTGTGACCACATCCCCTGGTTGTAAAAAGCAAGCATAGTACTGTCTGTGCTTTTCCCATAATCCTCTGTGTTCTTAGGCACAGACAGCACCGGGCAAGTGCATTTAAGTAGAGTTCAGCACAGGCGACTTATGATGGACAAGAAGTTTGAGGACCTGTCATATAACTTTGTTCCAAGGAGCAGTTTATAGCACATGTGGTACTCTGCAATTTGCTCTGAGTCACTATTGATAAGATTATCATAGTTTTTTCCTTTTTTGTTTTAATTGGACAAACACTGATGAGATCATTCCCTTGTTACCTTGTTTATTGAACGTTTAAATAAGCACCATGGCTAAAGCGGCCAATGGAAAAATAACCTGCTCACACTCACATGGACCATAATGGAAGCAAGAACTGCAGCATCAAAGACAACTGAACAACAATTATCCCCCAAACACATAAACCAGAAGATCATCTCCACATTAACCAATAACTGTGTGGGTTTGCCGGAAAAATGAGTCCAATTTCTCAAAAATTTTGAAGCATAAAGTTCACAAGATGAAAATTAATCAAAAACAGTTCTAAATTAGTCTCAGCAAACACAACCTGATACTGCTGGGAATATTTTTTTGCAACAATATCATCGCTTGAGCTTCTTATGATCATAAACCTGCAATTGTGGCTTTCGAATGCTGTGTTCAGTATGTATTTCAAGTGGAGATCGCTTAGTGCCAGTGCTTTCTTTGGAGTGGATGGACGCATGTCAAATATAGAAGTTACACGAGATTTACGGCCATAGGGCTACAGGGGGAGAAACCAATGACAACGTCTACATGGACATGACTTAAAGCACATTTTGTTTGTTTTGGTCGAAATTCTGCAAGGCAACACTTGGCTCCTGCTGCAAAAAAATCACTGAGGCACTTTACAAGAGCTTTTATGTGACTCCAGAAAAGCGGAAAGAGCGCATGTGACCACAAAACATATCTTGGAGAAAATCATAATCACCATAAACTTGAAAATTCCCAGCCCCTGTGACTGTGCTGATGTGCATTCGGTGCCTTCCCTGAATCTGCAAGTTGTCATTTAATACAAAAATAGAAAAGCAAACGTGCCGCCATGTTACCAACACATGAGTAGATTACAAACAGGACGTGATGGCGGTGTGTTGCTGCGGTACACATTGTTACAGCACTTTATACCTGTATGGGATATAACATTATTAATAATACGAACACTTACCAGCCATTTGGTTGTCTGGCCTCTGGCACTATATAGTGCTTCAATTGGTATCACATGTTTTACATAAAGTCTGACGGGCTTCTGAGCACAGTTCATGGTGCTTTAATATTTCCATGGTTGTGGATATGACCCCTGCGTTGGCCTACGCCAGACTTGATTTTTTTTTTTTTCCTGTGGCAGGGTTTACTAGTGAGAGGAGAGATTTTCCACCAGCCGGCCAAATATGAAGCATTCAATGCCAAGTAACTGGTTAAGGCCGCATGTCTTGCGAGTAAACCCCCTGCGCCAAAGTGCTTAGGTAATTGTCTAAATCTCTATCAGCACCTGGGCAGCCGCTGTTGGCCCTGCTCAGGAGAGCTCGTTGAGGTGGGAGAGACAGAGCAGAGAGTTTACACTACATCGATTAACTCACACATTACAAAAAGAATGATGTGGCCTCAAAATGCAGGGGGGGAGGTGGACTAGAGGCGTAGGGGACGCATCCCCAACCCAAGGGTCTCCAGTTCAAGACCAACTCAGGGACAGATGAAGATGCAAACCCTACACGCTACACAAGAGACTCCGCCCAATGCCAATGAGCAAGGCACCCGAACAGGTTACAACAGGAACATCCCTTATAAGCATCTTTAAATAAAATCCTTCACCAGGCCTCACCTCAGGACAGAGCCACTGGATTTGGAGGAATTATTCTGAACTTTTACATTTTGCACACTTTTTTGAGTTATAGATTACATTTTAAATGGGCGGAATGGCCATTTCGTGGTCTGATTGATTCCTGATGCGGCAGAAAGTTGTGCTAAATCACTCGGAAAATTGCCACAATCAATCAACAGGCAGTGAAACTGGGCTCTTTGGGGCTGGTGCCTGACACCCGAGGGTAGTGAGCCACTTACTTCCCACCGGCCACGCTGGCCGGAACCTTTGTTGGAAGCCCCACCTCCCATCTCCCCTCATTTTCAGTCAACCTTAACTTTAAAAAAAATGCCCCTAATATGATTTGTGGAAGCAAACTTAAGAGTTGTCTTAGCCTGGTTCATATGAGGATACATTGCCCCCACCTTGACCTATTTACCAGATGAAGGCCTCCAAAGACCCTTGAGCTGGCAAAATCTGTTCTGCTACACTGATTGGCCTGCCTCGGTTCCCCCCTTCCCCTGGCCCGGAGATAGCAGCTGGTTCTACTCTTTCAGGACTTTCATCACACTTAAATAAAAACACAGATCTTCCCTCTTTTTTTTTTTCTTTCCTCCTCCCTTCACCTCCTTGCTCCTCTGTCTCCCTCACTTCATCCCTTACAGCGTAATTATTATTTTGAAAGTGCGGTCTGAGAGGCCGTCCACGTTTGGCACTGCCTCACTCACTAACGCTCTGGGAGCCCTAATGCAATTTGACTTTCGCTTTAGAACGACTCCAGGAAGACATCAGGGGCCCTTTGTTCCGTCGCTCCCCTGTGTCAGGATGAAGGGGGGAGCTGAGGTAGCTGCTGAGAACAGGAGAGTGGCTAAGACAAGAGGTAATAAAAGAGCAGGCTGGGGAGGGGAGGGGAGCTGTTTTGAAGAGGAGGTGAAGATGTACACATGGGTGAGGAGAGTGAACGGAGACGAAGAGAGGCCTTTGGTGAATGATGGAAATGGAAAAGGTGGGAAAGGGAAGAAGAGAGAGTGAGAACAGAGAAAAAAGACGAGCTCCTAAGTGTCGTGAGACGTGAACGAGAGAGGACGACGTCGTTAGAGGAGCGGTGCTGTTTTAGACCTTCGACGCTGGCGCCGCTCCAGGGAAAGAGAACCAGAGAGGAACATTGCTCTTTGGAAACAGTGTGACATGCACTTGTGAGAGGCTCGAAAGCTAAGAGACTTCCCTGTGCAGCAGACACATGCAATTTAGAAGGGACTTTGCCTGCAGACAACTCAGTTGTACACACAACAGTACACCTCTGTCTCTCGTCTGTGCATCCTCAGTCCTCCTTTTGTTCTTCCTGCGCTGTCCAGCTGAAGTGAGTTTTAACTTCAGTTCTTATTTCTTGCCCATCTTTTATTAGCATTAGTATAGTATTAGCAGAATTTGGTACAGCGGAGATGATGGTTTTTCCTCATAACACAACTTTTCTCTGGATATAACCAAGTCCATCCCGGGATCTAACAGTCAGTCACTGCAGTCAACGGCCTGTATTCAATCAATTTATTTGATGGGGTATTGTTGTTGAAGAAGCTGAAGAATGTATTAACTGGCAAAATAACCACGTAAACAAAAAGCTTGAGTGAAATTTTCAAACATAAACCCGTACAAATGCATAAAATCCCTCTGAGCTCCTGTCACCTGAGTTCCTGACCACAAAGGCTAGATGGTGATTTCCACACATACTTATGGTCTTGTGTTGTTGCCAGTAGTACGACAGGCCTAGCTTAAGCACCAGGTGACCACTATCCCTTGCCTTTTGGTTCCCAAAACAGTGGCCGTCTTTAGTGCTCAAGGAAAAGGAGAGCTGCACTTCGGGAGTATCCCCGTGGCCACTTTGAAGTTGAAGAATTTGGGGAAATATAAGTTTGCAACAAGCCAAGAAAAGGCAGCCAGCGTCAACAACAGTGTAGTCTGATCACAAAGCTCTGAGGACCCGCGCGTGAGCTCTGCTGCGCGACTACAGGTGGTGGTGATGGCGGTGTGCCTCTCTGGAGTGCCATGCCGCCAGAAGTTGGACCGTGGGCATTTCTTCCCCTTTCAGATGGCCTCAGTTAAAGGGGCACTCCGCTCTCTCAACCCCCTGGCTGTAAACCTTTCCCCCCGTGGAGTGTCACTCATTACGGCCTGTCGACAGAAGCCAAATTCTGAACTGCTCCCCGAGCTGCTGCGTCGGCACCGCTCCCTGCCATCAACACCTGCTCACACACGACACACAGGCTGAGTGCTTGGAACCAACTCCCCTCCGCCTGTTCCGCCTTTGACGGCCGAGGCCCTGAGCCTCGCTTTCAGTTCCCCGACACCTCTGCTTGTCAAGAGCCCATTTCGGCTGCCATTTCTCTTTGACCTGGAGGCTGCATTTCCTCAAAATCACCTGCAGAGTTCCAAATGTTATCGCGCAAGTGTGTAAAACGGTTATTAGTTGGCCGAGGCGAGCCGCTTTACGGTTGATTTGTCTTATACGGTGAGTCCTGGTAGCTCAGTTTCCTCTCTTCGAATAATAAACTGGCATCCTCGCCAGACCTTTGGCTCTTTATTGGAAATTACATCACCTCATAAAGGGACGCGAACCATTGTAAAATCACACTTCTTTTTGTTATTCTTCCTTTGCTAAGAAGAGAGTATCGCTCCCTGCTCTTATTTATTCCCTTGCCTGTCTTTTTAAAATTGTATCTATCCATCCATCGAGATCACGTGAGCTTCGATCCCACCTCCCTGGTGGGCAGGCAGGCCGTCAAGCACTTGACTAGATCAGAAACACAACCGGCACCCAGCGGTTGTGTACACAGACACGCAGGCATTCTTCCTTAAACCTAGCCATCCAAAAAAAATTAAATTATGTTGACAGTGTGTCAAAATAGGATGTGTGGAGCGTGTGGGTTCAGGGGCCAGGCCTTGGCTTTTTGGATCTGGCAACAAGCTGAGCGGTACATCTGTGATCGTCACAATCAGGGTCGAGCCCCTGTCAGCCCGTCACCGTGTTGATACTGAGACGCCAAGAGCTCCTAACATGTCACCATGTTTCCCAGTACACGGCGGAAAACAATCTGAAATCTACATGTCTGTGACAAGGTCTCCGTGTGCAGCAGGAACCCGCACTGGTGAAAAGATATACACTCCATCAACCTCCGGGGTTTCACAGGCACACGTGTTACACACCTCTGTTTTCCTCAAAGTGGAGATTCATCAACGTGATGATTTGTCCTTGAGGAACTACGGTGTAGGAAATCAAACTTATGTCCTCACATTTCTTGAGGGAATCCAACATTTTCCCCCTATTAGCTCACACGTGTCCTCTAAGCCTTCGAGGCCACATGCATTTCAAGTCAGATTTGGCAATCTAGGATTATTGTGCGAAAGCAATAAAGCCCTGCAGTGGACCAGATATATTAGATAGGGAATAAATCAAGAAAAGCAATTGATTTATATCACTAATGGACAGCCATTACTGATGGGATCACTTGGTGATGTGATGGGATGTCTATGCAGCTTATTAAAGAACAACCCAAAGCCTCAGAGGAGCGATGAGTGTGTATCAGCAGCAGGTGCAGGTACTTTGGTTTTATTTGTCCAGCTTTTATAGGTTCGGGCTTCTCCGTGTTTGGATAGTAATCCGCGGCGAAAGCCAGAAAGCGGCACAGCAAAGTCAACCTGCATGTCCTCGTAAAAAAAGAAGTTGTTGGAACAACACATTTAAAGAATTTTTTGTGCCGTGTTCGGGGCTTAAGAATTTGGTCTCCCTGGAAAAGCAAAGTAACGCAACGACCAAGCCTTAAGGCCAGAAAACAAACGGACGTCACTCATCTCTCTCTATCATTTTCCCTCTGTAACCCTTTGTAGTCCCAGAGAGCGGTCAGATCGCAGAAGCCTTACACAGAAAATGATATTTTAAGGTATCTTGGAGGTCTTAGTCCCCGAGGTGTAACTGCTGCCACGTAGAGGTAACTCTAGTGGAATTAATATTAATGACCAGTGACCAGGGCCTCCTTGTAATCCACTTAGAATCATTACACCGGGTCAGCGCGGCTACTGCTGCTGGGCTCTCATACCCCAGCTGGACGTGCTGCTACATTCCTTTTGAGTGGTGTGTCACTGGAAGATGGAGAAACACTGTTTTGCCACTTACTGTAGCGTGCACTGGATTTTTACAAATGTGCACACAAACGTGTTCGACCGACACCGCAGCTGGAAACCTATCAGGACAATACGGACTGGTGAAAGAATGCGTCACCGCGATAAAAACAGACACGTTTTTTTTTAACGCGCACCTCTCTCCGGTACTCACTTACCCTAACTGGGGGGAAACCGTGGCAGGTTTGAGACTAATTTGTAGCACACATGAGGAAGGTCCTGAACTCCTCTCGTGACCTCTAGCTCTAAAAGATGACAGTTCAGAGTCTGTGTAATTAAAACTTGCTTCAATAGAGGCCAACGAGGCTCGGGGGAAGGCCACGGCGAAAGTTTAAGAAAATACAGGTGGACAGCTCCATACTCCTCTGACATAGTCAGTGCCTTTGTGCAACCTCGGCCCCTGTACACTGCTTTTGCTCCACATGTGTCGGAGGAATTTTCGACGCAGAGGACCCTCCGGATGAACTTTTACCCCCCTGGACTCATTTGCGAATGTACACAGAGAGTGGAGTTAACCTGCGCAGCCCTGGCAGGCGGTGTGTAAATATGCCACCTTGCATTAATGGCCAACTGCGCTACGGCTATTAGACCGGGCGTGTTGTTATGATTTCCACACATTCTCATCAGCGTGAAAAGGTGTTCCGAGGCCAGGGAGGCACGAAGGGCATCCCCTGTTCACCTCCCCCCCCCCCCCCCCCCAAAGTCCTGTCATTGAGAAAAACAGCTCCCCGCTCCTAAAGTCCTGTCATTGAGAAAAACAGCTCAAGGTAAAATGCCCCAAAGACCCTTTGCTCATAGACATGAGGTAATGGTGAGACTAATTAGGCTGAGGAGACACGGTAGGCGGAAGCAACCAGCCTGAAGCCCCATTAGTCTACAATACGGTCTCCCTACGGTCAAGGGCATTTACACCAGGATGGGGAAAGCAGAGCGGCATCAGCGGCTGGTAAAGCCTCGGTGGCGGACTGAGTCACCACATGAAAGGCCGAGCGAAGCCAGCGGAGAGCTGGAGAAAAAGATGAGAGAGCTCAGCAGGAATCTGGGGGCCCCTACTTCGTAGCCTCCCCTGCCTTCCCACTTCTGATGTCCGCGACGTACGATTTGTCAGGTTGCAAGGGCAGGACTCATCTCATCGAGGATATTGGCACTGATGCTGCAATTGAAACGTTGTAAATCAAATAAAGGATCACAGCGAATATTGAAATTCAAGAGAGAGAGACCTTAAGCTCTAATGATTTCCGAAAGGCACCAGGGCCCCCGGGGCCTGGGACCGGACAGGCCTTTCCAAAGATTAATCCCTCACGTTTGACCACTTAGTCCGGCTTCTCCGGCCCCCTGGCCCTCATCTCCAAAACAATGAGCTTGAGCTAATGCAGGGATTTATGGACATGAAAAATAAATTCGTCACAACGGCAAGACAGAGAGCGATTCATGAGGCCCTACTGCTGTGCAACAGGGGCGGCATTAATCACCGGGGTCAGAGATGAAAGCTGAATTTAACTTCCTATAAATCCTCCAGGCTCCGAATGCGCTCTGTTAAACTATTATAGTCGTCAGACCAAAAGGGGAAATGGAAGGAGAGCAGGTCTTTGATTTGGTGAACGTGTTCATGACCGAGCTGGGGAAGCCATTGCTTGGGCTTGACTCACATGGCAGCTCACTCCTCGAGGGATGACGGAGACGGATGAATAAAGAGGATGAGGGCGATTTGCCGTCTCAAAACAGCTGCAGCCAGAAAGTTTAAGAACTATATGTAGATTTATGAACGTCTCTCCTACTTTTGCTACTGCTTACAAGCAGGGCAATGCCATTCGCCGCTGTTTCGACGTCAAATACTCCCAGCCAAAATGTACACAGAGAGTATTTTTCCTGCATTGCATCACCGCTCATTTGAAGTGGCTTCGCACATGTGACCCTGCTCCTTTGTTGTCCAGCGGCGGAGGGAAACCCAATCTAAGGAACGCGCGTTTCTGCAAAAACAACGCAGGATTTGCGCTGATGCAATACTCTCATTACTCCAACAATCGCGTGGGCTCCTGAAGGCGCCGGCTGACGGCACGTCACGGCGCCGAAGAAGCGAAACGATCTGTCCGTCGCTACCTTCACTGTGCTGCATCAGGCGCTGGTCGTTTGTTTTGCCAAAAAGAAAGGGAGTATCTCGCACTCGCAGGGCAACTGTGGCGCTATCAAAACGCCCCAGACAGTGGTCGTCAGGTTCAGTCCATTAAACTGAAGATTAAAAACCTATAGAGGATGACACAGGGGGTTAATAAAAGATGTCCTGCGTGTATAATGGTGCATAATGTGGAGAAGCGTGGAGTGAACCGCAGTGGAAAGGCTCAAACTTACAGATGGAAGATGGAAAAGGTGGCAGCAGATAGGATTCACACCTTTAAGTCTGAGAAGAGGACACCATCGCCCCGAGCTTCTTTTTTGTGTGTGTGTGAACAGTCTGAGTGGAAACATTGGGTTCACACTCCCAGTATGTCACCGTCCAATCACTTCCCTTCAACACCAAACCCCAGCGGGACAATGCAGGTGGCGTTTGTCTGGTGTTAAACACGGACCGTTGAGCTTGATGGCTTTTGGAAAAGGGGGAAAAGCTTGCGCACTAGCTGACTGGCTCGCACGGCCGGCCTGAGCTCAGAGGGCACAACGATCCAGCGCCGTGCTCCTGTATGTAAAGCTGGCAGCCTTCAAGCCCCAGGCCCCCAGGCCCCCAGGCCCCCGTTACTCTGTTTTCCTAATTAGGGGGAAAGACGGAGTGGGACAAAGACACAAAGAGAGAGCAAGGAGTGGAATAGACGGTCCCTCCCTTTTCGGCCTGAGTGAGTGCCGTTACCTCCTCCTGACCTTCTCTGCCACCTCCTCCTCCTCCTCCACCTCCCAGCATCCGCTTCGGCTGTAAAACCCCTCCCTTCCTCCCTCCCCTGCTCCGCGCGGGCCATCAAAGTGAGCACTGTGGAAAAGGAGGAAATGTGAAGGTTAGACGACCTGATTTGGAATCGGTGGGGGGATTATTTTTTATTTTTTTGGAGCTTCATCAAGCGGGGGCCTGACGAATCCTCCGGTGGGTTTCGCTGGCTGGAGGCGGGCCTCCCCCAGAGCCCCGCTTCCACCGCCCCCACGGACCTCACCCGTCCGCAAGCAACCCCTGTTTTCAAATCACTAACCCAGTGACATCTGACTTAGTGATTTGGCAGTCAGCTGTAGTGGGACACTGGGGTTTAATTAGGCTGCACTGCTCTGGTGGTTTAAGCAGTCCCCAGCATTCAGGCCCTTTTCTTCAACCCCCGAAACCGGAAAAAAAAAAAAATCAAGTCTATTTCAGGAGCTTCCACCTGCATGTCCAGGTAACAGAAAAAAGTGCAAATTTCATTTACTTTTGCCAGGTTTTGATAGGACTTCTTAAAATGTGTGGCAGGTGGCAGATTGTTTTTAATGTTTTTTTTTTTCCCGGATGTTTCATTGTTATTCGAGAGGTCACACTGTAAAGAGCCAGGATGAAGCCAAATAACAACCTGACAAATATAATAATTAATCCATGCACGTTGCATTCTAAGTGCTTGGATACTGTCAAAACCAAATTCAAGTGCAATGGCTCATAGGTACTATAATCAGCCAGCCACTGACACATACCAATCTGTAGCACTGTCATTTACAAGACGAGAGGTTTCAGCTCTGTTTACACGACTCTTGACTTTGGAGGGAACTTTCGTTGAACAGTTGAAAGATGTGGCTGCAATATCGTTGGAGCTGGATGCAAATGGCACTCGAGGGCAGAGCTCTCCCAAACGCCGGATTCCTTTTCTCACGGCGTTCAAATCTCACACATCATTGTTGACTGCTCTTTTACGCAAGTTAAGTTGCATCTCCTTTAATATAAAATGTAGCAGTTATCAAATAATAATGAGAATTCACATACCTCACCTCATAAACAGCATTTCATTTACAGCAAAAATAAAATAAAAATATTTTCCTCAAAATTTACAAATTGCATTTGGAGCAATACAACACCTGTGTCAGATATGAATAGGTCTACAAGTAAAAAAAAAACAAACCAAAAAAACATCAAAGGGGGAACTTCATGCGATATTTAAAAAACAAAACAACTTTTTTTCATTGCTTATTACCTTTTTCAAAAATTGATAAACTTATATATATATATATATTAAAATCAGTGGTTAAAGGTCAAATGGAAGCATTAGATGATAAATGTGGGCTTTGCAAATCGAGTTAGACATCCACCTTGATTGCAGCAGCCAATATTAAAAGAATAACAAAGGAGGGAATTGTTTGATAAAGTAGGAAAACTGGCGTAGCTAGAGCCAGGGGGTAATTCACTTGGCAGGAAGACCACAGATAGTAGGATCGTTTAAAAATATGCACATCAGCAGCTCTACATCCGGCCAATCTACACACATTTCACTCACAAAGCCAGCCACGGCAAAACCTTTTCTGCGCGACCCTGCAGCTCAAAACTTCAAGTAGAAACATTTAAAATGTTAAAGGTAAAACGTTGCCCTTTTACTCACGTTTTTCTAGAATTAGAATAAAAATTAGAATACAAGTCTCTTCACCAAAGATCTACCCAGGCTGTAAAAAATGATGCTAACGATCATGACAGAGCCATGATTACTGACTAGCCCCCCGCCCCGAATTTAGAGCTAAGTATCACAATGATATTAAATAAGAAAAGCACAGAGTTTAAAAAAAAACAAAAAAAAACTGAGGGAGCTAGACTAGGAAAGGGAGACTCAAATTAGCAATAAACCATAATGCTCATAAAGTCAGGAGCGGCTACTTAGTATTTCTCTAAATTAAAATCCTGGAAGTGCGCTATGGGCCCACTGTTAGCGGCCTCGCTGAAACCATTTTTATGTGAATAAAAATAGAGCCTCCACCCTAATAAAACAGAAATTGTGAACATTTTCTTCCAGGCGACAGCCAAGAGTGTCCAGTCCTGGGACTTTAATCGGCAAAGCTGTTATGCTGGGCACCTACACATGAAGGGTGGCTTTTCAAAATGCCTCTAAATGGAATATATAACACCTAAATAAAATAGCTCTTTATGTGCTTTGTAGGTGGAAAACTAGACTGGGGTGATGAAATCCAAACATTCGCCTGAAAGAAGAGCCGCCCCGGAGGAGGCGACCATTAAGAACAGGATTCTTCTCAAGTCTTGATTATGTGTATAAAAAAGGTATGCAAAAAAAAAAAGAAAAGAAAATTCGAATATATATTAATTTATCTTAAATTAAATTACAATTATTGCCCTTTCTCGAGAGTGTACCTGACCATGTTTTGTTTGGATTAACAGTCATGGAAGCGTATTAGAGAAGCAGAAATATAGTCGGAGTGAAGGCAAGTATGTTTTCTTTTCTCCCATTTTCCTCCTCGGAGGTCGTGTTCTCTTACAGACATATATGCATGTAAGTTGTCCACCAAGGAGAAATACGTCAATCCCTTTGGTTTCTAATGGTCTAATGTTATAAACACACTTAAAAAAAGGAGTCCTGGTTGGCGGGGGTTGCTGGTGTGCTGGCAGGACTGCTGGTGCTACGGTGATCCAGGCTCGTTCCACATTCTGGTTTTGGGCCGAGGAGCTCCCAACTCACGGTCATGGTTGTCTGACCCAAAAACGGAGAACCAGATCGACGTCCAAGACCCGTAGCCTGGACGGACGCCCTCGGCCTCAGCTGCGTCAGATCTGGTCAGACCTGGGAGATTCATATCCAGGCCGCAGCGGATATCTAAATCCAACCTGATCCGACTTATTTTTAGCTCTGTGCACCTCAAGCAGTCTGAATTCTCCTTTCATTCCGTCTACACGCCCCCCCCCCCTCTTCTAGATATATAAAAAAAAAAGATAATAAAAAAAACCTGTTGTTTTTTTTTTGTCAGAGCCCTTCCCTTTTCTCCCTTTCACAGTACCGTGTGGGTCTCAGGAGTGAGTCCAGCTGACTGGAACCCAGTGAGTCTCCATTTCCACTTTCTTCAAGGCCAACCGCAGCTCGCTGAAGGCCGCCGAGAGGTCATTGTTCACGATGACCTTCTCAAACAGATGACCGTACTGAGTCTCCATTGACTGGGCAGTGCTCACCATCTCCTGGAAGTCTTCCTCCTGCGGCACATGGGAGAATAAAGAGGAGAGAACAAAGTGGAGGTGAAAATCAGGAAATATATATATATATATATATATATATATATATATAAAAGCACACACCCTGCATCTGCTGCAAGACGAGGCTCGCTGTAAACAACATGAGGGATAATTAATTTACTGTAAACACGAATTGAATGGCCTTGAACACACAAATAAACACAAACTGGCCCGTACGGAGCCAACTATAACCTCCCATGAGACATGAACCCTGGCACTGACCGCACACTAAAAGCTCTCCATACAACAAGCCGACCTCAAGGAATTTTCATCATTTCCTTCACAGAATACACATGGTTATCCGAATAAAAGAAAAAAAAAAAAAAGAAAAAGAAAACTAAATATCCTCAAAATAAGCAGAGGAGGAAACATAACCATAATTTACGCAAGGCAGACATGCAAAACATACTGGGCATTATTGCCTGCCCGGGGATTTTATATGTGCGATGGGGAAATGACAGCCTGCAGGCAGTGTTTGAGTGTGAGAGCTGAGAGCTGAAGGCCGTGTGAACCTCATGCAAAGCCTGCTGGGTGGACCCAAACTGAGCTTTAGGTGCACGCATGTTGCCCAAACTAGTGGCACTGCGGTCGCTGCATTTGGTAACTGGCACATCATCGCCTGGGATTGAAACACAAAGGTCAGGGCTTACGACCTTGTCCCCGAACCTTACAGCCAACACTGAGGTACCCTACATTCCATTTTAGTGACACTAGTATGATGCATGAGCAATTGGCCCATCCACATGACGTACTGTGGGTTAGGGTGTCCTATCTTTTGTTGTGCACTTCTTTTTATTTAAATGTTATAACGGCCAGTAAAGGAGGATGAGGACGAGGAGGGAGCTGCGAAGAATCTTCGCATGCCGACACGGAGGTTTAAAACACGAGGCCCGCAAGGGAGGAAGGATTATCCAAGTCAATATGAAAATCAAAAGTCCAGTGTAAAGAATAAAACCACTGGCCAAATGTGCGGAAAAGCCAAAAAACATATTTCAGATCAGGTCAGAGGTAAACATTGCCTATCTGGGGCTCCTGTATTCACAGACGGGGTATTCTGAATGAGTCCAGGTATCTCTCCACGGTGGTCCCTCTGAGGCTTTCTGGTTTCAGCCGTGTGGGCTCTGGTCCTGATCCTGCTCTGGGTGTGCGAGCGCAGGGCCGCGCTGATTTGGCCTCACACTCTCACACCGGGAACACTCGACTTATTTTCTGGCCATTTTTGGACAGCTATGGTTTTATCACAGTGGGTCCCTCTGCCAAACACACACAATTATAAATACATACAGACGCACATTCATGCGCCGAAAAACTCCAACGCACATGCTCCCGTGCCCACAAACATGCGGGATGGGGCGGAGGATGGATAAACGCGGCCTTGTCACAGCGAACGACTCCTCAGCGGCTCAGTTTTCCGGCAAGTTCCTTCCAGCCAGGAGTTATTTCGCAATGTTTCTGGTGGTTTTCCGCTTTGTCATGGATTCGACGCGCACCTAAATATAAACACTCATGCTGTCGAGCATGTCTGGTATCCACCTTGCAGAAGCCAACTCATGCCATCTCACATGGCGACATCTCTTGTGAGGAACACGAAATGGTTTCGCCATCCTGTGTCCCGTGGACATGACAGAGATAGAACTAAAAGGCAGCTCGGGGAGGGCAGAAGGTTTTGTTGGCCTTGTTAAGGGAACTGTTTTCCATCTGGACAGAAGCCCCTGCAGGACTTTCACTGTCAGAAACGGGACCTACAGGTGACCACTGGCTCCAGCGACCCCTCTGACCTGTCCTGGCGAAATAACGAAGTCAACCTTGAAGAAATCACACTGCTGGGTGTGTGTGCGCGCGCGCACGCGATGTTTCCAGTGTCCACCGGCGAGTCCCTGCGCCCGTCTCTAGTCAGACCGTTTCCAGGTAAAGGAACATTAATCACAGCAGGAAGCTGCCGGGGCGACAGCGTGCTGGGCAGAGAGATGGAAAGAGAACGAGAAAAAAAAAAGGAACAAGATAGATGGAGGATGAAACAAAAAGGGCAGCGAGATGAATGTAACGACGGTAAAACCAGGCCAATGGAAATAATCTGGGCAAGTGGGAGCGAGTGGATATTCTCTGGCGCCCAACCAGCCGCGCTTGGGTCGCTCTCCTCCGAGGGCAGTTTGAGCCGATGCCACTTGTGGAGGGCCAAGCTCGAGAGGAAAAGCAACCGGGGGACTCGTTTATCCGCACTGCCATTAGATTGCTTAATTTCCACATGAAATGATGTAGTGTCTTGTGCCTGTTTAAGTACTTTGTTAGGCTACCGAGTCTCTGTTCGGTTTTTACCACTGATGTTTCTCCATGCTACAGGCTATAAACGATGTAATTTTTTTTTTTATGGATTTTAAGTTTGGCTGCTTTTCTCCACTGTACTCATTAGATTTGTGAATTTGCCGTGTCTGTTTTGCCGTACGCGCCGTCTAAAACAGGGGAATAAAATAAATATTCCCCCTCAACGGACCATAAACCCTTTCAACACTTTTTTTTTTATTTATTTTTTGCACAAAAAAGAATGTGTAAGCTGCACGCATCGTCTTCTCAAACTACTACTCTCACACACCGACGTGCACACGCAGATCCTCAGAAAGAGAGAGATAATGTGACGCAATCAGTTGTCCCTGATTTCGACAATATTTTTAAGCTCTGTTTTCGAGAACCGAGGGCTCTCCGCACCGCGAACAATGAGCCTAAAGTCCGCCTGCTCTGCTGGAACAATGAGACGACTGTTCCCTCGGCCTTTATCATTAAAGCAGACCTGTCTCTCCGAGAGAAAAACAGCTGGCGCTGGACGGAATACGTCTGAGACGACTCGCCCCGACAACAAGCTTCTTCTTTTAGAGCCTCGAACAGCGAATATGCCGGGGCTTACGTCCTGCCGGTGTACATGAATCTATACATCCGATCTTTGTAAAATGGCTAAAATTGTATGCCTCCCCGCCTCACAGGTATATGCACTTCCTTTCTATGTTTGAGAGTATAGTAGAAGGCCATAAAGGCACAGTGAGGCGTAAAAGCAACTGCAATGGATTGTTTGCAATTCTTGTGTTTCTGTGTAAATACAGCTCAGTGTCATCCGGACCGCTGCTCTGTGCACAGCTCTGTGTCTGTATTTAATGCTTTAAAATGATAACAGTGACTTAAAATGTTTAAAGGATGATCCAAATCTCAGCTGCACTACAACTGTACTTGTCATACGGCGTGTGACAGCACCTGTATTCTGGTGCTAGCGTGGCCGCGGGGGGGGGGGGGGGGCACGGGGGGGGGGGGGGGGGGGGGGGGGGGGGTCACGGCGTCTTGTCATGGTCTGTGTAAAGGTGTATGTGACGTTCAAAGGACGTAGGGAAACCCGGTGATTCTCGCTTAATCAGGACGGTGGCTTAGAGGCCTCAGACAAGACTTTATTAATATTTACATTAACATTTTTTCCCGCTCACCTCCTGTTTTCTTTTTAATTTAATAAAAACCCAGATCTCGAAATTAAATATACATGTGGCGTAAAAAGGGCAGAGCGACAGTGAAAGAGCTAGTGGGTAACATATGGGGGAAAAAAAAAAAAGAATATCGTAAATACTTTAAAGTCTCCACAGCCTTACGGCAGCTTTGCAGTCATTAGATCTCCATCTCTTTTGACAGCTCTGTCATTCTTTCCTCAGCTTCCCTCGCTCCTCGCGTTTCTCGCCCCCTGGCGTCGCATCACGCCATTCCCCGGTGTTTCACCCGGCAGGATTTTTAGCCTCGTAGCTCCAAACACGCGAGCACAAAGTGAGCGCCGGGGCCCGGCGGGGCTGGGAAAACCATCATCCACCTACAGGAACCCCCCCCGCCCCTCCCCAACCCCCTCAACCTCACCCGTCATCGCCAACTTCTCGGCAGCACCGAACACCGTCTAATTGGTTTCATCTGCGTCCCCGCATGGCAGGGATAAAGGTGTTAAAGGGGTGACCTCATCGCTCACGCGCACAGCGCACACACAGGGCCCAGATAGTGTTTCTGCTACTTCGTGTGCAGCTAATCTGTTAGGTGTAAAGCCATGTGTTTCTACTGT
Source organism: Colistium nudipinnis (assembly GCA_016785305.1). Lineage (NCBI taxonomy): Eukaryota > Metazoa > Chordata > Actinopteri > Pleuronectiformes > Rhombosoleidae > Colistium > Colistium nudipinnis. The sequence continues at coordinate 103,479 of JAFBJU010000850.1, forward strand.
ATGGCACCATTTCATCATCACCGCCATCATCGTGGACTCCAGGTGAGGTCGCCGGCTACACCCTCCCGCAACACAGACGTTCGCAGTTTGTGACGGCAGAAGCGAGAGAAATCAATTCCTTTGTTTGGTGAATTTAGTCTGTGGCTCTACCTTTCAGGTTTTTCATTTTCTTCTACTTAATGCACCCCCTATTAGCCGTGTCCTGTTATTTTCTGCCGTTATTTCCTCACGGTCCCATTAAGCTACCATCTAACTTGATCCAATGTGAATAGCATATGAAGGCAAACGTGACCCATCTGGTACTCCACGCTGCTTAAACCACTCCAAATGATGTTGATCAATGTGATTCTGCGTGAGGGACGGAAACCATCTCCTCTCTAGACATCATCTTACCGTGAACGGCTTGGCCGACCCCTTGTCGTCCTTGCCCGATATGATTCTAGCGTTCTTCCTGGTCTCTCTCAGTCCATCCACCGTCGGGGGCTTCACGAACACGACGTAGGGCTTGAACTCTGCCGCCCGCAAGTGCTTTATGGTCTAAATGGAGACATAAAAGCAGGGAAAGAGTGTGTTGTCAAGTGTGGGAGGTCAGGGAAAAAACAAGAATATTAAAGTGATTTATTGTCAATGTATACATATCAGAAAGATGGAATGTATAGAAGGAGGTGAGGGAGGGGCAATGACATGGTTAAGCAAAGGAGAAATAAAAACACACATAGAGTTTGCGTGGTTGTACGGTAATTTCAGATGTCGATACCGACACGTTTTTTGATAATCAATTCATATTCATTGCACTTTTAAGCAAAACATGTGGATATCTCCTGTTTCATCTCAATGTACATTTGATCTTTTTATCTTGGACGAGAACCAACAAAATAGTCTGAATGATCTCGTGCCGATGGCTTGCCGCGTTTTAAGGGGTCACCACCAAAAAAAGGTCTTGAAAGCACTGGTTTAAAAGTTTGGGTGGATGAAACAAATAACAGGCCTGGGCCGAGCCCAGGATATGTTTCTCGCCTTTCTCGTGACAATCGCACGAAACAACACCAAGAATGCGGTCCTCAGGGGGTAAAAGCGAGGTCAGAGTCGGTTAGTGGTGGCGTCAGGCTCAAGGGCCTCCTCTGGCTCAGGCACCGGGATCAGGGCTTCACACTGTGTTAATGGGCACTGAGTCCAAACCCACAACTGATGGGTGTATGGATACAAAAAAAACGGGAGTGACAGGAGAGGGAACCTCTGGGACGCATTCCCCGTGGCTTTCATCAGCTGCGAGTACACAGGAGCAATAACACGCTTTGACACAGCCACCGATCTGATCCGAAGTCTTGTTGGGCTGGTAGTGAAGGTCGGCTGAAATGACTTCTGGCTTACACCGCCCCCGCCGTCCAAAGCGTGCCAGAGTCAAAAAGCACAACAATAAATGTGCAAAGACGCACGTAAGCTGGCGCAGACGTTTCCTCTGGCTCTCTCCCTGAGGACTGTGGGCCGACTCATTGCAGCTCAGGCCGTGCATGGTTTGAGAACACGCCAGACTAATCCATATACTGGTTTATATATTTGTGCCCGTGTGTCATTATCTACTAAAAAAAACAACAAAACAGCGAGAGGTCCGTGAGGCAGAAGATGGACGGTACGGGCCCACCCCTGGTTTCACGGAAACAGGGCTCAGGGATTCGCTGGGGCGCAGCGACAGGCCGGCCATTTGCGTAGGGGTCTAATCGCCACCACCCAAGACACATAAGCCAAAGAGGAAATCTTCAAATAGAGGAAATTAGCGGTAATTGCTGCCTGAAAATGCGCCCTTTAAAAAAGCCTGCTTTTTGGGTAACCCAGTAAGCAGCCAAGAAGCCAAAAAGCCAGAGAATGGAGATCTGCCTGTGAGATAGGCAGGGGCTGAGGTGCCGAAAGGGCTAAAAATACAGGGAAATGAGCGATTGGTGAGATGGCGGGGTGCAGAGGGGAGGTTTGTGTCACTCACATGGGGCTGGACATCCAATAGGCACACTTTGTTCTTGGAGAGGACGGAGCGTACGGAGTCCAAGCTCGTCCCGTAGTAATTGCCTTTGTACTCGCCGTGCTCAATGAACCTGAGAGGTGAGATGGAGAGAGATTGGAGAAGGAAAAAAAGAAATGTTAAGCAAGAAAACCCCCTTTTTAAAATATTTTTTGTGTGTCGTGGTTAGCATGTAATGTGCATAAATCTCCTTTGGGAGTAATATCATAATATTGTCCAAATTTAGTCGACTGTGTCAGCGCACTCCTGAGATTCACATTAGAAATAATGATCTAAAAAAATCCACACAGCAAGGCAGATTACTCTTTCAGCCGCTGACAGATCAGAAGATAGCGTTCTACAGCGAAACTTAAAAAGCAGACACGTTGGCTGAGCGTTTTTTAACATAATCTCCTATGCTACCATTTCAATCAGTAACACCTGTTTGTTCCAGGGAAGACCACAAAAGCTCCTTCGATCCACCAGGGCTCGCATGCAACTCGCATGGTCGCGAGCAATCAAACAGTTTTCCACCCCGATAATCCTCCCCCTTTCACACCAATCAGATGTCATGGAAGAAAAAAGGGCAGCGGCGTATATATTTTTAGCAGAAAACAAGGAGAAAGAGAAAAAAAACAAAAAAAAGAGGCAGCAAGCAGGGTAACGACGTGGAAAGAATTTGAAGCTAATAGGAGGACATGGCACGCTTGCAGGCTGCTCGGGACGAGCGTCGGACAGGGCAGGACTGCCTCACTTTGACCGATTCCATGTAAAAAAGAAGAGTTTATGGTAATTCCCCATGTAAGATATTTCTGCTCTGCTACTTCTCTTTTTATTTTCAAGCATTAAAATCTCAACAAACCTCATTTTCCACGATGGGAAACTCATCTGAGAGTCTACCGTGGCCTGTGTTTTAAGACCCACACCTCCCAGCGTACTGTGCTTGCTGGCGTCCGAGGGGAAGGTACAGAGATGACGACGAAGCGTGCCAGCGGAGGCTTTGGATACGCTGAGTGCATGCATGGCTGCCGTTTAGACAAAGAACAAGGCTTCCCTTGGGAAAGTTGTTCGAGCTAAACACACGTTGTTGTGGCACCGACTCGGAGAACCTTTTATATTCTCGGCACAGGGCTCATTGTTTCTGCCGCGTGCGACGAGGGCCCAACCCAAACAAGTTCACCTCACCCCTCGCCTCCTTGGCTGCCTTGTAATTTCGGCGCGGAGTGTCCCACGCACACACCCCACATCACAGCCCTGTCACTCACCCCTCCGGCTCCCTGAAAAACATTGCATGCCTCGACCTACACCGCAACAGGGCCTAAATATACAGCCCCCCCGTCCCTTCTTCTCCCTGCATGCTCCGACACTCAATATGCACTCGCCATCATGGACTACCCTCCGTGTGTCATATTAAATTAGTGTGTGTGTGTGTGTTTGCGTGCGTAAATGTTTTTGCAAAGGCACCATTCAGTTTATTTACCTTTTTTTTTTTTGCTTCCCCATCCAGCTCGTGTGACGAGAGCAGAAAGGCATCAATCATTCTTATGACATTACAACCTGCGTTTCGGTTTGTCTGCCGCAAATGTCAAAGGCGGAGCGCGGCGCGGCTGCGCTGAGAGCGAGCGGGCCTAACGAGAGGAGGAAGCCGACACGGCAGACCTCGGGGGCCAGTGTCTGGAGATCTTTTACCCACGCGGGGCCCAGCCCTGTCAACACCGGCTCACACTCGGGGTAAGGAGACTCGCGGACGACAGCGGGGAGGCCGTGTTTGAACGGAGGCAGCGGATACCGCCACCGGTCGGACCGTTGCCTTCACTGGTCCAGATCACAGGGATAAAAGGGATATTGTGTTGTTTTCATTAGGGGGGGGGGGGGCTCTCAAATGTCAGATTTAGGAAAACACAAGGTCTGTCGCTAAACTTTGCGACCCTGTGTGCAAGTGACTGGAAAGCAGCAAATTCCTCGCAATAATAGCTAGAGAGACGAAAGATTTGGCTGTTAATCCACGAGCTGAAGTAAGATTTCCACTATCAATTCTCTTGACTGCTTTCTGACATTTTACTGACCCAATAACCCATATTCACTTAATCACCTAATTGACATAATGTCACGCAGAATATATTTCTGATGAAGGACCTTATTCTCGAAATATGGGTTAGGGGTTAGTTTTTTAGGGTTAGGTCCATTCTTTTACTTTTTTTAACTTGCATTTTTCAAATTATTAGAAAAGATATGCAATTTATATATATATATACACACACATACATACATAAAAAGCACGAGACCTCATTAAAGAGGCATGATTATTTCAACAGGCAATAATTCAAACTATTTCCCTTCAAATAAGGTTATAATCTGCCCGTCTGTTCCTGAGTTACGGTGTTAAATCCGAAAAACATAATGCCTCTGGCCACAGCTGTCGTCAAGACGGAGGCCTACAAATCACAAAACAAGATCACTTGTTTTTGAAAAGAAACTGAAATCCTCTACCACTAATTATCTACCGAGCAAACATGACTCAAAAACAGATACTTGGTAAAGGGCTCAGTATTTGGAGAGAGGAGGGGGGGGGGGGGGGGGGGGGGGGGGGATTGGGGAGGGGGTAACCACAGAATGTGGAGGAAGAATTGCGTGACCTTATTTTTTTCACTTGTTTAAATTTCACTGTGTGAAGCCCTGTCTAAACGGAAAATGTATTGTTCACAAAGCGCAACATGCAGTTCTCCATCTTTCAAACGTGTAAATATTGTTATCGTTAGTGTCTGTGCTCCGTGTCCACTGTATAAACTCTTTGTGCAGTCGAACAAAAAAAAGAAACCGGTCGCAGTTGTGCCTACTTGTTGTTTTGGATGTCCGTCTCAAAAAGATTTTTGGAGATGAAGTGGTACTCCACGCCGTCGTTCTCCTGGTTCCTCTTGGCCCGACTGGTGTCTGAGAGAGGAGAGGAGCGAGAGAGAGAGTGATTACCTCAAACCCAGACTGTCTGACTCACTCTCGAGGCAAAAAAACATCTAAACTGAGACCCTTATTAACATCTCTGGGAGTCTGAAACATAGCGCGCGGGGCCATGCCAACCCTTGTATATATTATTGTGTAATAGCGCCATAAAATACACAACCTGTAGTAACGCGGCACCAAACTCAGACACTTAACTGACATTCGGCAGAGGTTTACTGGGTCTTATTAAATGTGTCTCTTGTAATGTGGCTGCAGCGTCAGTAGGAACAGAAACCGTGTCGGCCGCTGCAAGGTAATTGAGTTGGGGCGCTCTCATTAACATCAGGTCTCTACATTCACTTGGCCACAAACCGTAAAACCACTCTGTAAAATGGGTGGCTGGGGCGGCACGTGGAGAGAGTGTGAGCTGGCAGTGCTGCGGGATTTGTCGGGGTCAAGAGGTCGATTCACTATCCGGAGCAGCCCAAAGGTCAGAGGGGAGGGGGGTGCGCTCACCCGACACGCCGTCTCACTCCAAAATAAACAAATAAACTTTTATCACCTGCAAACAAAATGGACAAGTTCTGATGTGCTCTTCTCTGACGGATTCTTTCCGCCCGGCCTGTGCTGCGGCGGCGCCCTCACAGTGCCTCTTTTTTTTCTTCTTTTTCTCCTTTTAATAAGGCCCACACAGACCTACAGAGATCAGGGTAAACCAGTTGTGGGGCTTCTACAACGTGTCACTCGCTGGAGGAGGAGGAAGAGAGACAGGCCGATAAATCCGAGAGGACACTGAGGAAGATCAACGACTTTCTGTCACCGGCCGCAGAAAAAACGGTAGGAAAAAGAGGAGGGCGAAAGCCAGGGGAGCCTTTTCACGAGATAAAAACGTCCATTTATACCTTCTCGTTCGGCGAGCGTGTAAGACGCTCTGCCAAACAGCCTCTGGGTCGTCAGACCGACACTATCCGCCGTGCGCTATTTTGGCATCTGCTTTGTGGCACACGAGAAATAATTACAGTGCAACAAAAGAATGTGCATCCGTTCATTCTCAAAATCGTGGAAAATATCAGTAAGCTTGGACGGGAGTCAAAATGTTTAACCCCCCGACTCTAATGGCTTATTGCAACGCTCCTTGCGTTGCTTAGACGGCTGGTTTACATTTGACAGCAACGAGGAGGGAGAGAGAGAGGGGGAGAGAGAGAGAGAGAGAGAGAGAGAGAGAGAGAGAGAGAGAAAGAGAGTGAAAAGGCTTAACTGGGACCACAAGCCGGTGGTCTCCCCAGTACCGGTTTTCAAATTAACAAAAAAAAGGGGTAATGCTTTTGGGCCTAATCTGAAACAACAGCAAGTGTTAAACACATCCATGTGGCCATTGGCAGCAATCAAACATCCAAAGGGAGGGAGAGGAGATACTTTCCGAGCTCTCTCTTTCCTCTCGATGAGAGCCAGGGCTTGTGCCATACGTCTTCTGTACGGGTCACAATCAGAGTGTCTGGGCTCTATTAAACACAGAATCACAGGTCACATTTGAGAACGATTAACAGCCCTCGCGGAAAGTAAAAAAAAAAAAAGGCAGAGCCGATGGGATTTTAATACCAGGGACATTTGAAGCGTCTCTCCGACGGGGACACATCCATTATGCCGCGCGGCGCGTAACAAACAGGGCCATTAATATTATTGATAATAACCTCATATTTCTCGAGCTCATGTCGCAGTCTCTCCCTCCAAGCCCCCAGATGCTAACAACACAATTACTAATGCCGCTGCTCCGCTTTTACGCATAAATCACAGGGATTTATTTGTCACACGCTGGCTTTGGGACATCTCAGAACGAGAAAGAACGTAAAAAATGCTGGCAAAGTCTGGCGAGCCAGTCAGTTGCAACGGCGCTGGATGGTATTAAGAAAATATGGCAGGCCCTCTCTTTCAGTCCGTAAAAGGAGAAAGAAGGGAGGAGGTGGAGGGGAAGACATAAGGAAAGTGAGGAATACATTGAGAAAGAAAGGAGAAGGAGTGAGCTCGGTGCCCAACAATCGCGGAGCCGTGGAATGGCAAGTCTTCAGAGGTAAAGAAAAAAAAAAAAAAGGCCCATTTCCTCTTTCGTCATTTGGTGCTTGTCTGGCGGACTGTGAAAAGCGGACAGGACAGCGGGAGGGAGAGCCAAGCGGCCGGGCCCGGAGCGCTGCACCCCGCGTGACACCCGTGCGCCTCGGACAGAACCAGGCCATCGCTCACGCAACACAAGCAGTGTCGCGCACTGCGAGAACTTACCCGGGACCACGAACCTAAACATCCTTCACCAAAAGTGATTATTTTGATTTGTGGCGCAGAAAACTCACAGGGTGCACCGGGTGGCTGTGTAGTCGGGAATTTGAGCTGGCGTCTTGCGCGCGTACATTTTTCCCTGAATGTGTTTCCAATGTGTTTGTCTTGGTGGACAGACGGCGAGAATCTCCTCTGTGTGCGCGGATTCAGGAGACTTGAGAGGGAGGCGTGCGGTCCACGGGACACAGACGCAGTGTGGGTGATGGTTTGAAAGGGGCTCAACGACGTACATACAAATTATTATTTTTTTGTAATCAGTTGTGTTTCTCTCATTTATTCTTTATTTTACAACAGGAGATGCTGCGTTGACATTATTTATGCAAAGGGATCACCTAGAGTCCCAATGTGTTCTTTTAAACCAGAGACTCATGGGCAAATTGCATCATTTACAGACAGCTGGGTTATGCCTGATGTTAAAACGAGCTCTCAATCATATGGTAAAAAAAAAAGTTATGCAGCTTCTAATGTCTAACCTTCATTTATTTTATTCGGAAATAATACGATATCATTGATATTAATACAGTTTGGGCTGAGACAACAAATTATGTTAAAGTCGAATGTTAATGCTGTGTTATCACCTTGGTAAGAGTGTCAATGTCGAAAGGATTCAAAACTTGACCGAGTGTGCACTTAGACAAAGCCAGCCGCTCTGCACATTTGTTTTCTGAGGCAATGTTTGGCTTTTTAGGCAAAGTCTACACTTCGTTTGTCTCACAGTCCACCCGCCTCACTGCTAGACCTGTGCGCACCACGTGGAGAAAGCCAAACGCTCTCTATATGCCAATAAATAGCAAATCTCAAACGGCGGTCTGGTAAAAAACTTAATGTGGAGACAATGTATAAAACACACACACACACAGACAAGACAAACACATCCACGCAGATAAGAAAGAAGAAATAGGCAGAGAGGAAAGATTGGACGACAAATGGAATCTCCTGGAAGATGCTCGGCGACGGCTGGATTTGACCCCAGGCGCAGACAGGGTTCGAAACGGCGGCGGGAGGAGTGAACTTACGCGGGATGGTCACACTGAAGTGCTGAGGGTCAGCGATCAACAGTTTCCTCTTCAGCTCGTTCAAGCCCACACCCGTGGGTCCTGCACAAACACACAAACACATGGAAATGACACAAGTGTGAGGCCTGATGAGACACACTGCCGCACTGAATATCCTCTCGTCGTGCAGACAGACATTGTTCAAGTGTGAATATTTATTGTGAACAAAGGCGACACTGCTGGGGGTTTTAAGTATAATAGAAAATAACCGAAATACTCCCATCAGCATTTACATCAATACATGTACAGTATTTAGTATTGCACTTAACGCTGGGGAACTCAAAATGGAGCCCATAAAGCCCTGTTTATAACCAGTAAATCATAAGTGATCATAATGTTGCAGCTGTACAAGCATTTTAGCTCTGATATGAATTTGGTATTTTCTAAACTGCAGTTGCAGTGACCACTGCCTTGTACATCTATACCCTTCTATAACTTTTTAATACATTGATCACAGGGTAATTCACCATTCAATTCAAACCGGTCAATGCAGAAAAAGGGACTTGGAGCACTATTAATTAAGTTCATTCGATAAAGTTATGGAAAGTCTACATTCACACTTCCTCTGCCAGAACATTAAACTTCCAATATAGTGTAGGTTCACAGTGAAGGTAAGAAAGTCTTTTCCGGCACTGTCGTAAGTCAGCTGGATTTTCCATCACATTCCCAGTCGGGAAACCGAAGGCAATGAGTGGGAGAGGAGAAGTAAGGAGAAACTATTGGCATATTGACTACTGATGCATCTGTGGCTCCATGGGCTTCGGCATTTGACAGGGGCCAACATGTGGAGATGCTAGAGTTCAATCAAACTGAGGACATAGTGTACATTCAATATTTGATATTAAGGAAGGATGAATTGAAAGCAATTTTGCAAAACATATCTTCGATACATCCTAATTTCATGCAAAAAGTAATTATTATACAGGCAATGATGAATTCATGTACGAATCTTGTCTACACAGGGTTTTGAGTTGGTGGACATCACCAAATGTATTCTCTGCTGTTTTACTGCACTCGCTCCAGCTCACTTATGGCTCCCTGTCTCCCAAAAAGCCAGCCTCCAGTGTTTTGGTGGTGGTTACCGGGCTGCCGCATCATCCTAACGTGAACCGACTGGCACAAATGTCTTCCGCGGGCTGGACAAGGGGAATCAGCTTTGGAGTTACAAGGGCACGGCCCTGTGTTTCGGTGTTTTACCGCAGCTCTGCAGCGTGTGGACAGTGAGAGACGGCGCTTGATCCGAGCGCCGCATTCCTCGCATGCCTGACGTTCTGGGCAGGCACTACAATCGCATCAAACCCCGTTGGAAATTCATTTCTCCAGGCAAATGTGTTTAGCAGGCTGCTCCTCTAAAACAAATGGACAATGAGTTCACTCAGTGATGTGGACAGAGACGGAGAGACGGTGAGAGAGAGAGAGAGAGAAAAACGAAAAATGACAAGCTCTGTATTTTCGCGAGAGAAAACTGCGGCTCTGCTCCCGACGTTTTTTCATCTGGTGTGAAGACTTTGGAGTGATCCACAACCTGATAAATAGGTGCGGACAACAAGGCTCCAGAGCATAATCTGTGCTTCAAACGCACAAGCTCTCCCTCTCCTTCTGCACCCAACAACACATGGTTGAGCCCTATTGTGTGTCTGCTGTAAGTGATAAAAGCTGTTTCCTCAGTGCGCTCAGGACACACACACACAGACAAACACACAGACGCACGCACGCACGCACGCACAGTGAATCCAAAAAGGAGAATAAAAAAACAGAGAAAAATACCCCAGACCCTCTTTAGAGCGACGGCACAAGGCATTTCGCGGTTACCGCCTCGCATAAACAAGCCCATTTGCCAGGCAAAGACAGCGATCAATCTTAGCAGGGGAGAGGGACTTTTTCAGTGAAACAAAAAAAAAAAAAGTAAAAAAAAAAGTCAGAGAACCCGGGGGTTGAGAGCTCGGGTGATTTATTAAGATGAGGAAATGGGAGTTCGTTTTGAATTTGTTTCGGGGAGCTGGGGGGGAAGAACGCAGGGGTACTGCTCGAGTAAGAGCGATGTTGTCGGAGGCACCAAAGGATGGCCGAGCGTGGTAATACAGCCACCTTTGTGAACCCTGTCGCGGCGGCGCAGAGGGTCGGCGCGGCGGGCCGCAAACCTCCACACTGGCTCGTTGTATCACAAAGCAATGTGGGGGGGGTGGTTAGGGTTACTCTGCCTCTAGCCTGCCCCTAGCCATGCCATCGCCTGCCAAGGGGGCCAACAGGCTCGCTACCAGGCATTTTACAAGCAGTAGCATTGCCGCTGGTCCCGTTCCGCCATCTGACCCTAAACACGCCATTTCTTTGTGCATTGTTTGTGTTTAACGATGCCCCCCGATACGACAGAAACATAATAAATCTGAATTCCACTGTAAAAAGAAAAGGCATAACACAACATTTTTGGATCAAACCGCAGTATTTACATTGTTTATGTGTTTTGTTTTTTTTTCCTCCATCTGTCACTGACTGGTATGACAGATTGCTGTGCCGGTAAAAGTGTCAGAATGCATTAGCGCACTCATTAGAGGTGCCGCCTTTAATATCGCTTAATCATTTCCAGGCCAAATGTGGTATCGCGCACAGTTTGTGTAGGAAGGGCCGAGGCCAGGCTAGCTTCGAAACTCCCAGCATGCTTCACATGCAGGACGGGCGATATTACTGTGTTTTTTCTGCTACCACATTTCCAAAAATGACAGTGGTGCGATGTGGTAACCGGGAGATCATTTACAATTCAGTGCTACTACATTTAAACCGGAGAAAGTGTCATTACAGAATGTGATATATTTAGACACAAGATAAACATTCACTTAGGCATTAGTGTATTTGAAATATGTTTGGCCTAAAACCCACCAAACGAAAAACTTTCAATTCATCAAAATATTACTGCAAGTCCCGTAGGTTAGGTTACACAGAAATGTGAAAATCAGCACACCATTTTGTCAGGTTAAATAATCAAATTTCTTCAGAAAGCATCAGCGGTCGGGCCAAACTACTCATGCAGTCTTGATTGCCGCCTGATATAAAATGTATAAAAACCCAGATAAGCATCTTGATGTATTTTTAAAATAGATCTCAGATCTCCGTGCTCCATTCAAGTGCAAAAAGGTGGTCATTCGTCAGTTGGTACCGTGGCCCTTCACCTCAACATTAATGAAACCCACCCCCCCCCCCCCCCCCCCCCCCCACCAGACAGATGTAAAAAAAAATATAGGAGAGGAGGGATGTTTGATATAAAAATAATATCGGAGGAAAAGGCTGGAGCAAGAGTGGAAAAAGTGCAAGACTGAGGCCAAGTCAGGCATGGAGGTTTGAGTCCTGTCTGCAAGTCCTATAATAATATAGACTTTACTTCTCTGAAGTACGGCTAATAGCTGGTTAATCTAGTAAAATCTTGGAGCAAATATTTCCGTTTCAGCCGACTAAATCATCCGTGGCCTACTTTCGTCGACCTCTACCTGAAATCAAGGTTCCCGTGATAAACCATCGAGACTTTCAATCGCCAATAACACTAAACAGTCTGTTTTAAATATCCCAGGGCGGTTTACCTGGTGCAGTTGGATGTATGAAATTCTGTGCTATGGCACTTATTTTGATAGCCTACGTGAAAAAAATAAAATAAAATACACGGAGAAAAAAATGAAAAACATAAAAAGCTAGAGGAAGAGATTTCTAATGAGAAAAAAAAAATCAACTGACTCTAGGGAGAGGAGAAAGGAGAGAGGGAGGCAGGACCGACATAAAGCAGACATTTCCTTGGGCTTTCGTTACGTGTGAAATTGGCCACGGGTTGTCCTCCAAATTATGGTTATGTTAATTGAACATATTTACATTAGCATGACAGGTGGGAGAGGTTCAGCATCCTCTGCGGGAGACTGTGGCACACTGGCAGGGTAATTAGCAACATAAACTGATGAAGTCCATGCTCTGTGTGGCGTACTTAATTGAACTAAGGCCCAGCACGTGTGGGGGATAAAACAGAGTGAGACCTAGTTGCCAGTGGTATTTATTTCTAGATTAAACTCGAACGCTTTTTGTTTTTTTGAAATAGTCAGAATATCTGATTTTAAAAAGATGAAAAGAGACTTTCGATTTCCCATTCCTTGATGAGTGGAAATAAGACTGGAAGGAATCACCCTGAAGATTTCGGGAATGTTTTGTTCCGTCTGTGTCCGGGGACATTCTTGTCATTTTCCTTTTTTTTCTTCTTTTCGTAACAAGTAACAAACCTCGAGGAGAAATGTGGAAAATCCTAAAAGTCACCGACGGCACAGTTGTTCCTGAGAAATGCTTAAGTGTTCACCGATGCACCTGGCCTTGCATATTGTTCCGCCATTCGCTGGCAACCCACGTCCTCCAGCCCCGTAACTGCTAAATACATTTCAAGACCTTGGCACGTTATAAAGCTCTTTGGAGGGTTCCATAACACCCACTCCTGCAGGCAAGTGTTAACAATTCCATCAGTTTGAAAATATTGAAAGGACATTGGGAGTGGGGTGCCGTAAATGAAAGTATTAAATGTGACTGATTAATATGAGGTCTTTGGATCCCACTGAGTGCTTAAAAAAGCCTCAACGACGGAGGGCCAGGTTGACTGAGTGGGCTCCTCGCACGGGGAGGCTCATTTTGGGGCCAGGGGGTCACCGGAGGGCAGAGCCAGGGGCCGCCTGGGGTTTTTGGAGTGGCACAAACCTCTGAGTCACAAAGTGGATTCCGTGATCAGGGTGAGGGCTTTTTACGGAAATTTATGGTCCGCACGGTGCCAGGTTTCCCAGAAACAGAGCCGATACAGACCTAAAAACCAAATAGGAGGAGTTCTGGTCTCTACTCACCCACGAGGACCACCAGCCTGTGTTTGGCCCCGCTCGGCCGGCAGTACTGCGTGACCTCCTCATACGTGGGCACGTCGGCCATGTCGTACATCTCGCTCTTCTTGCACTCGTACATGGACTTGTTGGTCTTCTTCTTGTCTCGGCGGCTCAGGCGGAAGCTCCTCCTGAACCCAGCTGGAGGTCGGGACGAAACGACAGAGGAGACAGAAAGAAACACATTTACCCACGGGCTCCAAAGAAGATAAATAAATGAAAGCGGTACGTGATTCATGGAGGGGGTACGTATCTGTATGTGCGCATAAGCCCGCAGCTGTGCGCGTGGATTTATGGGCGTCTCGCCGTCTTGGCAGACACCTCCGCGCAGCCTAACGTCCAATACCTCGTATTGTATTGTGCGCTGTTTTAACTGCTATCTTTTCTGTAGGTGAAAGATGTACGGCGCGGCACTTGCCAAATTCCCTGGATAGCACGTGCCCCAAAACTTTATTCACATTTTCCCCGGTGACACGTAGCAGGTTTAGGGCCTATTTGGTGCACACACATATCTCTTGGGAGACCGGCGGGTTTTTACGGCTTTTACCTGTGTGATTAGCCAAACAAAACACAGATTTTTATTTTATATCTTTTTTTAAATACAGCACATTGCTGTTTTATTCATGGTGAGAGCGACTCACCCGTGTCCTTTCAGACTGGTCTTGAAAGTTGCGGCGTCTAAAGTCCGATTTTTGCTCAGTTCATGGCGCAAATCGGACGAAACGAGACGTTCTTATCACGCCGCTACAGCATGTGAAATTACTGCCGCTTGGTCCAGGGTTATTCACATAAATGTCGGGCTGTGATTTTCTGTCGTAGATGGAGCTGAGGTTTGCATGTGAGCGCTGTTTGACTGGCTGGGGGAAAATATTTCCTCATGTGCACAGTACACTTTACACTAGTTGCCTCCGGCCGGCTTGCAGTGTGCGCCGTGTCCTTGGACTGCCCCCACAAGGGTTCCTTAAAACACCGATCCCAGAGTGCGCACGCCTGGGTCTGATGATCTACGACGGTATCAAAAGGAGGAATTTAGCCCAATTTGTGTACTAAGGTTTCATATTTATGACAGATGTTGGTTGAAAAAAGAAAAAGAAAAAGTGGGGTAAACCCTGGACGTGTAATATCCTATTCCTGCATATGGTCATGGTTGTTTTCAGGCTTTCCTTTCGTTTGGTTTCACTAAATCAGTAATGAATGAACTCCAAAGTAGGATATAACATGGCCGAGTCAGATTAAGACGGCATGAAAGTTATGGAGTGAGAGGAGAATCGGGGGGGGGTCTGAGGCGTCTCCTGATACGCGCCCCTCCTAATGCTTTCGAACAACAGTTTTAAACCACTGAGGGCCTGCGCCGACGCACTGTTTTCCAAACAGTCCCGCAGTAAGGGGTCGGCGCTACGGGCCCCGGGCTGACTCACAAATGAAACACGCTGTAAGACACTGGAGCACCGTAATGATGTTTTTTTTTTTGCATGAACATGTGTATACATACAGCGTATGAGTGTGCACACATGCCCCAACACTGAATATAGGGTTACACTGAACGTTTGGGGCAGACTTTGTTCCACTGCGGTCTCGCGTCGTCTGTGCCATTTCTCCTGCGGTTTATCTACTCATTCAACACCCCCCCCCGTCCCCCCCCGCCCCCACCCGGGGAGTATTACTCTCTGCCACACAGTGGAAAGCCCATGCCACTCATCTGCACTTCTTCTGTAAAGATATCAAACAGTAACCAGTATGCACCAGGGTGGACATCAATACAATAAACATACAGAGTAGAATGTTAATGATATCCTTCAGAGAGAAAGCTGACGATTTTCCTAAAGTTCAATCCCAACAACCACGTGTGGTGAGCTTTTTCTTAATTCAAATGCGCTGCGGGCTAATTGAGCTAAAAAGAGCCCTATACAAAGTAATTTACGCCTTGGAGTCTGACGAGCTGGCAAGTGTTTGGGGTTTCATTCCAAGGCTCGACAAACAATATATGAAATAGGATAAGAAATCGTGTATCATGGGGAGAATCCTGCCCCCGCCATAGTGCGGCTCAGTGGTAAATAAATAAAAACCGTGTGCTTCAGCGAGCAGCTGTGACCCCTCCCCTCTCTCAGCCACCTCTTCGTCAACATCGGCGATGGAGACCGAATTTGACAGGAGGGATGGAAATTAATTTGATCCAGAATTAAGGAATGATTCATGTCTTGCTCAAATGAGCAACGTCCGCCAGGTTGTCATGGAACCTTGGAAGACCAACATGTTTGTCACCGGATGATCCAAGCAATGAGGGTTACAAGCAGAAAAGGAACGTATGATATGTGTGGCACCGGGATCCAATACCTCTTTTATTGGCATGAAAGGTCAAACTCTAATTTGTTGACAATTGTCTTGAATTTCCTTGAAATGAGATCTGCGCAGTGGCAATGTCTTGGAGTGTTTTTCTTGTGGATCCAGGCGCATGGAGTTAAAGTTTCCTTGCTTAGGACTCAAGCACACACACGCACCTCATAATGGTGTGCACCAGGCCGTGACTGGGCAATTGCCCGAACTGCAACTGAAAACTTTGCATGTACGAAGACACACACACAAACACACATGCTTTCTCTCGCGCTCTTTCTTTCACAGACAGACATTTAAATCAATTCAAAGTCATTTCAGTGAAACAGAAACACCAAATAATAGAGGAAAAAAAGACGAGAATATTTAACACAATGTAAACACAAGCTGTGACTGCACACACACACACAGACGTACACACACACACACACACACACACAATCGCTTGGAAGTCGCCAGCAGTCCTGCAAGCCCATTTTCCAGAGCGATAATATCTTACAGCCACGTAGGAAATTTAGCGTGTGCGTAGAGAGGGCGCCCCGGAGGCCTTTCGCAAACAGTGAATACAAACTGCCCACTCGGACACTAATATCCTGTGAATCGACCATGACCCTGCATCTGTGAAAGAAATGGCTACAACTGCAAAGACAGCGGAGTGCAGCGAGACAAATGTTCACCAAAAATAACAGATGACTCGAGAAGAACCACCGTTGGCCAACGCAGGACTCGATTTCGAAAGAGAAGACGCCTGAGAATGACACCAGCTCCCGCCGGACGTCACCCGTAGGCCGATCAGAGACATGACAAGGTCAGAGGGGCATAACAAATGAGTGCCACTTCACCTCCAATCAATCTTCATCTTGTGCACTGAGAGAGAGAAAGAGAGAGAGAGAGAGAGAGGAGAGGTGCGGTGAAGCGAGGGAGGAAAAAGGCTCACGGAGGGGAAATCACCTGTCGCAAGACCCCAGCGCAGCGAGGTCCACAGTCCACGGGGCACCCGCTAATTACAGGAGACCCTCTACAGGGCCTTCCCGACTCTCCCGACAGACTCTCTCTTTGGGAATAATGGAGATGACATCTATGGAATTAACCAGGCATGGCAGCTGGGGATTAAGTGAGTATTACACCCTCGGCTCGATGCCGCGTGCTGCGGTTTTAATGCTGTTACACAGAGTCCCGTTCGTGGGCACCAAATGTGGGAAGCATTACTGGCTCTCAGCCTCATTATGCATGCCCATTACGGGCTGGGTTGGAAGGGATGAGGAGGGCTCATGGTGGGGAGTTAGGGAGACGGAGGACGCTTTCCACACTGTCAGCTATTATTACCCCAACAATGAATTGAAGCGAAAAGACGTGTTGCAACTCATAATGACAAAACAAAAAAGGGGCAGACAGAAGGACTGCGCTGTTCTGATTTATTACCAATTTCGCTGTGCTTGCATAATACAAGGAAACGTACGAGACTATCACGGCTAAACCACGCCGGAGGATTGAGATTATGCTGAAGACAACCGTGAACCGCGCCACTGTGGCTCAAAGCGATGTAGTGTGAACCGCCTCCAGAGGAGTTGATGAGGTCTGAACAAGTGGAGAGGGATTGAGAAAGGACCTGGGTGGGGTGAGGGGGGGGACCTCGGGAGAGGAATCGAGAGGGGGAGATTTATCGGGAGATGAGAGGAATCAGAAAACTGAAGAGGCGAAGTAACGGGAGAGGAGGGGAGAGCGAGTGGGAGAGTAATTCCGAAGAGGAGAGGAGGATGCAGAGAGGAAGGCGAGTGAGAAGGAGGAAGTGCGACATATCCAGACAGACAGACAGACAGACATGCGTGTGTCCTTCAAATGCTCCCTCCCCACACAGCTGCTAAAAGGCATCTGCGGAAATGATTGTGCTACAGTGGTGAAGTGGACTCCATGGCCGATCTTGGGAAATACGATTGTATAAAGTGTCTAAATGTTTCCGGCCGTGGCCTACATACACCACTGCCTATTCCAGCTGGGTCTCAGCCAGCTGATGTGCTTCCCATGTCTGGCAATGAACCCGATCGAGGGCCAGAAGGTGAGGTGCGCCGGTGCGACATGGTGTTACACGGAACGGCGGTGAACTCATCGGGGCGTTATCTGAGCAGAGCAAAGCTCCGCGAGCAGTTTCCATGGCCGTCGCCCCGAGCCGTCGGAAAGTGGCACCTCACCCGAGTGTTACGGGCTTATGCGGCGATATAGCGCCGTAGACCTCTGGCTGCGAGAAAGTCCATTGGTGTCGGGTGCGATTTGTTTTTCCCCCCTTCAACTTATCCCACAGCTCTCCGGGCTCTGGAATGTCTCTCTCGCTGTCTCTCAAAAGCCGGGCCTGATGCCTTATGTGTTGGCAAAAAAAAAAAAAAAAAAAAAGACAGAAAGAAAGAAAGAAAAAAAGAAAACCCAAGTACATCTCCTTCCACTGGAGTCCTTGAAGCCACTATCAACATGCCAAAAGGGGCCCGCTGAGTGCCAAAAGCAATTAGGCCAAATGCCCGCTTTCCTGTTTGTCTCATCAGTCTGCTGTTCAGACAGAGAAGATGCTCTACAACAAAGCCACAGTCTAGCCCACATCTCCGTTTCCCGGCCCTAAAAACAGCTGGAATTGTACCGTTCCTTGAGCTGATAAGAGCACACCTGTTAAACCAGTGCATATTCTTGCTCTGATTATATTCAAATGTTGGGTAGCCACTTAAAATTGCCCATCGGTTCAATCTCACAAAGCAATAGGTTCCCCTCTCAGCTTGGACCTGGACCGGGGGGAAAAAACTCGCTCATCCCAGCCTATTGGCCCCTGCAACCTCAACAGCTATTGAACTTGGAGCCTGATGAACTCATCTCAGTTTATAAATGGAGCATTTTTTATTTCAGTTTATAACACTTTTCCACTTTTTTTTTCCTCCATAACTTGGACATAATTGGATTGTGAGAGGCTGATTGATATCCCAGCTCCTCTTCGTTCAGCTTTGACTGATTTGGAGTTCCTTGCTTGCCCTTGCGTCTTCGTGGATGTTCAGAACTTTTTGAGTCAAGATAGCGATGTGTCACTTTAGCGACACAATCGCATCACGGTGCAGGTGTGTGGATTTTCTGGTTGCGATCTGAGCACTGAGGGATCACTGGAACATGGTGAATATCCGACACAAAAGAATGCACCCCTATCTGGGTGTCCCATCTACTCTTTGATGCTTCTAAGATCTTCAAGCACAGCTGTCTAAGAAGAGACTGATAAGAAGGCATCATGGGAAACAGTTTTCCTCCTCAGTCGGGTTTCTATTTCTCGTCTGCTGGCTCTAAAATCCAGCTTAACATCTGAGCACAGGAATCTGCTCACCCCCGAGTAGTGCTCGAGGATCACTTCTGGCAACGGACCTCACAGACGTTGCATCACTGAGCGAGGTATGAAGGGAAAACAAACCAAAGACTAAGGACAACAACTGTGTACCCCCCTCCCACCGCCTCCTCCATTTCCCCACGCAACCTCAGTAGCATTGCAAAAGCATCTGTAAGTTCTAGGATTTCAAACTTTCAGGGTCGGGCCAACATTAAATCATACAACCACATCCAACAGGCAGAAAAAGCCATGCAGCAAGTACTCTCATAGACAAGATGTTATTATAACTCACAGTTTTTTCTCCTCCTCCTCCTCCTCCTCCTCCTCCTCGTGAGGTTCTCTCATTTCAGTTAAACCTCGTTCTGGGATGCTGGAGTCCAAAAATTTGGCTAAGCTGCTAGACTTATGGATTATAATGGGTAGCACGGAGGAAGAGGAGAGGCTGAAGTCATTGACCCAACAGTGGAGGCAGGGTGACAGTGAGGGCAAGTCTGAAAGGGACAGAGAGGAGTGGAAAAACTGACTGGTGTTTGGCAAAGTGCAGTCTTGGGAAGTGACACTGACTGAGCTTGGCAGACAAGGCTCAAACTTTGTATTTATAAACTTGTGTGTGTGCGAGTGTGTGTGTGCCCTGGATATCCTGTGAAATTTGGAGACTAAATGGTGTCGTGGGCTGGCAGAATTTACGAAGCCGGCTCACCCCTTGACCTCCACCCCTGAATAAAGACGGAGTGGGAGAAAAAGAAAGAGACGGCGAAGGATGCCAATTGAAAGATGGGCCGAGAGAGGAGATCTGTATGAGCCCGTCGAGAAGGCCTGTGGTCCTCCAGCAGGACGATACCTTATGATTTGCCGGTAAAAATGACAGTGGTAATAAAAACACGATGGGAAATATTTTCTGTTCAAGACAGAGAATTGGAAGCAGCTCTCTGGAAAAGGCGGCCGAGCCAGCGCCGGCCGTGGTAATTGTCATTAAGTTTGACTGAGACCACATCAACGAGGCCGGCCCCTCGGCCGGAGCTCCGGGACAAAGCGTGGAAAACAAGCCAACCCTTCCAACCCAAATCCATCCAGAGCCCTTCTCGAAGAGACGTCTTCAGACCCACAGCGGAGCCAGAGCAGGATAACTGCTACATTCTGTAAACCTACGACCGGATCTGCCAGCGCACTCGTGTTGTCAGCGATGGGGCAGAAATAGCACACTGCTGGCCGGTGCTCCACTGCAGAATTACTCTGTGCTTTTACATGGGAGTCCAAGTCGAATCAGTTGTACCAAAAGCGCTCCGGGACGCAGAGGAATATGTCCAGTTAAGATGGAAAGCAGACACCTATTGTCTGTGCCACACGGCACAGGCAGTGAAGGTTAATCTGTGAAGGAGAGGGCTAAACAGTTGAGGGAGGCCTTAATGGAGAGGACACAAGGACATTGACACAACGACGAGGAGGGCAGAGGGCAAAAAAGGGAAGACAGGAAGACGACATCTCTCACCTAGGTGAAATCCGCTAGTATAGTCAGCGTCCTCTGGTGATGAGAAGAGAGAAAAGAGGAGACGCAAGAAGACAGGTACAACATAGTGTTAAAGAGAAGAGTCAGACACGAGGGCAACAGGCACCTACTCCTGCAACCACACACAGAAAAAAATCCAAAGAACCATATGAGAAAAAACATACATTCAGATATGGTGAAAGAAGCAAAAAAAAAGTCATACAGACTTCCCGTTACATATGTCAAGCTTGTCCAAAGAGATAGCCATTGATGTAGTGGTAAAGAAAAAGTAAAGTTAACTACAACCCCTCCTCAGCTGATGATTATCATTACAATGTTAAAGATAAATGCTTTTTTTTTTTTTTTTTCCTGCGCTGAATTTACTTCTTACCTCTTACTATTCTGCCAATCAATTTTGGGAATTACACTCCACTAAATCTCCTGGCCATCCTTTGGATGTTTTCTTTCCCCCCCCGGAAGTCATGGCGAATTATTGCATTATGGCAAGATTACTGGAGGTGCACATGTGAAGGGATGATTCTCCGGGGGACGCCCACTTTAATGGAAATGACGAGTTAGCCGACGAATGATGAAGCTTTGTGCATTAAAGTGGATATAACCTTTGAGCTATCCCCGGTTTTTAGGAGGAGAAATTGAAAGGGAGAAATGATGTTTCCTTTTAGGGCCAATTAGCCTCGACAGGAGAAGACTGGACGATTGAAAACAGGAAGGGATGGAGAGAGCAGGGGTGAGAAGCGGACCTTTCATTACGCACAAACATTATGGCGGGGAACCAGTCGGAGTCAATGATTTTACCACTCGTGTATCGTGGCAACCATGAAGCCCTATCCAATGGGAGATGCGAGACAAATAATACCTTCGATCTCCTCAGCTGCGAGTGCAACAGCGGCACGGGATGGAAATGAGTCACGGTTAGAGAAGAAAGTGTTGGAGCAGAAAAGCAAAGTCGACGATGACATGGAGGGAATAAAGAGAAGGAACCTACCAAACTCTACCGTCACGTCATCTTAGAAAAGCGAAAACAAAGAGACAAGGAGAAGGGTTAAGAGATAAACTGCTCATAGTTAACATTACACACGTGAACTATGACTCTATGTTGTGATTGATCTGTGTATTATGAACCCAGGGAGCAACACCACACCTCCATCTTAAAATATTGACGGTCATCATACGACATTAAAATATTAAAAAAAAAAAAAATTGTAAAAAATGTCCAACTACACTGTTACACAAGTACTTACTATTGCCTCTACAATTAAAAGAAAACATTAAAAACCAACGAACAGACAACTTAACACAAGGGCTACTACATCACTACGGATACTATTGATTTTACCTAGTACTTTCAGCCACATATCGCAGCCTTTATCAAAAAAATTTAGTTGGAATTGGAGTAAACCAAAAGCTGCCTCCTCTCTTGATAAAGGCTACGATTTGACTTTTGCATAAACTATGGCAAGGTATTTTCTAAACTAAATCTCCACAGATTTTGTTTTGGATGCATCACGTTTATAATCATCGTTACCTAGGGAGACATGGTCGTTGATACATGCCTGTGATGAATCCGGGGAAACTCCACACAGAGAAAAATATTTAGATACAAAAGCTCCAATAAATAACCACACATATTCATCCACTGCAACACAAATAAGACCTAAACTGTAAAGGGGACATTTTGTCCTACCCTTTTTAAGGGGTATATTTCAACGGGATTTAAGTTCAAGCAGCTTTTTAAACACCAGATGTTTAAGAATGCCACAGCCATACGATGATGCTTTCAAAATGATGGTATGATCTGTGTGTGTGCGGCGTATATGCGTGTTTGGTCCAAAATGCTGTTAACATTTGGAGGTACTTATAGATGTTACATGTTCCCATTTTGGCCAACCAGGGTTAAATCAAAACATACTCGACACCATCTAACACAGTATGGGGCTCGCCTTGTTGCGCGGTGTTCGTTTCCCAGAGCGCACCGCAGCTCAAGGAGATGTTGCGTCACAGTTGGAGTTAATGGCGAGCCACAACAGCAGTCAGGACCAATCAGTGGCAAGATTGTTAAATTCTAGAAAAATGAGGGTGGGTGATCGCTTTGAAGTGCGGAGACAAACGCGTCCGCCTCCATCTGACATCCTGTATCACACGTTAGTGTTCACGGGCAGTGTTCCTACAGATGTTGCCCTCCTCCTGTTGAAATGTGACGTTTTAAGTCGAACCGGCACCTTGACCACAATTTGCGTGGTAGGAAAAGTAACGGGAGGGGTCGGGGGAGACAGAGGGGGGAACTTGAAAGAGGAAACGAGAGCAATGTGACAATGATAAAGCTATCTAAAATCCTAAAAGCGCTGCCCTCGCTGCTTTCGGGAAAGGCTTTCATCTGGTGCCTATCTGCCACAGGAATGGTTCGCGTTGCCTAATGACCTTGTAGCCTTGTACACCAACATTCCTGGTCTAATGAAACACCCCGTGATAACACTCGGATTTCTCAAGTGGTGGAGGTCGAATGGCGCCCATTGCCTCCTTTGCGCGGAGAATTCACCCCGTCTGCACGAAGAGACGTCACGATCTGAAGGGAGCGCCTGTGGACAGCCAGGCCTACGGTGATGGCGGCGGCCAAGCCTATCATTTACTCAGCACAGGGAGCCATGGCCGCCCAGATTGCGGCGGCCAGCTTTCACAGACACGGCGCAGTCAACCAGTCTACCACCGGCTAGCTAACCAGCCCTACTGGATGTTTCATGGCAGACGATCCCCCAGGAAAGGGAAACATGCTTAGGGGTGTATCGCATGTCGCCCACATACCAAAGATTCACCACAGGGGATGACAGAGGGGGTGAGATGGGGGTAGCGCTGGAAAAAAAAGAAAGTTAAGAATTGACGGAAAAGAGAGAAAGATGAGGACATGCACTGTTTTTGTTAGAGGATAATGCTGTTGTCGTGTTTTTGTAGTTTGGGATCTTGTTTTGATGAACGATGACGTCTTAGTACTCATCACAGTAATTGCCGAGATCTGGAAACATGATGACACTGCCGCTTAGTCAAAAGGGGAAAGAAGCATGTGTGGTCAACAACCAGACATATTCCCCACTACGTGTCAGAAGGTATATTCGGTGATTAGTTGGATTTAGATGTAAGGCACAAAAATCATTTTGAGAGGATCACCATCCTTGTCAATGTCCACTTTTTTGGACAATGACACAAAAATGTAAATAATCATTCAAACGAACCATAACTTAAGATATTTGAGTCCAAATAGATTTGCATAAAATTGTTGGACACTTTACTCTGCCAGAAACAATGGGATTATACTTAGCTTTGGAGCGTATGGATTATGATATAACGTATGATAATGTATATAAATTATGAGTGTATGTCATTCAAAGTTAGCTCTCAGTGTCACTTTTATTGGACCAGAGGATTTTTCCAGATGCCACAGAAGGAGATCTTTGTCATGAATCTTTTGGCCTCTAAATGCTGAAATGATGATTGAATGTCAGTGTCGGCAATGAACGAAAGACAGGGAAGAGCTGGTCTGCATTATGAAGCTCGTTTCATTCATCACAAATTGTCACGAGTAACTCAGCAGTGGGAGAAGCGACAAGGAACCAATATGCGAGGCGTTTTAATATGAAAGGGGAAAAAAAATAACATCTAAATCTATAAAATGTTTCAGGGGCTCTCTTTGGGGTTATCTGACCGTGACCTCTGAGAACAAAGTAGAACGCTTCTCCCGCACCCATTATGTTCCTGAATCGACTCCTGTGTCTGTAAGCGTTTAAGTCGAAAACTGAAATGGCAACTAAATTGAACACAGGACCGGGTTCAGGGCCACTTAAGACCAATCGTGGTTGCCATTTCGAAACGGTTCACTCCCTCATTGGACAGAGGGGGGAGCAACCAAAACGTAGAGGGACGGCGCTGTAGTGTAAGGAGAGAGACAGAGAAGGACCCCAAGGTGAGCGATAAGTGTGTCCACGTGTTCGGCAGCCAGCGAACCAAAGCAAACAATCGGACAGTGTGAGGGGGTCGCATGTCAGACGAAGAGACTGACATGGTGTTAAAAAGAAAGAAAAAAAAAAAAGGGCCCAGAGAGTCGTCGGGGTGTTCAGGGGGAGCAGATGGGAAGCTGGAGGAGAGCCAGGCATCCATGGTAGAGGACTGGGGGGTAAGAAGGGAGGCGGCAGGTATGCCAGGTTGTGCAGAGGTAAAATAGTTCCTCTAGCCCACAGCCAATTAATAACTGTCCTAAACAGTGACGTTAATTGCAATTTAAATACCGGTTTCATAACCCAAGGAATGCATCCATGAAAGTGGCAAAAGCAACACTCAGGAAAGGGATTATTTATACCTCGCAAATGTTAGGCGTAAATGGACACGGTTAGGCAATGCTTGCCGTAGCCGCTCGCCAAGACCAATATTGTTCCAGCCGACGGAGCTCCCGGGCTGGAAAAGGGAGAGAGAGAGAGAGGGAGAGAGGGAGAGAGAGAGAGAGAGAGAGAGAGAGAGAGAGAGAGAGAGAGAGAGAGAGAGAGAGAGAGAGAGGGACCCCCTCCTCAATCACCACCTCTTTTCTCCACTCGGTAACAGTGGGGTCTCCACGGTATCCTTCAATCAGGTTGTAGTTTATGACCCCGGGGCCCAGCTGGGCCAGCATGTAGGGGCCGGGGTCCAAAACTTTGTCTCCCTCCATCTTGACACCGCCATCATCCCTCCATAGGACCGCATCTGCTACTGAATGTGACCCCTCTCCTCCTCCTCCTCCCTCTCTCTCTCTCTCTCTCTCTCTCTCTCTCTCTCCCTGTCTCTCCATCTATTCCTCCCCGAGGCCGTGAAAAATCCAATTCTTCTGCATCTCCTTTGCTGTCTGGAGTTCAGTCTGTACTTTTACTCACCCAACTCGTTGCTTACACTCCAACTGGATCCAACACTATCCTCTGAGTTTAGTTTTTTTTCTACACTGGGAAATAAATGCGGGTTTTCCCCCGAAAATAAAATAGAGGCAGCAGTTATCATTGCCCAGTTATTCCGAGGGCCCGGAGAGGAGCATGTCAAGGCACTTCCTACCACTTCCGCACACACAACTAATTCTTACTGTACGCGTTACATTAACAAGCAACTAGTGCTGCAGCACAGAAGGAGAGGTATATCCCTTTGGTAGGGGCATACAGCGGACTCCACTACATTTTACACCTGCCCACCGTGCATAAGGGAAGCGAAGGGGGGGGGGTGGGCTTTACAAATCCCATAACTCATAAACGGAACTGTGCCGTTAAAATGAAATAGTAAGGGAACCTTACAGCACTGTCTGTTTAAAACTATTTAGCGGGCTATTTTGGGACATCCAGCACCATGTATGCCATGTGTGCGGTCGAACATGACCAGGAAATGACAACATCCATAACTCAACTGAGGGTTTCGAAATCTGAGGTATAAGGAGACTAATGCTAAGTTTGGTGGTGGTCAGTGGAGCTCTGTCAGTTATTTCAGAGCTCCATATTGAAAGAGTCACGTTACATTAAGGGCTCACCGCCATGTTGAGGGAAGCAAGCAGTCAAATGGACACGTCTGCCTCAAAGTGGTAATCTGCAGTGAAAAAAAAAAATGGCATATAGGAACTAGGTCTTAGTTCAATGGGGCCATTGCGAGGCCTATAAAGCCAAGATAAAAGGTTGCGTGGTTTTCTGTGGAGGATTGCAATAGGAAAGGCGGAAGACGAGCTGTATACCGCTATGGGCAGCTTGCGGTATTTAGGAAAAAAGCGTGGTTATGAATGCGAATATTGATATTAATATTAATATGAAAAAGTGAGTAATGGACGCAAAAAGGGAAGAAATGTAATATTGAAGTGCCTGCAGAAAGAGGGATATAAAGTTAACAATACCTTTCGAGTGATATGCGGGACAACTTGCACTGTGACAGATGCACGTCTGTTATTGCGCTGGTAATGATTGGACTGATGCAGACGCGAGACAAACCCTTGCATGAGCAGTTTGAGCTGCAGGAGGGGTAGGTCTTGAATGTTTTGGATGCTTTTCATAAAGTGATGCAAGTTAACTCAAGACTTCAGTCTGTTTGGGGTAGGCCGGCCCACACTTGCTGCACGGACTCCACGCATGACACCTGGCAACGTGGGATCCTCCTCCGGGCGGGCACAAGCAGTCATACACTACCTCACAGTCACAGTGCCAGCTGGATGGCCCGCCATTCGTGCACTGCACCGCACCGTATACAAACCAAATTGTTATTTGGCAGCTGTTGTCGTAAATAATAACTTAAGTCTCTGTCATGTGGGGACGGCATGTCGGGAAATCTCTTGCAGAGCTTTTCAGTCAAGTGCAACGGGGAGTCCTGCATACGAGTGTGGCACGAACAGCAGCCGCCACAGGTAGGTTCCTTCTTAAAATGTTGCAAATGTTGCTGATTTGGGCTTGAAATGTTGTTGTTGTTTTTTTCTGCTGAAAGTGAAAAGAACATTTTGAAGGGAGCCCTCTGCAGTGTAGCGCGTGGGATGAAGAAATGCAACTATTTTGGACTCAGCAGCCGGACAAGAAAAAATGGTGCGAGTCCGTTAAAAACACGGATTCTTAAAAAAACATTGGCTGGAAGGCAACGGTACAAACATAGACTTCCTACACGTTTGTTGTTGGTGGCTGGTGAAGATGTTCAATTATTGTTGTACAGTCGAGGATCTACATTCCTGTCAGTAGAGGAGTTGCAGGCCTTTTCTTTTGAAGGGAGTTGTGTATTTCACTGCTGTATGACCTTCCAGCTGGCACCTCAGCCGAATCTTTTGAAATTACCGCTCTCGCCCATAAATCCTTAAAACAGTGGCCTTGGCCATTTTAAACTTGATGGGGATACTCGCCCACAACTGCCATCAAAGCCCCTACTGTTTCAAATTGCTGCCTCATTCAAGGTTATGCTGCAAAACACTCAAAGCATTTTTTTTCTTTCTTACGTTTCACTGTGTCACACCAATACACTGAGGCTCTTTTCTATATTACAGTATACTATAAAAAAAACAGGCCAGGACCTATAGGAAATCACTTTTTTTTCCTCTTCTGCTGCTTTTTCCTTGTGCAACATGGTTTATGTCTTCTGTCTGTATAAAGAAGCAATCAACCATCTTTGATTTATCAGGGTAATTTAGCGGTGATCCCTCCATTTCCTGATCGCATACATCCGTCTCCTAAAGAAACTTTTTTTTTTGCAGCTAATGTGTTCTCCCTTACTTTGCCGTGCTGTTGGGCCTTACAGGCTTGCGTGGCAAGATACATTAATGTGTTCCACAGTGTAGTGTAGCGCCTCACATCAAATCGGTAAATCTATTATCAGATCATTAAGCTGTCATTAGGCTCTCGGGGATGTGAAGGGGTGAGCAGGATGGGTAGGCCGGCTGGGGTTTCGGTGAGAAGGTGTAAATCGTTAGAAAGCTTTTTGCAGGGTGCAACCCTGCTCCTTCTTTACATTAAAACCTCCTGCACGACTTAGATCACATCAAGAAATGGGGAGGCAGAGTGGGACAGAGGCAGGAAACTGGCAAGGGACGGAGAGAGAGAGAGAGAGAGAGACAGAGAATGAAACATGGAGTAGACAGGAAAAATAAGGGGGAGGGTAAATCCAGACACAGCACTTCCTCTGATGACAGGCGGGAAGCGCCGCAAACAGCACCGCGAGCTGCAGCAGTGGACCGGCTGCAGAGTGCGGGGCTGAGTTCAGACCCAAATCTTTCATTTTCCCCAAATGTGTTAGTTACTAGCAAATACTGTATGCTTACATGTTCGCGTGCTGGACGTCCTCTGGAAGGGCAGAGTGGCAACAGGTCGCCGCATCGCAAACCTCCTGGATGAAGAGAGTGGAGGAGTGAGAAAAAAAAGGGGTCGCATAAAACCCTCCGTTTCGGTGGCAGCGTGGGGAATAATAAGCGCTCTTTCAGCAGGTTCATTCAGTCAGGTGATATCAGTGGAAGAAAAGATGGGAGAAGGCGGAGTAAGAAGTGAAAATAGTAAAAGAAGAATGGCTGTTGACAAGAGATTAAATATGAACGTTGGGGAAATGATCCCTCTCTTGTTTTGCTCTCATCTCCCCTTCTTTTTAATCTGTGCATGTTTTTTTTTTCCCCCTCCTCGGCCGCTCTCAAACGATGCCGAGAAACTGCCCCAGCCTGCCGAGCTCTGTGTTGCACATCGAGCGCGACCGTCCGAGCGCACGCTGATGTGCGTTTTTTCCATCGCCTCGCCGTTCCAAAGTGGATCGGCACCAGCGCTATCATTTTCTGCCATTACTCATTTCGGGGCCCAGACCTTGTGCGGAAATCCAGACTATTTTGGCAGTGTGAGGCAAGAGAAAAAATAAAAATAAAAGAAAACACACACTGAGGGTAAAAGAGGGATACAAACTTATGTGACTGTGACAGCGGAGCCAGCCTTGTTAAGAAGAGACAGAGGAAGTCGATCGAGGCGGGGTCGGAACGCACCGCTCCTGGAACTGTTTGGACGGGATCAAGCCGGCACGGGGGTTGGCGTCGCCCTCGAGTTTGGCCTGCCACCACGTGGCATCGTCCTGGCTCATGATCTGAAGGACGGTGCCCTTCTTGAAGCCGAGTCCAGCTTCCTTACATGGGATGGCTTTGTCCTCCTTCGGGTCATAGTCGAAGAGGGCCTTCACAAAGACCTGGACGTGCGGGAGAGAAGAGAGGCAGGGGAGAAGAATCAAAAACAAAGCGATGGATCGAGACCTGACTTAAAAACAGAAGGTGCTTCCCCGACGCTCAGGTTGGTATTTGTAGAAAGGTCACCGCAATCACCACTTGTGACCTTTAACGGGCATACAAGTCAGTGTCCGTGTCATTCCGCCGACACGCAAACAGGAATATGCCCCCGCCACCATCTTCCAAGTGTGATGAGACTTCATCACATCATGTTTTCATGTGATGAAACACATCCTGAGTCAGAGACTCCGGTTGGAAGCGCTCTCTTTTCACCCGTTGCCTTTCTCCGATTCTAAACCCGAGCTAAGCTCCGTCCTCTTTCCACACAAAGAAACAAACAAATTCCCAAAAAACAACCAAAAGGTTGTTTTTTGCCTTTAAGCAGTCGGTCTAATTTGCTTTGGCAGTGAGGGTGGGGCACACCTCATCAACACAAAGGAAGTTGGATCGTACGTGGGGGAAAAAAAAAAAAACGTAATTTTTTCCCCTGTTGTGGGCGGCAAGGGGCGACCTGAAGCACCTTGCCTCATCCTCTGTCCACATTGAGTTCTGTCATGATGAAATGTCACTCTTTAGACACGTCTGTGCATGTGGAAAGAAGAAAAAAAAAAAAAAAAGAGGAAAACGAGCTGGAAAGCGTGTATGCGTGAGAGAAAGAGAACACAGAGACAGAGAGGGTGAGATTAAAATGTTTGATGTCCCACTGATTTAAAGGCTGCTTTGTGCCATGTGAAGACATTACATCTCTGACAGAGATGTTGCGGTTGGGTCATAACAGACCATGGCTTTGGCCAGTAAACATTACAGCAGAGTATATTCTCAAACATTTATTCACCCAAATCTGCTCCTCCCTCTTTTTTTTTTTCTTCTTTCTTTGACTGAGTGTTTTTGGCCCGCTCAGCCACCGAACCGCCCTTTGATGCACTCACTACTACCTGGCGTTAAGTGCACAGGCTATTTTCATGAAGTGGTAGCGCTGGAGTGTTTGGCACCGGCGGACTATATTTCAGATGACTTTCTTAAAGGGCCGGAGCGTTTTGTAACCATAACAAGGTGACAAAGGATGCGAGTGTCCTACCCGCTTTGTTACACTCGCAGGGTGGGCTGCCATGTGTGAACAAAGATTAACCGCCTTCGACCCTGAAGCTTTAAAAGCGGGGAGTGGATCCAGCTTCTGTCTGCCCCTGATGGATGAGCATGTGAGAAATGGTGTATCAACACCCCAGTGGGGGGAGACTGGGGCTATGTTGGTTGCAGTGACAGTTAAACCACAGTTGGATGGATGGATGGCAACAACGGACTGTCTGGCCGCTGCTATTCCAACAGCGGTTATTTGGAAAAAAAAAAACAGAAGTCTGTGATGTTGCCTTGTGGCCCATACAATGGAAGTAAAATATAATGCCACATGTATTGTGCGACCCCAGTCCATTAGAGTTTATTGAGTTGATCAATCTCGCAGTGTCGGGGCACATTTAAATCCTTGGCGCCACCCTGCTCCGTTCACTGTCTATTGCCGCCGCTGAACCTGCTGAACTCTCACTAAGCTAATTAAAGGCATTCATTCATTACAGTCTTGGTCTGAATCGCAATCTGTGATGCTGGTGAGATGTATCGATTATATTTCTCAAAGCAAACGATTGCCAAGTGGTTTATTCTGTTACAGGAATAAAGTTTGAGCAGCAATATATATCATGTGTTATATATACAGTATATATATATAATTTCAATAATGTGCAAGAGTCTTACAAAGAGCCTGTTTAGATTACTTTTTCTTCTCATTAGACAGTTTGGCTCTCCTCTGTACATAAATCATTTCCTCACTGTGGCGTTGAAACAATGTTCCACGTCCCCCAAAAAGGTATCCGGCTGGAGGCGCGGAGGCGCGGAGGCTCACTCGTTTTTTTTGTTTAAGTTAATAAGTCTAACCCAAGCCGGGGGGAGACCTTACCTTTGGCTCCTTGGTCGGTGCCTCCTCCTTCACAGCGGGAACAACTTTAAAGGTAATGGCTCCTTGTGACTGGGCCTGTAAAATTAGGAACAGACAAGACAGGTAGACGTGGGCACCATTCAATTTTTTTTTTTTTTCGCTCTGCTGACAGGTATAGGGTGTGGAGGGTGAAAGGGGGGAAGTGGAGAGCAATCATCTGCGCTGGAGGCCTTCGTGTCTGAGAAGGCGTCCAGATTTTAAGAAGCTCTCTCTTTCCTGATTCAGTTGTCCCCCCGGGCATTCCCCGGGGCCCGTGACTGAGCTCATTTGAAGCCTGGAGGAACTATTGAGCATCAGCTCAAGGTGCCTCAGTGCATGTGGTCTAAGGCCAGAAACAGACTCAAAGAGAATGGGCAGTGCTCTGAGCCACGAGGTCCCGGGTGAGCTAAGGGAGGATTTGCCATCACAAATAAGTAAGGAATGCTATTTTCTACAAAGGAGTGGGGCTGAAACATGGAGGAGACCCTTGGACAGCAAAGGCACACAAACGCCTGAATATAGACAAACAGATGAGGCTCACCAGAATGCGAATGATTTCCTCCGGTTTCTTGTCATCTACAGGGATTCCATTGACCTCCTTCAGTTCATCCCCAACATGAATCAGTCCTACCGCACAAAAACAAAAAGTCTGCATATCTACTTCACCCTGATATTCCATTCCATTCACGTCATCGTATAAGGGAGCTACTGTGTAAAAGTTCAGTGCCTACATAGCCCGGGGATGTGTACACTACGCCGGATTAATGTTTATCGTCATGGTGGCATTCGAGATTGGAGAGGAATCAAAACCTCATTGTCCACACATGTGGAAATCTGCCTTTGGCTTCAATGTGGCAAGTGCTGAAAAGCAGGCTGGACACAATCAATGCAAAATCAAAACGGAAAACATGTGGACAACCCGGCACAGCTCCTCATGTGTACTTGTAGTCCGTCCGTGCCGGGGTGGAAAGCTGCACTCTATGGGCAAAACTGGCACGGTCGGGTGCATGGACAGGACGGCTGAAAACATTCCTCCTTTGTTGCACACTGGACATCATTCAGTTGTGCTGTAAACCAGCGTCACGCTTCACTCCACGCAGGGGAAAAAGGGAAAGGGGCTCGGAACTGACCACTCCTGTCGGCCGCGCCTCCTCTCATGATCCGCGCCACCAGGATGGCCCCCGTATGGTCGTCTCGCCTTATTGTTGCTCCCTGTAAAGGAAAAAAAAAAAAAAGGACCATTTAAATGTCTGCCTGCAGGACGCTCGTCGTTACCAGAAAACGGCCGATTAAAACTGGTACTGAGTTTAAAGAGGAAAAAAAAGCCGTGGCAAGCAAAAACAGCTCACTCAAGAACCTTTTCTTTGAAAAGAATCTTTTCCTTCTTCCTTCGAGCAGACAGACCCTGCGCATAGCAGAGCCAAATATCATTTGAACTGTAAAACAATGTAATATCAGTATCAATATATCAATATAAGGGGACAAAAGCCTTAAAGGTGGGTTTTAAATGCTCCTTGAAGACCTCTTTTTTGCATGTACTCCCAGTGACCTCAATGTACACACATTCAAACACACAGTTGTTATAGCCTTCCATATCCTGCTTTATGAACATGGTGCTCAGCCAAAAAGACAAACAAGAGGATAGAGTTTCAACTTCCTTATTTGAAATGACAGTATTCAGCGGTGATGCATATACCAGAAAACCAAAACAGCCTTTTCCCTTTACAATGAAAGAACAGCTTTCGGGATGCCAACCTGTCACGGCTCTCCCACAAACACCAGTAAGGCACCAGCCTGGCGGGGAGTTAAGATGTAACCCGAGAGCGCGCTGCAACTTCCACGCGAGGGTCATCCCTGCTAACAGGCCCGGCGACCCGAAACCAGACGGATGCGTCGTCCGGTCGACACGTAGTTAGTGGCGGCCGAAACTCATCCTTCCAACCTTACCTTGCTGCTATTCCCATCATCCCCGGAGGCTGTTTTTATTTCTCTTGCACAGAAGAAAAAAAGAAAAGAAAAGAGGAACAGGATAGGAGCCTGCTTCACCCCTCCGCTCTCCAGCCGTGCTATATTTCAGCTGTCTGAACCCATTGCCGCCCCGGGTCGACCGCTGGAGTGCAACAACATGGCCCTGTGGTTAGAGATATTTTCCTGTTTGCCTTCCACTGACAGTTCCCCAAGTAGCTCCGGCTGCTACCATCGACGGGAAGCTCGGGAGGAGATATCAAACGTGCCTCCTCAAGGGGCCAAAATGAGCCTCTGGTTTGTGCCGCTTGGGCAATCTATTAGCCCGTCATCTTGTTTTTTTTTTAACAACCTATTCCCACCTAATGGTTTTCCTCCTCGATAATGGTTTCCTCAAGGCCTTTGTGGTGGGTGCAGGGACGGAAAAGGGGAAAGACATTAGGAGACAGTGGTAGCGTCGGCGGAGAGCTGTGGGCCTAATAGGATAATTTGGGATAATTAAAGAGATGCGAGAGGTTTCAGTAGGAGAGAAATCAGCGAGGCAGGTCAGCGAGGGGGGGGGATGGGCGCACTGTCAGACCCTTGTGTCAGGGTCACATACGACCTGAGAGGGATGACTTAAAGCAGCTGGCTGTGATGCAATGACCCCGGGACAGAGAGGCCTTTTCGTATGTGTGTGTGTGTCTAAAAGAATAGAGCGCTGCTGGGAAAGACACAAACGGCGACACACAACGGGGTGAGATGGGGAGTTTCGAGAAAATCTCATCGGAGTACCCAGACATGTGGTCATTAACTTTCTCTCTCCACTCTTTTTCTTTCTGTCTATCCTTCCACAACTTGGCTGAGCGCCAGTGGTATGATGGATGCTTTTATATTGCATCCTCTGGGGTCCCTGATGGCTGGTGGCAGTCTAAAGGCTAACCAAACAGCGGAGTGGCTGACTTGGACTCTATTTTGTCTGTGACGACAATGGGCTGCAAAGAGAAAAAAAAAATCCACAGACGTGCTCCACACCACATGTCCGCGGCTATCTATGGAATCCGCACACATATGGTGTGTAGATAGAAATTGTGTTTTGACACATATGGCTTAAATCACATGCCGAAACCCTGATGCCATTTAGAAACACCACTTTTACGGCTTTTATTGCAAGTGGCAATGGTGATTATAGAGCAGCGCATTTAGCATGCAAACACAAAAAGGATGGGGTTGTGAACCCGGATCTACGGGAAGTGACTAGACCATTATATCCCCATTCAAACCACCGCGCTTTACTTGTTTTATCACCAGTAGAAACAAACAAATTTGCCCAAGCTCATTTCCTGAACACATCTCCCCGCCTGTCTACGAGGTCGTATTTGAAGCTGTTTTCATGTCTTTCCACTTTGTAATTTCTCATCTGACCCGTTGCCCTGCACTGCCCTGGTCCACGTAGGTCCGCCGAGCCAGCGGCTAAGGAGCTGCACATTTTGTTAAGGGAGGGGGAACCTCCCTCCATAATCTGGCCAGCCCCAGTCTGAACTCAGCGCCGCTACGGTAGCCAAATGAGCTCTTGTCTGATAAGAAAAGCCGAGTCCAAAACGCTCCAGTGGCAACGGGAGAGCGCCAAACGGGAGGGTAAGTGGAAGACCAGAGGAGAGTCGGGGGCTGCCAAGTTGAGTGGAATAGAGGTGCGAGAGGCAAGCACTGGGTACATGAGTTGGTGTTTGGGTTAGAAAGTGAGAGTGTCTGTGGATGGAAATAGCAAAAAGCAAATGCAACTTGAACAGATGGGGGTATGACGAGAGATCGTGAGAATGTAGGAAAACAAGGCCAGATCATAACATTATATATGTATGGTCAATGCACTTAATTGAGAATGTAGGTAAATACTGTTGTGTAAATGTACAATGGGTAAGATCTAAATCCTGCTTGAAAATTGAGCAAATAAGATGAAAAGCCCACATTCATGATGTCATCTTTGTATTCTGGCTAGGTTTAGGATTCTATACAGAATTTTAATACAGGCAGATTTCTGTGAGGTTTCTGTTGCCAGACAACAGAATATCAATTGAGAGACGATGTGAAATGAGTGTGAAAAGTAGGTAAAGGTAGGGGGAATAGTGCTGAGTGGGCAACTCTTGTTGTAAAAGTTAAGCGGTGGATGTCGAAACTTTATCACTCAGTCAGTCAGTCAGTTGCGTTTATTTCGAAAAAACATGAAAAGAGAAGGGGATCAGGAATTATTTTATTGTTTTCCACTGGAACAAATATCCAGCGTACCACACATTAAAATACTATTCAGTTTCTTCTATGTGAAGTGCCAACGATTCCAGCCTACGCTACACTCAGCTTTATTTAATCCAATAATGAAAACGGTAATACTATACTTACAGACGAGAGAAAATATTTTACACCAGTGGTGTAAGTCTTTTGCCCATTTTAAATATCTTCATATATAAATACAAATATATATATTTTTTTTTCTGTCTTTTTTAACATAGACAGCTTATAGCTTTCTCAGGGCTGAAACATGCTTCTCCATGGCTGCTTCTACACTGTGTGAGCCAACACTGGGTCATTGGGGGATGTTTGCATGGCTGCTTCTTTTAAACTCACACAAGAGGGACACCTGACACATTTCCAAGTTCTGACCAACCCCCACTTGTTCCTGATCTTTGATTATTTTGAGTGTTTTCCTTCCACCTAATTAAATCTACAGTCCACCTTCGCTCTCTCGATACTCCAGAGGAATAACAGGCTCTCCTGGAGGTCTGACGAAAGCCTACGAAGGACTGAGAGGCAGCTGGAACGAGGAGGGGGGGGGGCAAGTTCAACCTCGTGAACTCAGCGTCACCTTCCCCTTGTGCCTTCATACCCGATGGGTGCTATCATCAGCATTCAGTCTTGCATGACCACTAATGAGAGAGTCTCTGCTCTGTTAAACAAATACATAAACAGTCAGGCTGCAACCTAAATAAGCTGCACGCTGCCTATGGGGAGGCATACGTAAGGAAGAAACAAGGTAGGTAAAGACCCCCGAGGATCAAGATAGTGCCTTCATACCCGATGGGTGCTATCATCAGCATTCAGCCTTGCATGACCACTAATGAGAGAGTCTCTGCTCTGTTAAACAAATACATAAACAGTCAGGCTGCAACCTAAATAAGCTGCACGCTGCCTATGGGGAGGCATACGTAAGGAAGAAACAAGGTAGGTAAAGACCCCCGAGGATCAAGATAGGCTTCCCGGTGTAGCAGTTAAGCATTAACACAAGGTTTACACCCGGCCCAGGACGCCTACTGGCACATGGAAGCCATTTCATACTTTTCCCTGTGCATGGAATTAGTCCAGGAAGTCAGAAGGGGGAACGTCTACGTCTGTCAAAGCACATCCACGCATGAGTGACAGCGGGTGTAAGTGTGTTTTTGAGTGCGTGCGAGCGCATCTGCGTGTGTGTGTGTGTGTTTCTGTGAGAGAGCGCAGTTGCGGGCTCCTGCCTGAAGCAAGGCCAAGCGACGGGCCCGAGAGAAACCTCAAAAGACGGGATGATTGATGCAGGACAGTCGCTAAACCTGATGAATGGGCTACGCTGTGTTTGCAATTAGAGACGAGGCGCCACTTAACCTGCAAGTGGCTCAACTCCCCCGTTTGTGAGGAAAAAGATAGTATGTGGTTCACGAGACATTTTTTAGTTTTAATGTTGTTAAGGACCGACCCTCTGTCTTGCTTTTGTCGACCGTTGCGGCAGTTTGAGCAAAAAAACAAAAAACAAAAAGCCAGACATTACACACCGAATGCACAGAAATACGCAGTTCAAAAGAGAGACGAAAAGAGAGTTCATCTTGGACTGAGGAGGACCTTCGAGCTGTGGTCAATTAGTCATCAGTAAGGCGATCCGAAGCCTCCACTCCTAACGTGATCAGCTCCATATGCAGCCACCGCTCCTAGCCCCATTCCCCAATTTCTAACACATAAAGGCCTCTGATTGTTATTGTTGGGCTGGCCCGAACGCGACGGCTGCGTCTGGGCCGCGTGACGTGGAGAGCTGGAGCGACGCTCGTCCGTATCGAGCCGTCGCGGCTCCCAGCTCAAGCGGCCACCGGAGCGCACGCGCTGCCAGGGCGGCCGCGCTAAGTACGCGATGACAAACGGCTCACACCTCATACGGTGCAGAAATGAAAAGAGGGAGACTGAAATTTGGATGCCCTCCTGTATGAGAGAGTGCGTTTACTAGACAGAATGGAATGGCGGCGAGGTGGTCCAGGCCGCTGTCAGCGCAACGTAGTGCCATGAAACCTCAGCAGATAAGAGGAGCAGGACAAGCCGAATGTCAGCTCGGCTAACACTGGCCACAGAGAGGCTCTGGCAGGCTGGGTCTTTGTGGGGCATTTAGAGTGCCCTCTGGCTGATGGATTGGAGGGATGGACGGTAGTCATGGCGGAAGCGGGCCGGCTGGTACCGCGAGTGGTATGGATGACGAGAGGCCTGGCTCAGCGTGAGCTTCGGGGTCTGGCACAGGCTGTGTTACGGCCTTGTCGGGTAATTAAAACGGACGAAAAACAAAAGCATCGCCACTTGAACTCAGCCAAGGCCACCGCAAAAGCCGCTCTCGCCGCTAGTCCTAGGGAGCACGTCGCTCCATTTCAAACACAGAGCCCTCGGCCCGTAACGACCACTCAAAACATCGCCCCCGTGAACCGAACCGTACGCCCGTGGCATTTGACAAACATTATTTCACCGCCCCCGCCCCCCCCCTCCAAATTGTGAGTGACGAGGGAAAACAAACGCGAGCGGCCCGGGAAAGAGGGCCCCGACGTGTTTTGACACAATGTCACGTAACGGCGAAAAGTGTAACGGCGACAATAAACTCCTGCCGACTGCTGTGTTGACTGGTGTGTTTAGAGGTATAAATACGAGTGTAGTGGAAACACATGCCGGCATTCTTCACACCAGATGTCGAGCGTGGACAAAAACCAAATACAAAGTGGGGAATGGGCCTCCTGGACATTAAAATACAATTACCTCCAATCATATCTGGTGTTGGAGTGTGTCATTTCATCTTACCTCACTGAGATGGCATAGCGCCCCTTACACGTAAGACACATGACCGTTCCGCGCACTGCGCCCGGTGTATTTATGAGTCCTTGCAGACTTCTCCCGAAAGAGCGGCGGGCTCCGGCGCTGCACTGGAAGAGTAACATCATGTAATATTGGTGCATTCGCTCACGATCAGAAAATCCATTTAGTCTTATGGTCACCTATAAATATTAATACACCGCTGTAAAAGAGCCAGCAGGGGGCCAGATGAAAATCTACATTACGGTTGAAAAGAGTAAGAAAAAAAATAAGGACGACGGCGGGGAGCAGCGAAAGGTGCTTTTGGAGTTTGTAATTTATTATTATTATATATTTTTTTTTCTAGCCGACGCAAAGGAGCTCCCGCTGCAGGCCAGTCCCCCGTTGGGTGACCCGCTGCGTGCCTTTCCACCTGTTTTATTAAATCACTTGAGATTGCAACTAATAAAAGCTACACCAGCCCCCACCCCCGCCCCTCCACCCCACCCCAGCCGTTCTCCCTCATTCCTGGTCGGCCTCTCAGACTAAGCCAGGCTCTGGTTTCCCTTTTTTATTTCCTTAACCTCGGTCTTGACCTACCAGTCGTAATTAACAAGTATACTGAGAAAAAGGAAAATTGTCGGTCATTATTATGATAATTACGGCGAGCAGGAGGGATTCCAGGAGGAGCTGCCAGGTAGTTTAGTGCCGAGGGCCCTCTGATGGGACGGCTTACCTTCATTTGTCTTCCACCTCCCCCTCTTTCCTTTTCCTCCTCTGCCTCTTTAAAGCCTAATGTTAGAGCAAGTCATTACACTGTTGCTATGAAAACACACTTAACAGCCCACCTTAGCACTTCAGACAGGTACCGGTGAATTTAGGGGCGTGTGTGTGTGTTAGTGTGAGTGTGTTTGTCCGTGAGAGTGAGTGTTTGGCGATCTCACCAAATGTCTGTATTTGTTCCCATACTGTGCACAGGAATCAGCGTGTAGACGGGGTGGAATCACTGTCTCTTTGCTGCAAGCTGGACAGTGCCCAAATATTTAGTCATTGTGTGTGTGTTTGTGTGTGTGTGTGTGTGTGTGTGTGTGGCTATCACATCAAATGTGTGTATTTGTTCCCATGCTTCAAAGGATTCACCTTGTAGACGGAATGGAATCACTGTCTCTTTGCTGTAAGCTGGACAGTGCCCAAATATTTAGTCATTGTGTCTGTGTTTGTGCACGTGTGTGTGTGTGTGTGTGTGTGTGGCTATCACACCAAATGTGTGTATTTGTTCCCATGCTTCAAAGGATTCACCTTGTAGACGGAATGGAATCACTGTCTCTATGCTGTAAGCTGGACAGTGCCCAAATATTTAGTCATTGTGTGTGTGCGTGTGTCTGTGCACGTGCGTGCGTGCATGTGTGTGTGTCATGTCCTGCATGAGCTGCATGAGAGCATACAAAGAGACAGTTGTGTTACGGGGAGAGGTCTATCTCTGCTCTGGGATTGTTTAGCGTTTTCCCTGTCGTTATCCCAAGTAAAAAAAACAGCACTTTCACATGTCACTTTTCATTTCCAAAGCGGAGTGAAAAGCACGGCCGCTGAGGAGCACTCGCCCCGGCGGGCAACAATGCCCACATTCAGCGGCTGAGCTCTGCGAGCAGAAATGAGTGGGAGTGTCGGGATATGTGTGTCCATGTTTATGATTACACATGATGGGAGGAAGACATTTTATTTAAGAGTGCCGTGAGATTAGGATCTGGGAATGCGTCAGATGTGGCTTTGGAAGCAGTGCGTGTTTTCACATTCACAACTCAACAGGCAGGCGAGGGCCGTGTAACGGCAGCTGGTCCTGGGCGCCGCACAAGCACACACAAAAGCTCAAACTCAAGGGCTTTGCCATATCTCCTTCTTGCAATTCATAAATATTCTCAATGGATTCTCCATGAAATTAAAATCTCATATGTTTACATTTTATTTGGATAAGCATAAAACAAAATCCCCTCTTTTTCGCTTACTCCACACAAACTCCTCACGCGCATCGACACACAGTGCATTTAAGGCCTTGTGCTCCAGTGTGACTACTACAGGTAAATCCATGGTAACACCTGACAAGCTTAATAAAATATTCATCACACTCTGGACATATTCTCCCAAGACTACGTTTGTTATTTTGCCTCCGTTACGTAGTGACAGTGGATGAGAGAGGGGATTTGACACATCAAGAGTATAAAGCTGGATTCGAAACCATTAAATGCATTTTACTCACTTGATACCTCAAATCCAATGAAAGGCATATAAAATTACATCATCCCTTCAGCCAGCACCTCTTGGCTGTAAGAAGTGCAGCCCATAATGGTCTTTCTATTTGCAGCTTGAGGCTTTGAAGTAACTTTGGCCCACAGCTAGCGAAAACATGGACATTTCTGAATTAATTCTTTGGTGTGTCACATTGATGAACGGTATACAGCGGGCCTCCAGTGCTTCAACTGAACACCTGGAAAAAAAATAATAAAAAATTCTACTCAATTCTCCTCCAGTTCTGCGTCCATCTGAATAGGAATTCCGGAATAATCTTAGTTCCAGTTGTCCCTCACCTTAGATATAACGCTCTCAAATCTCAATCTGTGACAGGGAGTTTACAAAATACTGTCAATCTGTTATAAGAAATGTATTTTGCTTTATTATTCATAAAAAAAAATACTAGTAATACATCGGGAACATTTATGGCCCGACCCTATTGAATTTTAAGTTACTTCGATGCCCACGCGGAAATAGTTTATGCTTTATTTTTTTCTACATAACAAAGCAAACTGTTCTTCACGAAAGGAGATAGCAGATAAAGCAAAGTGCTGCACGCACATCGCGCCAAAGTGAACGGGTCAACAAAAGCAACCCTCTCCACATCCTCTCCGTACGTTTTCGAATGCGGTGCTCCATCTTCTTTTTGCAGCACTCCCAAGACACTGTGCCCCTAATTTATCAAGAGGCAGATGTATTCCTCTTAAAGCACACGGATCCATCTGTAAAACACTAACATGTGTGCTGTCCGCTCTAATCTCATTAACTGCTCCATTAATCCCCGGCCAGTGTCATTACTATCCCCCTTGGTTATTACATTCTGATGTAAACAGACAAGTCACTTTAAGAAAAGGAAAACCCACACGCATATATCGAGTTGTGTCTTCGGATAACCCTCTTAATCAAGCCTCTGCTCGAAAAACCCAAACTCGATTCATTCCGTAATTCTGCGTTCGGACACATTTACGCCAGCACAGTTTCAATTTAGGAACGGCTTCAGACTTGAGAGGTTGAGAGGCACACAGAGTGCCACTATCTCTGGGTGAACGGAATGGGAGCCGCCATGATGCGACCGTCCCAATTGTGTCAGAGAGGGGAGGCGGCCCGTCCGCCGCAGATGAGAAAAGCATGGCATGTAAAATTGCCAAGAGCTCATTCCAGCTTCTGCCATTTATGGAAAACTGGGTTGAATCGATCGCAAGACTTTCCTGTCTCGTTGCAATTATCGACTCCTTTATTAAGTAAAGAAAATCCACTAACATCCATCATGCCGTTGGAGCTTTTACAATAATAACGTTGGACATGTCATCTATATTCGTATGTGCAGTCACTACTATAGCTCTGAAGTCGAAGCCGATGCTATTTGTGGGTCTATAATGAGAAGTCCAGCTGATCCACTGCTATCCAGTCCAGTCAGCCCCGCGGTGGTGTAGTCGCATTGATTGGCCGCGGTTGATGCCAGTCGGGACACTATGCAGCCTGGCGTGGCAAAATGGATGGCATGTCCATGTAGTTACACCCAGACACATGCAGTCTTGACAGGAAAACCGATCCTGTGCGACGACACAGAGCAGAGAGGAAAAGAAAAACAGAGGGAGGGGTGGGGGACCGAGCCTGATATTGGCCCTGTCAGATTCCTGGCAGCAAAGCTTTTATGGCTGCTAATGATGCCTGACCACCAGAATGGATGGAGTCTCATTTTCTCATTGGTGACATCGCAAAGAAAGACACACCTGCGACGTGTGACGCACTTAGGGACGGCAGGGGTCTATATGGACATGGCAGAGAGGGATGAAGAGGGCGACACTTCACCAAAGAGCACAATGAAATGCATCATAATTCAATTGTAACATTTCCAAAAATGCACAAGACTTACTCCAGAAATGGGGGCCTGATGGAGAAACCAGAGGGATGAAAGAGTGGGACGGAGACCCAGAGAGAGAGAGAGAGAGAGAGAAATATGGCGTGTTAGTAGGAGGACAACTGAAGATGAACTGAGTGGGAGCAGTGAATGAAGAGTACTCCGACAGCGGCGAGGTCCGGCACCGATTGAGTGACATGGAGCGAGACGACGAATGGTTTCGAAAAGCGGACGCAAACGCAAGCAGGGCGCACACCGCGAGCATCTCCGAGAGCCTGCTATTTACATCATCGTCACGCGGCTACAGGAAACATCCCGACGAGAGGAACAGAGCTGACCACAGCGGGCCCGTCTGTCTTTAATGTTCTCACATCATTCCAACGGTCACCCCGCGCAGCTGCGGCGCGTCCGCCTTCGGGTGTTTCGAAAGTCCTCTTTCCCTGTTAACATGTTTTTTAATGTGGGGGACTTGGATTTTCCAGGATTCCTTGGGATGACGTAGTGGCTCCCTTCCACCGTCAGCTAAAGCCTCTTAGCCAGTAATTACACAGCGACGAATTGAAACAAATATGGCACATCGCCGCACAAGTATGGAGAAATTGACACATTTTGAGGAGTAGAAATACAGCTAGAACCGCTTTTTGGAGGTCATGTTCAGTCTCTGAGGTCGAACTCCTGCTCATGAATTGTGTAACACCAGTGAATTCTGGCTCCTTCCAACTTTGGTCCACAGCTCTGCTATTAGTCAGTCTGCGCTCCAGCCCTTTATCACCACAGGCAAATTTCATGAGTATATCAGCTAGGCTGCACATCAATAGAGCTCTCCGAACCTAGTTATTTAACTATCCCAACACTTGAGTTAATAAATCAGCCAGTTTGGGGAAAGCAGCTGGAGAACGGGGAGTACGAGAAGGAGAGGGAGGATGGCTTGGAAGATGGAGTTTTTTTTTTACTGTTTCACTGAAATGTGGCATGAGGTCACGCTCTGGGAAATGACAGCAATTCATCAGAGCTACCGAACACACAGCGCTCAACTGATCACAATTGACCTAACGGATGAGTCACAAAGAAAAAAGGGCCCCGATCCGACCCCCAACCCAATCCCCTTATTGTCCGGAACTGCAGGATAAGACAAAGGCAGACCGAGAGAAAGAGTGAAACAGAAAAAACAATAGAGCAAAGCAAGGAGAGACGGAAAGGAAATGAGATATCGCACAGCCCAGTTGTTATGATGTCAAGTTTTCGAATTTCAGGCTGATTGTTTGAAATTGCAAGTTCAAGGGCACATCCAAATCAATTTGGTGCGGCAGTGAATGAGGACCCTGCAAAATTGGGGGGGGTTTATTGGTGAGTGGAATTGCTGTGACTTCACCATGAGCATCGGACCCGCTGGCTGTTTTTTTTTTTTGTTTTTT
Organism: Colistium nudipinnis; assembly: GCA_016785305.1. NCBI lineage: Eukaryota > Metazoa > Chordata > Actinopteri > Pleuronectiformes > Rhombosoleidae > Colistium > Colistium nudipinnis. Next base: position 147,102 of record JAFBJU010000850.1, read on the forward strand.
CTATTGTACAGTCTAACTGTTCATTATGGTCGGTTTCCTATGAAAGAGCTACAGGTTGTCAAATTTCTAGAGGCCAGAGGTAAACGGCTGAGCCTTGAAATTTACTGTCAAATTAGAGGCTCACAAAACCAGAGTAACTTCACCTTTACAAATGACAAAGTACCTTACCTTCTTTTATTTTAGCAAGTGCTATTATGGACACATTAAGTGCGAAATTTTGACTCATGTCAAGGCCGTGTCAGCATATTTCTTTATGTATTTTTATGATGTTACAGAGCAAGGATGGTGCCGAAACCGTGAATTATAATTCTATTTAGAGCAAGTCATATTTACCTGTCACCGTAGAAGCCCTACTTTCTGCTTGAAGGTTTGTATTACTACAGCAATTTGTTCCATTCCCCCTGGAGCTATTTGATAAATGCATGTCTTACTCTCTTGGGACATATTCATTATTCAGTGGACACAAGACAGAGAAGAGTCATAAGCTCCGACCAACCACGTGCAAAGACAAATACAAAGGATGATGGAGGAGGTCCCCGAGGTCTCGTGCATTTTGACCAAAAAGGGGCATTAGTCGAGGCCTGGCAAAAGTCATTTGACCCTTCTTCACTTTGTTTACTCAGTCCAAATACAAAGCCATCATAACACATATGACAGTTCTGAGATGGCCCGGTGCCATAGATAATAGCCCTTTAGTATTCGTTGTTTTTCTTTCGTGCAACACAGGAAAGAAAACATGCAGTAGAAGTCCTACCGTTGTTTACACCATGGCCAGGGCTAAATTATAGACACAGCAGATTGTGGGCAGACCCTGCGTATCCTTTGGGCAGAGAGTGGGCAGCTAAAAGCTCCTGAGGATGAAACCACTCGATAGCATTGGGCCGAAAAATTCATTCCCATAGCTCTATTGTGTCGTGTGTAACTGTGTAGTTAGATTTTTGTTTTCACATGGCTGAAATGAGTTGCAGTGGTGGATTCGGTGGCTTTCACTATTATCTTGAACCTGATAATTATGAAATGAAAAGGGCATTTCTGGAATTGTAAAAAATCTGACCTAGTATCAACAGGGAGGGCACATCACTTTCTATTTTTAGATGCACTTTGAAAAACCTCAAAACCAAAGTACATACGAACCACGATATTATAAAAAAATAAAAATAAAAACTACAGTGTATCGTACAGAATTTACACCTTCAATATTTAATAATATGCGTTTCATTTTACCACAGGAGCCAAATCACAGACAAAAAGCATCAACTCGCGTAATGGAATGACACCGGCTAGATGATTAAGCCGACTGTGGCGGGTGTAAATCACATTATGGTTTCAGGCAATGTGATACGACATTAGGCTCGGGAGAGGCCTTTGCAGGAAGCGCCCGCGACAGCGTGCGTTGTGAGAAAGAGCAAGAATTCCACCGCAGCCACATTATTACGCTCTGCAGCTCCACAGAACATGCAACAGGCAAGAACCCAAAAATGGCTTAGGTGTGTTCTCCTTTCCCCGGGGTGTGGTGAGAGGAGTGCGCCGGCCTGGAGCCAAGGTGGTGGTCAGGCCGAAAACCACAAAGTGAAAATAGAGGCGGCTGAGGCCAGGGCATGTCCGGCGAAGAACGAAGGGTGGGCGGGGCCACGGCGCAAAACAAAGTGCCGTGATGAAAGATGGAGGTCTTTCACAGGCCACTGAGGACGGGAGCAGTCGAGTTCTTGTATGTCGGCACCGAGGCCGGTCAGAAGAATCGAAGAATCACAACAACAGCACAGCAAAGATAATCCGTGCAAAAAGAGCCAAATTAAGAAATGAATTAAGATGGTAGGTGGAGCCAAGGAAACCAGCGACAGTTAAATGTTATGGGTTTACAGAAGCCCACTCCTAAACGTGCCCGACAAGATGACAAGGCCAGGGGAATGCATGGTATGACCGCCATCGAAGAGCGCAGACACCCAGGATATGGAGGGGTGGGGTGAAAACGAGAATACCAGCCAAGATGTCGCTCCTGCACGCTTAGGGCCTTAGGTCTAGACAAATGGGTGTTTTCTGGTCGAAAGAGCGTGGACATGAGAGGCATGTTAGAATAAGAGAGCGACACTGAGCGGGATTGCGAAAGGAAGTCGTTCACAGACACCGAGCCTAGACTGGCTGAAAATACTCATGGCCAAGAGCAGGGTAATTGTGGTTAGCTTTGGTGTGCTTACAACTTCAAGGTTGTGGGTTGGATTCCCACAGGCGAGTACCTCAAAAGCAAAAGCATTTGTGGTGTTGGCTTGACCCGTGGTGTGGATGGCGCTTTGATACGAGAGCAGTAGCCACTTCAGCGGGGGGGGATCAGCGGAGAAGTATAACGGCATTTTAACGACACAAAGATGTCCACCGTGAATAATGGAGATCCTGATGATGAATTCGTGTTGGAGACGTTTTTTGCCTCCGTGTATTTTTTATAGCTTTACTGAAAGCTGATAGGAGGAACGAGATGAGGAAAACATGCAACAGAAGGTCCCTGGTTTTTCTCGGACTCAACAAATGGAAATGTTGTGGCCCACCACCTTCATTTTTAACTGTTTCCTCCCCACTACCCACCTCAAGTCCAATACACCATTACTCAGGATAAATTGAAAAAAAAGTTACTCACGAGGGGCTCCTTGTTTTTAACCAGTCTTATGATTTTGACTGAATCCTCATCGTCGTCGAGGTCCTCGGGCAGCGGAGGTAGTTCAGGGTCGTAATTCTTCAGGGCGACGGTGTCGTGCACCGTCAGGAGGCTCTGGAACAAGGGGAAAATGGAGGGATTGATGGAAGGGGAAGAAACAATAGGCAACGGCAATCAGTCCAACCATAAAGGACCTCCTGCTATCAAGAGTTCAATCTTTCATTTCTGCCTCCGGTCAGGACAGAGAGAATGCAGAGACCGCGCGGAGGGTGGTTATGAATTGGGGTATCTCCCTAAGGGTGCTGAGTGATGGATTTGAATGCATTCAGGGCCAGTATTTGGGGCTACGTGCACTAATTGCCATTAGGCCCGAGCTCCCCCCTCCATACATCAATATCTCTGATTAGAGGCAACCCGCACGCGCCCCCCAACCGTTGCTCGTGAGTGTAAGAGCTGGGGTGTTAAGGGTTGGGGGGGGGGAGATGATGTCCAGAGCAAAGGTGATGTTCCGCACCGTTTCGGGCGGGCGGGCGGGCTGGCTCAAAGCGATGAAGTTCTCAGCCGCCTCAGATATTTCACACGTTCACGAGCAGACATAAAAAAGAGACGGGACACAGACAAGAAGGATGCCATTGAGAGATTCATTTTTCAAACTATTTAACGACTCCGTGTCCGGACCGAGACGCAGCTGGACGCGTGCTGCTTTTTCCGTGGTTGAGGGGGGTGGGTGGGGGACATCTTCCAACTCATGTGCCAGACGAAAGAAGGGAGAGAGAGTGAGAGAACGAAAGGGAGAGAGAGAGAGAGAGGGGGAAGGAGAGGAGGATATGGTGAGAAGAGGAGCAGTGTGTTTTATGACAGGGGAGCATGCTGCAGTACAGTGTTCAAGATGTTGCTAACTGGGAGCAGATGAGAGGAGGAGACGCGACTGGGCCTATGTGGCTGCGATCCACTGACCAGCAAACACACACACAAGTACACATACAGTTTATCCTGTGTACTTGTGAGAACTTCTATTTTTTTCCCCTCGGTCCTTAGACTGCAACCTTAAAAGGATGATTTGGGATAATTCCTACGAAGAAAAAATACCGTTCAAACATATGGCCTGATAAACACATTTTCCAAGATAGATCTGCAAATAATAGAGCTGGAGAGACAATCTTTAGTTTAAATAGATCAGAAAATTACACGACCATATGATATCATATAATTGAAGCCAAGAAGTCACAATGAAATAAAACGACATCTTGCATTGATTTGAAAAAGTCCTTTTTTTAGGATAGCTCTTCATCTTAAAGGACAACAGACGAGGCTTAAAGCTAATACGGTTTGAAAAATGATCTACGATCATATGGTAGGAATAGTGACATCATGACGTCACAAAATAGCATCATATAGTTTGATAATACATTGTTATAGACATCTAATTTTAATCATGAATTCAGAAAAGAGATAGAGACTCTCTCCTGATTGGATGATCCCATGGGCATCAACATTTCTAAGAAATACGCCATTTACCCCTAAATCTAATATTTATATTCGCTCTAAACAGGGTTCTAACTCTAACTAATCCTGTCGAGCAGTGCAGACCAGACAACACAAGTGGAACGCAAATGTGATTTGTGCAATATTTCTCTTTCTCAACCTTCCTCCCTGAATTGTTCTTGTTTTCCTCTCGTCCTCTTGTCCAAACTCCTCTCAAATGCCATTAATCCTTTTTTCTCCTTTTTCTTGTTTGCTCTTTTACGGTTTTATCTTCTGTGGAATTTTCCCAAAATATTCCCAGCATCAGCTTGTGCATTTCTCCGAAAAAGGCCAAACAAAGCGTTCCTGGCTTTAATCTCCACCATCCATAAACACACACTTTTGTTTTGTAGTGTATGTCTAGGGATACTGTCATTATGGCACTGAAATACTCTCTCTGTCTGTGAAAACCGAAACTGTTTGCAGATGAGGGCAATAAAAGCAAACTGGATGGCAACGGGATCCCAAACCAGGGCTTAATATAATAAATAAATAAAGCACCATGCTGAGTTTCCTTAAGGTTGTGATGAGATGAATAATGTCACACACACATTTCTGAATTTGTGAACATACAATGGCCCCACAGCTAATTAACGGAAGCAGATATTCCTCTGGTATTGCATGACGGAGCTTGATGTTTCATGTTTTTGGTGCTGTGGCTCACTGCGATATCTAACTGTCAGACACACCTCGGATATTTTATCACGACAACACACAGGTCTGTTGTCGTCAATCAGCCTCCCAGCAGGGTGTGCCAGCCATTTGGGCTTGGTGCCTTTTAAAGGTGCAGGCTACTGTAGGTTTATACTGTTTTTGACCATTACCATGATCATTTATGTCTTGCTCCCACAACTCTAAAATGTAATAACATTTCAATTTGCTCCATTATCTCAGACACAATTAAAATCAGAGGGCACTAGGTTGTTACAGCAGTGAAAAAAATACTACAAAATGTAAATATTCCCTCCTCACGCTCACCTCCACCTTTCCTCGACGACACTGCCAGGTGCTGCTTCCTCTGAACCGTATCCGTCAGGCACAACATCGTGACCCTCGAGTGTCCTCTTACTGATGGCACTTCCTAAAATCTGGCAATGCTCCGCACCACCATGGCTGCGCCTAACAACCCGTAACGGAGCCACAGCTAATTCCTTGTGAAAACTTTCTGGGAAGTAGCAATAACAGCTCCATGCTAATTGGTAGCACATGGCACGAGCCCGTGGCTGGTGACCATTGACATAGGGGGTACTACCTGGGTGGATGAACAAGGCAGTTCATCCACCCACACTGCCTAATCAAAATCTGGAGCTGTGTCCTTGAGTAGGCTCCCAATCCTAAGGAGGAATGGAGACAGATGGAGAGTGAGAGACAGAAAGACAGAAAGAAAGAAGGATGAAGGGAAGCGAAACCGCCCTTGTTTTCCAGGCATCCTGTCCTTTCTTGGCCCGCGTGTTTGTGTTCATTAGCTATAATAGGGATCTTAGAAAAACAGATCACTGTGCTTGACAAAATAAACCGGCACGTACATTCCTGGCATTGGTCTCTCATTAAAGCCCCCCGGCCCCGTCACTGGCCCACTCGTTTTTTAAAGCAGGCGGTGCAGGTATGCTGCAGGGTGACTGCTTTATCCAACCGGGGGGGAGACCCTGCTGGGAGTGTTACACCTTGGGGGCACGGCTGTGGGCCAGCTGGGAAATGACACTCACGCCCAAGTGTCAAGTGGCATGGAGGTCAGATGGAGACAGACAGAGAGGACATTTTTCAGCGTTCCCTTCTCAAAGCCCACACGCTGCCTATACAGTTTGAGACACAGTGACAAGAAAATGACAAGAGCCACCGTACCTCGGTATGGCCCAGTAAAAGTCCTCCGAAACCAGGACGCTGGAACCAATTTATTGCTGAGAATCTAGCTCAGCTGTTTAAAGCCCACATGCTCAAAACCTGGTGATGGACTTATACCAACGTGAAAGAGTAGAGGTCACGAAATTGAGAAAATGTGTGTGAGTGTGTGAACAAGAGCAGATGTCAGACACTCCATTTGTCTGACGAAGCCAGGCATACTGTTTTAGACTCGAACTAAACAATATTTCTTACTTATACTATAAAAAAAAAACACTATAAAATGTCTTCTTCAGACAACTTCCGTAACCGACAGCGATTAACATTTTACCCTGGAGACTTGGTCACTTGTACTGCCGCACAGCAGAGCTTCGGTAAGCAGGTTCCTGTCCGCGGTTGCTTCTTTGCGCTTCACATCTGCCGAGGTGCCAGGCCAGCAATAGAGGAAGCAGTAGCTGAACATTGGCCTTTGTTTCGCGCACAATTGTTTGGCTGACCCCGCTCCGCACTCGGGCCGAGGTCGACTGAGTGAGGTGAGCAACTCCGCAGTTGGTGAGAGAGAATTTCGTTGTGTGTGTAACATACAAAGACAATAAAGTCTATTTCTTTCTTTTTCTTTCTAGAAGAGCGCAATAGCATGAAAAAGAGGAAGCAATAAAGTGATAAGAGATATTAATGAGGCTCTTCCCGAGTATAAAGGGGTCAGGTTGGAGAGAGGACTTATCACCAATGCGGAGGTGGCAATGTTTTCTTTTTGCTCAGGAGTCATATTTACTTCCTTCTTTACGCAATCCAGTACAACTTTACCTCATCGCAAAACAGTTACACCACTGAAAGTCAGCCGGAGCCAACATTTGATGACCAGTGCCAAAATGCCATTTGCATTGAACAAAAAAAAAAGACTATGCTCGTCAACAAATTGGATCGGCATTGGTTTGTTGGGATTGGTTTGAGTACTTTGGGATTCATTTTGGAGCTTTGGAGTGAGTTGGGGGTGGCAGGAGCCATATTACATCTCCTAAATCAGTTCTCAATAAACTTTAAAGGGCAAGCTGTTTGGATCAAAATCCAAGCGGACACTTAATGGTGATTAAAATGTATATACATACATGTGACGGTGACCCAAACACTCCAGATGTAAATATGAAATACCATATAAGCTCAGAGGGGATTAATAAAAGAGCGCACAATTCTGCCTGACAACCTACAATAAAGGTAAATATGAATTTCACACCTTATCCGCTACTGGGTCCGTGTCTGTTAGAGTGTGTGTGTGCGCATGTACACCTGACCCTCTGTCGCTACTCCCATCTTCACCTCTCATCACCTCATCAGTTGAAGTTGCGCTTCCTGACCCGGGACTTTCACGAGCTGTGTATTTTTTTGATGGATTGCCCCTTTTCACGCCAAATACCTTCACCGTAAGCACAACAGTGGTAATAAATGCTGCATTTCAGACACAGGCATGCTTCACGGCGAATGCAGTAATCGTTTGCCGCCACATTTCACTTCAGGTTTGACAGAGACAAAGGAGGTCACGATGTCCCTGCGTAACTAAGTAGGAGAGCGAGACTGTGATGAATGTCAACCATTTGTCTTCAGCATAGCAGGTGTGTGTGTTTGTGCGTGTGTACGTGTGTGTGTGTGTGTGTGTGTGTGCGCGCGTCTGTGAGCACTTTTTGTTTCTCTCCTCAAAGACAGAAATACTGGCAGGATGTAAAATAAAGTCAGTATTACATCAGTAGTACAGACATTGAGTACTTTTCAGTACGTCTATCCCTTTACAAACCTGATGTTGACAGGCATTATATATTTATATGCATCATAGGTGTGTGAATTGTGTAGGAGAACTTCATTCAGAGCTATTGTTTCTGGCCCAAATATGCATGATGACAGAGCCTTGTGAAGGAGGCCGTCTAACTATTTCTGTCCTGCCATCATCATCAACCTGGAGGGAGTGATGGTTGGCCAGAGCTATGCATTTGAAAATTTAAAAAATTGAAATTTATTTTGTATCTCTCTGCGTATGGCTAACTAGGCATGTGGCTGCAGCCAAGAGGATGGAAATCAATACCATGCAAGTTGTAAGCTTCCAAAAACCGGTCATGTTCAATAATTTACTAAAAGGTAATAACTGTACGTTGTCATAATAGGTGTGGAATACATTTTGTGAAATCACACTGACCTTGACTCAGTTTTCTTTTTTAGAACAATTATACAGCCATTTAGGAAAACACTGTTATTCCTTTATAAAATGGATGGTGGTATAGTTACGTCACATTTGCTGGATAAAAATAAAGAGTGAGAAGATCTGGAGTTAAACTCACCTTGACGTGGGGTTTGGCCAGTAGCGTAAGAAGCTCTTTGATTTCTCCATTGGCTGGTCTCTGTTCCAGATGCACAGACAACTAAAGAGGAGAGGACACAGATTATAAAATAGGGTCCTTTTCGAGGACGTCCAGCTGAAAAAATCCATATTTACACACACATGCATCTGGACTATGCTCCGCACAGCCAAATAATGTAAGTGTTGGAGAAAGCGCTGCTCTTCTCCATCAGAAACTAGGTCATATCTCTGTTCTGCACTCCACTCAAGTGACCCGTTATGTTCAATCCCTTACAATGTAAAAAAAAAGTAGTTTTCTTCAGTAAAAACAGCAACAGTTTGCGATACACATAATTCAGGGCAGCACCTGATTTATTTTGCCGTGGCTCACTTAAACTATTGATTTGATTTAAACAACCAATTCTATTACTTTGTGAATCAACACAAAGAAAGTATGATACCCAGTGAGTGTGTAGCAGCAAAGTTTGCAAATAGTTGTTATACAAGGCTGTACATGGACTTTCCAGCAGCCGAAAAAGCAACAGGGGACCTTCAGGTGCATCGAGGTGGGAGGCAAGGTCTCACCTTGGGCATGGGCCCCGGAATTCTTATTTGTTTCCACCATTGGCTTGATTCAATTTAGTATTCGGCAGGATCATTGCTCATAGGGAATCTCGGGGAACCAAAGAAATGGGCTCACTCCTGAGCTGCACTACATTCATGATGAATGTCTGAGACTAGTGAGACTAGTGACTCTGCTTCCACAGCCCGGGCCACGCTCCTCCGTCTGCACTCTGATTTATGGCCGGCCCTGCTGGATGTGGAGCGGCGTCCCACACAAAGACCCGCTTGTGCTCAACTGGGATCAGGAGCTCATGTCAACTACACACAAAGGGCCGGTGGAAGCCATAGACTGAGGCTTCTGCGTGCGTGTGTGTGTGGTTTGCACACACATTCACACTCATGTTTCCTAATTTTTGCGTATGCGGGGTACATGAGCACATATGTGCAGGTGGTCATACAGTACATAAGGTTATGTGTAGTTCGTACCACATTCGGCGCTCGAGCACACATTGTCTACACCTAAGTAAAGAATGCAGTCTGGTCAACTTATCTGTCACATGTTAGGAAGTGGTAGACCAATGCAAAAGTGGTGTTCTAAAACAATTCTGCTGGCATGGATGGCCTATACCGCAGACGATAAAAAGTAGAATAATTTCAAGAATAATTTAATCCAGAGCTAAGTTTCTCATACATTGATCTGCAACAACTTTAATCGAATTTTAACCTTTTTTAAAGCAAACTGCTATACCTTCACCGTAAATGATGGTGATTATTTTTGTGTTTTTAACTGTTATTTATAATAAATAAATAAACCGGGGTATACAAATAAACCTGTCTCCAATGTGGTAACATTCAAGACTTAACCAATTAAAGCTACAGATGACTCTGTGGATGAACAAAAAATACAGCCCCCTATCTTCTGATTGGATGATACTGTACACTGTATTAACACTTCAACGCATATTGCAGTCATTATAAGTCTTTGCATAAAGCAGTGTAGCAAATACGCATTGGAGGTCACATGAATCATTTTGGGACCTCTGCTGTCATCACATGGCAGATAAGCTGAACAGGGGAATCTCTCAAACACAGTGCTCCGTCAAGTGTGATGCTACAGCAATAGATGATGGAGGTTGGAAAAACCCACAGTTTGCGTGAGTAATGGCCCCTGTGGGGTGGGAATAAGGCAAAAGAGGTGAGGCAGTGGTAAAGTCGGGGGGGCCGAGGATGAGAAAGGGGTGAGGGAGGATGCTACGTCACTTGACCTGAAGACTGCTGTGTGTGTGTGTGTGTGTGTGTGTGTGTGTGTGTGTGTGTGTGTGTGTGTGTGTGTGTGAGAGAGAGAGAGAGAGAGAGAGAGAGAGAGAGAGAGTATGTATATCTGTGGGGAGGTATTTTTTTATATACTTCCTAGGGGTATGGTGACTGGAGAAAATAGAAAGATAAATGAGAAAATGAAAAGTCACAGTGGTCAAGGCAGAGGGGCCATTACCCTCCATTCAACCCCCTACATTACTTCATCTTCATCAAATATAGAAAACACACAACAAAGAAGAAGAAGAACCCGGGTCTGAACTGCCACGTCAGTGCGAGCGACTGGGAGAAAAGGAGAGACCACCTGTGCAAAGGGAGTAGCCGGATAAAAGGGGAGGATGACATCAGAAAATCGAAGGAAAAAAGAGATGGACGTGACAGGCCGTTTACAGCCAGGGAGGGATGGGCAAAGAAGGACGGAGAAGGGTACATTTTCACACCCTCATATTGTCCTATTAAAACACCTCGTCCCATTACTCAGCGTGGACGAAGGATGGGACATTGTGACGACACACTGCTCTCTACCTTCATGCCTCCCCGTTAGAATCACTTTTTTTCCACCTTCCAGAGCATCACAGGAAGAGAGGAAGGGGGCAAAAAAAAAGTGTACGCTGGTCTCCGCTGAGAGTGTGTGCATTTCATTTGTGCGTGTGTGTGTAAATGTCATGACAGGCACCACAGTGGTACGATATGTTTGACTCTGAGCATGTCAGTACCCTAACCCTAACCCGAATAACTAAAAGGCTCACTCCCTTTCTGCCGTATACAGCTGGCCATGTATCAAGCTGTCCGTTTTCAATGGCTTTTAATAATATTATTTTAAAATGTTTATTTCAAAAAAAAGAAAAACTGATTTCAGCAAGTCAGTGAAATCCATCCATTTTATATGATGGATAAAATGCACTTTGGCTTGATTTGACATGTTCAGTTCAATAATAAACTGGCCGCCTAAAGTAAGTCTTTTAGGAATTGATTCGGCATTTTGATTCAATTTTACTCAGTTATGGACAAATAAGTTTTCCTTTTACTATATTTTATAGATTTCAGTAAAGTGTTACGGTCTGAATGCCGGGTTCCAAAAAAGCTAAAAGGAAATAATAAATACATGAATTTTTCCCATGCGACGATCAGATTTAAAGAGTGAGCATCAGGAGAAGCTTGTTTCTCAGAGTGACTTCAATCCAAATATATATTTTTAATGGGCTCTTTCTGGAAATACATTAAGCCTAACAGTGAAAGATTTACCATGCAATGGTATTTGATCTGGCAACAGTGACGTGCAGGCAGGCTTATTTACAGCCTGAGCTTTCTCAAACATAGATCCAAAAGGCATATGTCCCATGTATGGTCAAAATGACTTCACTATCGCAACATGCCGAGTGTGAGGCATTTGGAACCTAATCAGAAAACAATCTTTTTTTTTTGTAAAAATAAAAGAAATATGTTTACAGACAAGAAAAACATTAAGTTAAACAATAAAAAAAACAAAAAACAGAAGAGCACTCAGATGAGAGCATACCTCCGTTTAGGACAAACAATCTTGAATAAGTTAGCCTTCTTTTAGAAAAGAACCACATATTATTTTTATGAAATCCCGCTTTAAAAAACAAGAAGTTTAGAGCAGATAATAAAAGCAGCATTGGCAGTCAAGGTAAAATGTTTGCATGGTTTTTTAAATGTATCATGAGAGCTACACTCGATACGTACGCACACATAGTAACTCAGTGGTGTTTCAACTTATAATAATGCTTTCGAGTTCACCGAGTATGATCAAGCCACAAATGAAAAGGGGAATTTATTATGATAGCAATTGGAGAAAGCAGGTACATGTTCATGGCAGTTTGTTTAAGTGTATTCACGGTGAGGAAGAAAACTATATAACTAAAATGTACAAATGTGTGCGTTTAAGCACAGGTTGATCGCAGGCCAGTGCTCTCTGATGACACCCAGTGGTCTTCCAACGTAACAGCAGGTCTTGGGTGACTATAAAGATGCTGGGGTGTCAGCCAGAGGAGGGAATAAATGTGTTTTAAGGGCAGACGGAGACCAGGAAAGACAGTTTCACTTCAGGCAATGGACACTGATCTGGAACGAAGGAGTCCGGTGCATAGCCTAAGGTAAATGCGGCCTGTTTAAATGACATGTGCGAGGCTGATTTGCCACATTTAACGTAATATGGTATTTTACTTTCCAAAATGACGCTAGAGTGTTTCTATTTCAGTCTTATTGCGTACTGGAAGGAGACAGTGTGTGCAATATTAAATGTCTATGTCCATCCGTGAATGTGTGTGTGGTACATGTGTTTATAAGCATGTAACACAGCACCTATTCCCCGGGCATCCAGGTATCGATCGCGTTCCAGCGGCTTTTGTGGCGCAAGTTTGTTGGAGCAGTGGCAGTCACCTGCTGAGTGCGCTAGACAGTGCAGCCGAGGGCAGACGGGGGTTGAAGTGTCATTTTATGTTAGGGAATAAATTAAGCCTCCATTACCTGTAACCCTAGCCCGAAATGAGTTTCATCTAACTGCAAATCTCTCCCCTTGCGTTTCAGTCCTCAGCCACCACTTCAATAGCATTCATTTGGAGCGGTGACATGGATGAAAAACAATCCACTTTAAAAATACACTGCAACGCTCCAGTTTGGGTGTTTTTCTTTTTTTTTTTACTAGCCAAGAAAGGGGGGGGGGGGTTTGGACTCTGGATCGCAGTGTGCTGTGAGACGCTTTGATACACCAACTCTGGGTCTTATTCCGATATCTGATAATCCCAGGGAGACGCTTTGCGGGGCATTTAGCAGGAAGCATAAATTTGAAAGTCTGTAATTTGACAAAAAAAAAAAAGAGAAGGGGGACGGGAATCTGAAAGGAGGGAGGGAAAATGGAGGGCTGATAGTTGGGGGTCTCTTTACGGTGTGTGGATCCTTGCCACTAGCTGGAGAGGCAGATCAAGTCTGAGGCAAGAGAAACACGAAGCGATCGCTGACACAGTTAGTCCGCTTGAATCTAGTGGGATACTTGTTCTGGTTTTATCTTTTTTTGGCGGCGTTCTTTGCCACTACAAACAGCAGGATAAGAAACAGAGAAAAATCAAACGTATCTTTGTCCCAACAGATTAGGGTTCAGTCTCTGGTTTGGTTGGGGGGGGGG
>JAFBJU010000850.1:160477-207109 GCA_016785305.1 Colistium nudipinnis
GGGGGTGGTCCTGGGTGGATTGGGACTCCTGACATCTGTATCGGTGTGCGTGAACCCTTCCAGAATGGAACGTCCTGGCTCCCGCTCCAACACTTGTGGCCCGCGTGGTCCGGAAAAGCGCTCTAGGCCACAGGACGGACTTTCTTCCGTGACAGGCTTCGGGACACTCTGGACTCTCTCCTCCTCGAGCTCTACCCCAAAAAGACTGCGTGAAGAACGTCAGCCCCTCGCTCTCTCGTCTTTCCTTTGGCTCAGTACTAATTAGGATGATGTATGGCTGTGGGCTCCTAAGAAGGGGGTGGAATAGTCTGAGGCACTTTGATTACAATAAACAGAGCTGGGGATTTCAAACAAAACCACACACCAGTAAAAGGGCTTTTCCTCCTCTCCGTTCGCCGTGCCAGTCTGGTTCCTGGGTTTACACAGGTGGGTGGGTGTGCGTGTTTGTGTGTGTGTGTGTATATATATACGTGCGCACTTGTGGATGCGAGCGGGGGGGGGCATTGCATGCTTTTGTGCACAGGTGGCTTTCGATAAATATTGCAGATGAACAACACTGTAACACGTGTCAGCATAGCGGACATGCATGTAATAAATCATGCTAAATATCTTTCACAGCTTGAGGAGAGCGCCTGGGCCAATGGAAGAAAACCACCATCAGTCCTCGTGGACACTATTATTGTCTGTGTGATGGCTTCTTATTAACAGGTTGACCGATGAGGAAGGACCGCACGCACATAGACGATGCTTCCTGTCCGTTAATCAGAATATTTTTTGCCCTTTCTGCCTCCCTGACTTCTGTTTATGCGACGGTAGTCGGTCATGTGTAGTTTGTCTGCCTCCGTCATCCGGCACTGCGTGCCCATCCATCATCAGGCCGACTATGAACGAGCGGCCCTTCTATCCGGTCTCTGCCCAGGGAAAATGATCAGTATGTGTTTGCAAAAGTGCGGGTTTGATTTCCCGGCGTATGGCTAGACATTTGGGGTTGAGAGCATGTGGTTAGGGTAGGCGGCGGGTATGGAGGAGGACCGGTGCCAAATTATGGTAACAGGGGCCAAACTGTAAAGGGGACAGCGCAGAGTTCACTTTAAGGTGGAAGTTGAAGGAGGATAATCCCAGTTCTGCACGCTGCAGGGCAGGGTTGTGAGGTTATGTAACTTTGTGTGCGTGCGTGCGTGCGTGCGTGCGTGCGTGTGTAACAGACATGCCCCCAAAGAACCCCCTGAGCTGGTAGGTTTCTGAATTCAGTCTAGCACAATGGAACTGGAACGACGCGTTAGTACTTCAACTCATTTATTTTATTTATATTTTCATATGTTATGCATTTCAAATCGAAAAGCCTGCAAGAATGAAAATATGCATTGTGAGCACACTGTGAGAGACAGAGTCTGGGAAAACGACAGGAGAAACATAACAAGTCTTTCAGCCAAGACAAGAGGACTAACGAAATAGATTGATGAAGGATGAACGAGATGTGAATAGCGTACCTTTCCTGCCACCTGATCCCCAACCAAATACCCACAGAAGGACCCGGGCGGATGGAATAGATGGAAACAGACAAGCTGCCACTACTGTGACACGACCTCACTCTCAACAACTTTTCATCAAATAAACAGGCCAGTGTGAACAGATGGCTTGGCCTCCTCACCGCTCTGTTATCAGCCGAAGACTTTTAGGAAAGACAGAAAGTGAAATCAACAACCCTGTGCGCCGTGAAATCAATTTTCCTTTGCTTAAGCTGCTTGATTATTAAATCCTCATGTTTCGGTCGCATTAGGAGCTCGCCTACAAAAGGGCCGTCAAGGGAGCCCTACCGACTGAACGATCTCATTACACGCAGCCGACACCATGTACGGCTCGTGCCAGCCTTGTTACCGTCTGAAAGGTTTCCAGTTTTTATTTCGACGGCGCACTGCCTCTGATAACAGAAGCAAGGACTCGTGGAATTTGATTACATGGATTCCTAAACTCGCAATTCAGCAGTTTCTGCTGGCTTTAATTAGCACAGCATGGCGCATCCAAATTGTCAAGGTCGGACAGAAGTAGTTCACCAGTGTTATTTATCCCCAAGCCCTAATCAGTTTCAGACTGCTGGTTCAAGTTGAATAACTTCTACACAGATAACCCTCATCTGTCAAAAATGCCGACCGGAAAATATATTTTGGAAGGATAAGGTTCCACAGACTGGGTGAATATCTGCCAAGGGGCACTGAAATGTTGAATGTGCACGGTTGCCCGACACCTCACCATACCATTTAATAGTGTTTTTGTTTTTTCCTTTTATTTTATTATCTTGCGGTAGTCGCAATCACAATGAACAAAGCCTTGCTTCTGGGAGAAATGAATAAAAATAAACTTACTTCATGGGCCAGAGCTGCGGAGCTGTCGAGGACGGGGACGGGTTTGCCCTCTTCGTAGTGCTGCAGCCGCTCGTGGATCTGAAAGGACAGAATGTGTTCGGTAAGAGAAGAAGCAAGAGGTGACAGAGGTCAGCGCGGGGCTGCACGGGCCACGGCAAGGCCTCCCTGGTCAAATACACACACGTGCGAGCGAGGAGTGCACACCAAAACCAATGTACGCACATGTATGAAAACATGTACAGCCTCCGTCCACACCACCAAACATTTCAACTGGATCAAGCTGACGAACAGTCACATTTCCACAACCCTGAGGCACATACGGAGGTCTTTCAGACATGACTCCTGCAACTAAGCATAGCAGATTATTGTAAGTATTTCAGCTAGCTTAGCCACAAAGCAAACAATCCAGCTTTCCACCGTGCATTGGATATGTCCCAGTGGCCCCGGCGAGAATTCCAAACCATTTCAACAGACTGGTTAAATTGGCTAAACATTTCCTTATCAGCTTCAACACTGCGACTGCACAATGTTGAGAGACAAAAGCCGCCTCTCTCCGGGGAGTTCCTAAGATGGAAAGTGGGCCCAATGTCATGTGTTAACGTTTACTCATTTTCACACACAAAAAAAAACACTTCATCACTCACAGGCCGATATGTGGAGCAGAGACGGAATCATTTATACACACAAACGCAGGCCTGTGCCCGCGCACAGGTCAGCCGAACACTGTCGCACACCGGCGCTCCGCCACGCACGCACGCGCGCACGCACACACACACACTACAACCATCCGATATGGGATTTAAGAGCAGCTGTGCAGGAATGCGTTGACAGCCTACAGGCTGCTGTCAGGTCCCATCAGACAACAGACGGGGACGACTATCCTCTCGATGGCCACTCCTGAGTGTCTCCTCAGCGCAGCATGTTGAAGGGGAGCTAGGCCACAGGTCTGACTGATAGCTGGGCCCCGGGCCTTGAGATCCAGCTGGATGTCCCAGAAAGCATTCCAGCACGATGGTGGAACAGAAGGCCCTCTGGCTGGGTGGAGAGTGACAGAGACAGCCCCGGGCCAGCTCATCTGCAGTCTGCCCCAGCGTCTGCGGGGGCCAAGTCCACACATGTGGGAGCTTAGACACACACATGTACACACACACACACAGATGGAGCGGTGACAATTTGCCACGGAAAAGAAAAAAATCAAAAAAAATACGTAAGATGGAAAGTGACAAGAAAAGCAGTTTGTTTGCTGTCACACTGTGAGCAGCTACAGATGCTGTTCGCAATTAAAACATCTGTTGTACGACTGTAAAACAAATTTCTTTTTTCCTGCTCACTAAACCATAGATGTATTTTTTTTAAGTAGACAGGATTCTGCAATAGCGCCACTGTGGATATTGTCGAATGCTAGACGGAGGGAGGTAAAAAGCCGCGAGATGACACAATCACAGGATGGAATCTGTGCCTTCTGATGACATTGCCTTTGGAAATGTCATTCAGTGTTTTTGGCAGACAAAACATATAGAGGCACGCAAAAAAAATAAAAAAATGTTGTTTTTTTCAAGCTGTCATTTTTTTCTTTTTTGGTCTTTGATGACCACCAGAGTAAACCGAGTTCTGTAAATCCAAATCATGATGTCATTCACAACACAATACAAATAAAGCTAATGGGAGCATTCCAAGCACACTTTTACGACTTTCTGGAAAGGAAAAAAAAGCGACAGAACTGTTAAGTGTCCGCGAATATGACTGATCCTCGCTGGCCATCAAAATTCAAGTTCAACTGTTGGCCTCAGACGAGCTGCCATTTTTCAGCATGACTTATCCACACAGCCTCCGGTGATAAATCACGGCCCGTTAGGCGGGGCGTCCCGGCCAAAAAGAGCAGCCATGTTTCAAGGTCAGCTCAGAGGTTCAAATCCCTGTGTAAAGCCGGCATTACTCGGCCATAAAACACGGTGCATTAGGCGCGTCGTGGACGTAATCTGTCGAAGGCCTGAAGGGAGGCCGACGGTTGCTCGGCTTAGCTGTACGCCGCAAAAAGCTGCGACGCCGGAACCCCCTCGGACATGATAGCTCGGCTGTGGGCCAAAGTCTGAAGAATGTGGAAGAAAAATTGAATAAGTCGGGGGGGCGGGGGGGAGGGGTTCGAACACATGTGCGGATACACTTCATCTTTTGTCAGTGCGTTCCATGTTTTATGGCATCAAATGTGAGACTGCCACTCAGGGGCCATTTCTGGAAATTCTCATCCTCATCCGTGTGCTTTCACACAACCACGTTACATTTGAACAGTAACTCTGTGGTGTTTGCGAAGTCCCAACGGCTCCACCCTTTGCACCGTCCCCTTTGTCTGTTCATTCTACAGTGGAAGGCCGCAAAAAAGTACAGGCAGACAGCTCTGGTTACTTCATCCGTCTTCATTATCGTCCGTAAGAAAACAGATGAAATAAATGAGAGAGGATACCAGTGTCTTCGGCACTCCACAACATACCACGGTTCCAGTGACATCTGCTTAGGTAGTTGCCGCCGCACCACCTCGTCTTACTTGGACGCCGTGGAATTCGTCCTCTGCTCTATGAGCAAATTCAAAATTGAAATGATTTTATTTACAGCTCAGGACACTCTCCAAGTGCCTGTCCATGCTTTTTCTTTTTTTTTTTTTGCATAGCGCATTCTCTGTCCCCTTGATGAGGCAGCGGTGCTCCTGGCAAACGGCAGAGGTGGCCTGGTGGAATTTAAAACAGTGAGAGGCAGTGTGCTATGGCCAAGGATGGCTTAGCTTTAAAACTGGAGCACAACTTCGGCACGGGCAGCCGAATCAAAGGCCGTGACGCTGACGTTCCTGCGATGAGAAATGTAGTGCTGCTTCGGTATGAACCGAGGTAGAAGAGCTGGGCTCAAAATGCCCAACACAGGCTGGGTAAAGATGAATGAATGCGGGCGCTTCACTGGGCTCAAAAAGAAAAACACGCCACAATAGGTGCAGTGTGTGCCCTGTCTCCACAGAGGCCTCGGCCTACGTCGCGTTTGCGTCCAGAAATACCCCATGTGCCTAGAATACACACGGCAACACGCAAGGAGAAAACGTATGAGAGAAACCCGGGTAAGAATTGAAAAAAAAAAAACATTACGTTCATCCATCTTCGTCTTCTTCAGACATGCGCTCCAACCACTGCGAAGGATCAAGATTTGGGTTAAAAGGTCAGACCCCTTGGAGACTTTTTAAAGAAAAAAAAAAGATTTGGTAATCCAAACTGGGTTTATGCTCTTTTCATGAACCTGCAAGAGAAAGAACAATCAACATCTCAAGCTTTTGATTGTGAACGTGGAGGTAAAGCTAAGGAAAAGAAAAAAGAAAACACTCATGCCTTACGAACACTGATCCAGACACACAGGGTCTGGCAGAGAAAGCGAAGCCTTGATAGATGGAGAGGTTCGCTGATGGAAGGAGAAGGGGAGGTCTGGAGATCACAGCGCTGGATAGTGTTTCTGTTCCCGAGTCCTGCACGGAGGCTCAAGGCCTCTGGTTAATGTCCACTTCCCAGAAAAACTCCACGTCGGGCCGGTTAGCGTTGACGCTCTTCCTCCCTACTCCTGTTTCTCCACCGAGCCACCGGAGCGGCTCCGGTATCAGGCCTCTATTACTCCACCAGGGTCCGGCCTTTTGGTGGGATCCAGAACACCTTGTCAAG
Organism: Colistium nudipinnis; assembly: GCA_016785305.1. Classification (NCBI taxonomy): domain Eukaryota; kingdom Metazoa; phylum Chordata; class Actinopteri; order Pleuronectiformes; family Rhombosoleidae; genus Colistium; species Colistium nudipinnis. Next base: position 166,530 of record JAFBJU010000850.1, read on the forward strand.
CCATCGCGGCCTGGTAGACTGCACCGAGGTATAGGGAGACAGGATGGGGGCATTGCGGACAGACAGTGCAGGGTTGCGACTGGAATAGTTGTGAGATGATATGTTTACTCAAGGAGCCGGAGGAGAGGGAGAAGAAAAATGTATTGAATTGCTTTCTCTCCTGTCGCAGTGAGTCACTTCGCAAAGTCTTGCGCTATAGCCCTGGCGGGAACATCGGGCATCGGGGTCCAGGACAATTCGCTGCCATTTGTGAACAATCCTGCAAATTAAAGTACCATCCGACCAAACACTTAAATGAGCTCAGTGTCGTCGAGGAGTAGATGTGACGGCAACGTTTACACAAGGGCAGCGCATTTAACATTTTCTGCGGAGGTTGATCTCAAAACTATTTACACTGTCAATTCGAAATATCTACACCGGGCCAGCGACGATATCGGAGAGGTAGGCCAAGACTTCGAGCCAATTTCTGTCAACACCAATTTCTCCAGGAGCTTTTATGATGGAGTCATTTCTTTAAGAGAGGAAGTAATGAGAGAAATCTTAAGTGCCTCTCTTCTTAAACTCTTCTTGTCCTTGATTTTTCCAACATGAGGTGATTGATTTAGCTACAACCATTAGTTGACTGATTAAATAATTGAAAACAAAAAAAAACAAATAAACTGTCTATTTTAAACCATTGAACTGACAAATATTTGATAGAACTCGCTTTTCCGAGTGTTATGTTAAAAATGGAACAGCTTTGGTGTCTGGCTAATGGGGAGACAAGGAGGAACAATTTGGAGACATCAATTTGGACTATATGAGATAATGATGTGCATTTCTACTATGTTTTGTAGACCAAATTATTAATCAAGAAACACAATTCATTCAAAAATGTGTATTACGATATGCTTTGCATTCACAGGGGGGGAGAGAGAGAGGGGAGGACCGCTGGCCAATAATCAGGAAAGCTGTATCATGGGGTCATGCATCACAGAGGCCTTGGAGGCAGAGAGGCTGCTGACACACCTCCTTAAGACACTGTGCATCCTGTATCGCCAGGACAGTGCAGGACACAGTTGTAAACATACAAACAAAGACCTTGAGACATTCCTTAAAATCCCAGCTGGAAGTTTTCCACTAAACACACGAGGAAACGTTGATCAACTCTCCCATGTGAACTGGACTTCAAGTTTGTAGCTGTAGTTGCATTAAGAGGCAGTGTAATGAATGAGTGAGGGCATAGGGCCAGGACAAACGCATTTGTTTCACTAAATCAGATTGATGCAAGCACTTTAGTCAATTAAACATATAAACTTTGTTCAGACCATCAATAACAACTCCAGGCAAGCCCAGGATGTCTCCAGGCAGTTCTCAGGCCATCAGGGAGCCATAAACCCACTATATGGCAACATGAATCTCAATTTTCATATTTTGTGTATGGCTCCTACGCTTCATGTTCGATAAGGATTGCCTTTATATTAGTATAGACCTTCTGTTTTCACTTTTGAGTCCTATTCTTTTTCAAAAGAATACAGAGTAGAGGTCAACCAAAGTGACCTATAATAATGTTGGATAATAGTAGGATGCCTCCAGAGATTTTCCTTGATTACCAGTACCGACATTTGACTAATAGAATGAGGACCGGCGGACCAGTAGACCTCTCCTCATTTCTACTGTTCCACTCAGTGCTCCAGACGTGGTTCAAGTGAATGCGTTTTAAGTAGTAGACTACAGGCAGTCTGTTCTCCTATGGTCTTTCCCTCCTCCTTTCCCCTATCCCCATCACAACCTTGCATTTTTCTCCGTTCTACGTCCATCCGGCTCTTCTGGCTCAATTCAGAGGTGCTTGTTTTGGGGCAACCCGATAGTCGAATTGGTTAGGGTGCATACCACATGCGGGCCCACGCCTTGAGCAGTAGGGGCCCGGTTAGTTTGTTTGCGGAGTATGATCTTTTTATTTCATGCCACAGTCAATCATTAAACTCCAATGAAAACCACACAAAGAAGGGGATTTATTTTGGACTTTATGTGAGGTTTTCAAATGATAAAATACCACCCAGCTTGTGTCAAAAAAGAACTTTTTCTAGCAAAAGAAAAAGGGCATGCTGAATCCCCATAACCCAAGTTTGCACAATGTTCTTTGAATTTTAAATGAATACCATACCATAGCCGTAAGGTTTTAATAAAATATGATATAATAATAGAAGGGGAAGCTTCTTCAAATCAACCAGCAGGTATTTGGTTGTCTCTCCAGGAGGGCTCCTGCTCCAACAAATCCAGCGTCCAGTGTTGACCACAGGTTGTGCGAGGGGATATCTAAGGTGATAAAGACTTACAGGGTTACGGACGTTTACCGAATATGATAAGATAAATTGTATTTCTACATGGGCTTAAACAACTCCCAGAGAGGTATTGCAGCAGGCTAAAAGGGTTTAGAGCAATTTCCTTTTTTTATGATTTCCCTCTGTAATGGAGTCCAGGAGCGAGGTATGTTCGAGGCGTGGAAAGAGTAGAGTGAGTGCCCAAAGGGCAAGTCTAAGGTTTCTGTCATGGAGCAGAGTTGTTGGACATTACAGGGCGAGTCATAAAACTTTGGGAGCTTCATCCAGTTATTCATGGGAAACCAAGTCTGGTACTCATGGAGTTCAGTCCAGAACGAGCTTGTTCATTAAGAAATAGCTGAAACTTTCCACTCGGGTACGAGTTTCAGCCGCGGCACCTTTACGTGTCATTAAAGGCCTGTCTGTAGCAGTGAACAGCAAAACTGGCGAACCCACATCAATATTGCTGTGTGCCAACTCTATTAGCGACTAACAGATTTAAAGGGAAAACCGACTGACCGCAAAATGAGGGATCACAGGGACTGGCTAAAAGCCTGCTGACAGAAACTTGGTTCTGAAAGGAGAACCCCACCTGAGGCAGGTGGAAATTGAATATTGCATTATATTTCCTGTGGCTTTTTCTGGAACGGGGGACTTGGCAGCGGAACGGCGAGCGCGGTGGAAGTTACAGAGAGCCCACTCCAGTAAGCCCATTTAATTGAACAGAGGCAATCTGTCTGCGTTGTGTTTGTTAGCTCGGGCGTAAACTCTCAACGTGCAGACTTTAAAATAAGTGGAAGCCTTGAGGGCCCTCTGCTGAAAGATGATATATTCGTAAAACATGAGTTCCATCTCTGTGACATAATCAGAGAATCAGAGGCCGTCCCATCGATCCGATGAGGCCAGGTGAGGAGAGATAATACTTTCTATCTCTTCTTTGTATCTCTTCCTTTTCTTGTCTTCTTTTTCCATCCCTCGACACTTCCTCTTCTGGTTCTCCTTCCGTTTCTTGAACCAGACTGGCCAGTAACTGATGCTCCCTAATTACCCACGTGAGGCTGGAGTGTTTCCGTACGGGAGACCGGAGTTGCAAAGCATGTCAGATTAACATAATGTGTGTATGTTTTCTCTCTCCGCCGTTGAGCTTTTTCCCCCAAGTATCCCGTTTGCGGCCTTACGGAATATGAAAGGTGGAATAGGTGGAGAGTCGGTGGTGAGGTTTTAGAGGAAAGGGACGGTTAGAGCTTTATTAATGGCGTGCCACTGACGTTGGCCATGTTCACCTGAATGTTGCGTCTTGAATGCCGGTTGCTGCTGTAAGGCGAGACGGTTGTTCTGTACTTCTGCGTGATTTCCACGGCAGCAATGTCTGTCCACTTGGCTCTCGGGCCGACAGGCTGGCTCATGTCTGCGTACCAAGTAAGGAAGCGGAGGAAACATATAGTTCTGCTTGTCTGGAGTGGAGCAGTTTCCACTTGTGACTCTATGTTAATAATATGAGACGCTAAAAGCAGCTCGGTTTCTCGCTGCCGAGTAAAAAAGGCAGAATAAGAGCAAAGGTAGGAGGGGCTCACTCTAGGGAAGAAAGCGTGTGCCTCCTTGATGTCACACCCACGTATTTCATCCCGTCTGCGGCTGTGTTAACTGCGTTGTATTGCGTGGACTTTTTCTGTCACCGTCGCACTAATGCATCGGGTCACTTAGACCTCACTAATTCGCACTGACATGGGCCCCAAGGTGAGAGCCGCTCATTATGTACCTGGCCCATGAGCAAAGAGGAATATAAGGGAAATTCTCTGTTCTAGTTCCAGGCGAAAGGCCTCCAGCAATTATTGCAAAGCTTTCTGTGCCTCAGGCTACGGGCTTCTCTTCTCCGAACAGCGCCTGAACTCTCTCCCTTTAAGTTTCTGCTGAAAGATTAGCCAGGTATAATCAGGGGTGGTTAGAGGAAGAGGTGAAGTCTGGGAGCTCCACCCGTACGCCTGGCTAAATATCACAGAAATATAATGCCACCTTCATTAGCATCATTCAATATGCCCCACACCATGCAGTATTTTCTTTGGGGGCCAGCGAGCATGAGAGCCCAAACATGTGCAGGCCCTGCCCATCATTATCCACATTTGAGATGCCTTATTCTCCGGCCATCCATAACAATCCAGGCATCAAATGAAATCCAGCTGGTCTCCTCAGGTCCCAACGTTAGGGTTTAACTTCAGCGTCTGAGGTGTACCATAATTTAGACACTTTTACATGCTCACATTGGCGCATTACAACCCTGGGTCTTGAGCAAACACGCTTACAAAGAAAATATTCCTTTAACAGGGAGAGGATAAAAAAAAAGAAGATGTAAATGATTCGCTCAGTTGTGTTTGGGACATAATTGTGTTGGCTGGGGAGAAACGAGAGACCACCAAAAGAGGATATAGATCAAACCCGGCGCATGAAAACCATGTTCGGGGATTCTTTCAAATGTCAGACCATTTACGCACAAAGGACACGGTCAAACATAGCTCTAACGATGTTTTTTGTTGAACAGTGACTGAAAAACAAGCCGGTTTACTGTACCGAAACGACCCATGTTCCCTGACCAAATATGGGAGCTTGGGAAAGAGATTGGCAGCAGACTGCGGAGAATCCCAAGTGAAGATGAGGTTGAGGCAGACAGACGGAATGTGCTACATTCATTACCCTCGTCTGTCTGCGAGCGTATAAAGATATCAAGTGTGCTCATCCTCTCCCTAAACTCTGCAGCCACCTAGTTTAACAGGCTGCAACTGGACCACAGGCCCATTTGTGCTGGCAGAGGGAGAGTGAAAAGATCTGGGTGGGTAGGATGTTGGAATGACAATAAACCCGATATTGGATGAATGAGGTGGAAGAGAGGAATTTTGAAGAAGGCAGTTTTGAACAAAGGTGGAAGTGTGTGTTTAAATCCAACTGCAGAGGTTTGGGGTCAGACGTTGTCCCGCACCACGAGAGGAAGGAAGTGACTGTGACAATGGGTAACGCAAACGACATCCAAGAGATTCCAGATTTAAGAAGAGGAATTTAATATCCATGATTATGTCCCTTCTCAAAATCATAACGTAAGATGTTGGTTAGAGACGAATCATTTTTCTCACGATGCCAGAAAGGTTTGATAAAAGGATTTACGTTATTATTCCTTTGCGGTTATGAAATTGCTCTTTTGCAAATGCTGTGTCCTGACAACATGCATAGTAAAAAATGTGTCACCAATATCGTAAACAAATCACTGCACAAGACTATGACAATGGCTCTTTATTTTAAAGAGCTACTTTTGTGTTTTTACCTTGACCAGCGATTGGAGGCTCTTCTCCCCGAACATGTCCTGGAGGAAGGTGTTGTCCTCGGGGAGGCTGACATGGGGCTGCAGCTGAGAGGGCAAAGCCGCCAGCAGCTCATACAGACCTGAGAATGGGGAAGATGAAACAGAGAGTCGGCATGGCCGTGGGAGGTATAAATGCATGCATGCACGCACACACACGAATACATATGCATAAAACAGATGTTAAGACATAAAAGTGCTGTACGTGTGCAGGAATACATATACTGTGATCCAAAACACGCCCAAGATACGGATACAGAAGACAACGAAACATGCGGCTGCTCCCTCTATCTCATTATCTCTTCCATAAATGCACTCATTTAAACACGGCGATAAAACCACACATCAGCACCAGCTCCTTCAGCAGAAACGACACTTTCATTTTGTGTGTCGCTTTAAGGTAACGGAAACGTGAGAGGCACTACGGCATTTGTACCAGACTCTACTTCCTGTGATCGTACCAGTTTGTCCTGTTTGCCCCCAAAAAGACGAATGATAATCATTTTGACCAGCAGGACTAAACGGATGCCTGCACACAATCAATTATTTGAATTGCATGCATGCACGTTACCGTAGAATGCTTGTGTGTTTGGTAAACTGAAGCTCTGGAAGAGGTAGGGAGGATAAATTGTTGATGTGATTACGCGCTGAAGGCCGAGGACTGCCTGCCTGCCTGCTGAAAACTGTATGCTTGTCATGTGAGCGCCTGTCTCTTATACACATCTGTTTTTTGTTGAACAGTGACTGAAAAACAAGCCGGTTTACTGTACCGAAACGACCCATGTTCCCTGACCAAATATGGGAGCTTGGGAAAGAGATTGGCAGCAGACAGATATTATGTGGAAAAAATGTATCGTGATGAAACTAGACAAAATAATCTCTGGCAGAGAATATAACTATATTAATATACAATGCATGTGCAGGGCATGCATAAACCCACTGACGCTTTTTTTCCCCCCTCTTATAGAGAAAGCCTAAAATTGAATAAACGTAGTGTACCGAAATAACCTTATGTACTTAAAAGCACCGGATTTCTGTTTAAGTGAATTGAACAGGCTCGGCTGTACGACAGCTGACGTCATGAGTTTGCGAAGACATCAGACTCCAGCCGATATATAGGTCATCGGCTATAGAATGAGCAGTTTTTCCACGACAGTGAAAGAAACAGGGAGCATGGCTCAGCGGGCCCGCTGCCCAATCTGAATCCCCTCAAAACAACAGTTGCTGAAATCCACCGAGGCCTTTTGGGGTTTACTAGCCCTACTTATAAAAAGTATCAATATTTCAAATTCAATTTTAAAAAGAAACAGACTGGGAGGCTGATGGCTTCAAGATCAGGCGGAGAGGGAGGCGAAACACTCAGAGGGAGGGAGCAGGAAAACCAGTGAGCGAGCAGGGTGCCTTCCAAACACAACACAGTGCTGGAGCCCGACTCACGGGGAGTAGTAGCACATACTTGTTTGCTGTTCTGTTCTGGTCTTTAGTTCGGCTCTGATCCACTAAACCGGGAGATACATTAAAGGTCAGACCCGTGCTCAGTTCATTGAAGCTGGATTATATGGACGACAAGACCTCTTCAGTAATGCAGCCCCCCCCCCACCCCCCCGCGCTCCCGATTCTAACTCCCCAGACCGCACAGAGCTCGAAAAACCCCTTTGAAAGAAACGCTGATCATGTGAAGAAAATCTAAACACGTTCACGGTGGAGCCTTTGGAAACATCAAAACAAACGCGAGCGGCTTGGCTGCCTCTCCGAGAGCCCTCCATCCGAGGGTGAGGGCGAAGGAGAGAGAGAGAAAAAAAAAAGCCACGCGGCAGACGTAGCTCATAGCTGAGAGTGATTGATTGAACACAACGGTTGACGTCCTTGGCTGATTGAGTGACTGACTGACTGACTGACTGAGCTGGCTGACTGGGTTCCAGCAAGTGTGAGCTGGCAGCTCCGGATGTTTGGCAGGGAAAGCCGTGGCTGAGTACGATCGCTCACAGCATTCACTGCTGCAGGACGGATGGAGTGCCATAGGCCCCTCTGCTTTCCATTTGCAGGTGATTCAAGGTTGGACTCTCTCTCGACCTTGGAGCAGACACACACAGGATGAATACAAGATACACCGTGTAGTGTTGGCGCCTCACACCTATAAGGCTTGAAAGGAGAGCAAAAAGCCACCGAAGAAGAGAGCGACTTTACACACACACACACACACACACGTGTGCGGCAGTCTTATTAAAGCCAACCCTGGTGGATTTTTACACGAGCTCCGAGTGCGATATCGTCCCTGGAATATCATAATCCGATGCCCTCGGTTCTGCGGGTCTTTTGGCTTAAAGCAAGCCCGTCCGAGGGCAGCTGGCCCAGTCGTTCCTTTTCAACTCGGAACTCCCGACAGAGCATCTCGCAAAATGCATTTAAAAAAAAAAAAACGATTTAAAGAGAGAGGAGAGGATGAGGTGAGGGGCTTAGGAAGGGCGTTGCGAGTGGGGGGGGAAGAGACATGGTAATGTCATTACTATTGGCAGAGCTGAGACACAGGTAGGAGGGGATGAAGGGGACGAGGGAAGGAAGAGGAGAGTGAGAGTCCCAGAGCATTAGTCTCCTCAGGTGCAAAGTCTCGCCTCCTGTCTACACTTTTAATGATGCAATGCTTTATTCCTTCTCACAACAATTCCTCCTTGTTCATGCTGGGAAGAACGAAAGCGCGTGGGGGGGTAGGAAAAGTCACCTCCTGAGGTTAACATGTCAGGTTGAACCCCGTGACCCGCAGAAGACCCAGCTTCAAACAACAACAACAGAAAAACTTGTAAAAGGGCCAAGAGCTAAACAAGGACTCTGCAAAAGCTGAAATTAAATCCAAGATTGTATGGGTGGACGAGTGAAGGAGGAGAAATGGAGGCAGAGAGAGGGCGAGGAAATGAGCCAAAAGGCAACCACAGTGGTGGTAAAATCACTGTGTGTAGACACTGTAAAAAAATAAAATAAATAAAAAAAAAAAAAAGAAGTAAAGAGAGAAATAATCCAGGGCCAGATGTATGGACGCATGTAAAGATCTGTAACATCAGAAACCGTGTCCGGCGCAAACAGTGAGAGACAAAAAGAGAGGGGTGAAAGAAAGCAAAACATGATTACGCCAACTCTGCACCACGAAAGGGTGGAGCCACTTCTTTTTCTCAGGGTCGCTCCGGCTTCGTTTGATTTGTTTTGGCCAGGCGACTCCGGACCCTCTCGTTGCGGCAGGCTGCGTGTCGAGGAGTTCGCAGCGTCCCGCGGCGGACTACTGCTACGCGCTCGTTGTGGCCGGTGCCGGCGCAGAGGTCCCGGAGATCGGCGCGCTGCGCTGCCCAGGTCGGCGGAAAAGAGTCATTAAAGGAACCGGAGAGGCTGCGGGCCTCCGAAAGGTTCCTGTACAGAGGAAGTGACCCCTTTAACTGCCAAGCAGCACTTCCCCTCTCACGCCCACACCCCCACAGTGGTTAAAGAAAATAACAGTGTTTTTCCCAGATCCCTTTTATGTAAAACACACGCAACAAAATCCCAGACAATGAAATGCATTAAACATGATACGCATCAAATTGCTAGTCGCGTAGGTCAACAACCTCGTTTTTTTTTTTGTTTTTTTTTTGTAGTGTGTAGTGCAAGATGAGAAAATTACAGGGACTAATCCAACAACACAGGGTTTGAGCGCTTGTAAAGCCGGACCCGAACCGTGACATTGGAACTACAGCACTGTTTACTTACACGCCACACGAGGGGCGGACCAGCAGACTGCCGGGAGACAACTCAGTCTGTGCGTGACTTTAATTGTCCGGGCTGTGCGGCGCTGATTCCGAGGGACCTCCCTTCCATCTTGTCACCCAGCGACATACGGTAAGACAAACTGTCCGTCTGTCTGAAATGAAAATGAACTCCTTCAAATGCAGGAAATGAACGTTGGGCCCTACTCCCGCCTGCAGTTACTCCCAGGTGCTGAATGAGTTATGGACCTCCCTCATATTCGGTATAATGTTCGAGGTTCAGCAGACTGCTGGGGGAAAGGAAAAAAAGGCGTTTTCATAGGCTACTTTCACACTAATACGCAACAATAATATGTTTTGATTTTAAAACCGCATTTTACAATGGAAATCGCACCCCCCCCCCTTCCACGTGAGCATTTTACCTGAGTACTAGATATGTTCCATACTAAGAATGCGTCTCACATTCGCGTACACTTCAGCGTGCACATGCCAGTGTAAACAGGATGCGGCGTTTTGGTCGGTTAGTTGCACAAACTATGGCCTAGTGATAACAGCAAAGGCAAAAAAGGAAGACGGGTGATCTCTTTGCTTGAAGTGACAATGGGGTGGAACTCGCACTGACAGAAGGTGTGAGCATTGCTTGCAATGTATCCATTTATCCACTATCCACGTTGTGTTCGCCACTGGAGGAGGAGGCTGATGCCATTTGTTTCCCTGTCGGAAAAGAGGAAGGTAAGACGTAAGTGTCTGCGTCATCCCATCCAGAAGTCCCAGCTCCTGCCAGTTCGGGCTAAAAGGCAACCTCGGGAGTTTTTGCGGCTTTTTCAAAAGTTCTCCGTTTCAGGGGCTCGAACCACCGCTCGGTAGTGTGGATGCCAAGTGTAACCGCAGCAAAAGTGATATGTTTTCAAAACCAAAACATATTAGTGTGGATATTGCCTCGGCAGGTCAGGGTTGAGAAACGACCTCGTGAACACGAGAGGCCCTGTTCGGACATGCTATTAACATCTTGAGTGATTCTATTAGACGACGTCAGCTCTTAGTCCATAAATTCACACCGGCCATTGGTGCATCTGCGTCACCCGTGTCCTCCTGTTATCTGACCGGACCATCAAGTGTATGTGCAAATAAACACGCACATGACACATGACAGTGGGAGGCAGGCTCGGCTGAGCGAATGAACGTGCACAGCTGTTGCAGTCAAAGGAGATTTATGAGACAAGATTTTAACCCAATGAAAAAAATATTTGAAATCCATACGTTAAGTTAAGTGCAAACCAGTGCATGGGAGACACGGAGAAGTCAAGTTCATTAGGAAACTGTAGTGGGTCACAGGACATCGGCTGACTATGCAGTCCTTCAATATGGTCCCAGACACATTTGTATTCATAAAGCTAAAAGAATGGAGCCACACGAGTCCTTCTGAATAATGTCTGTGCGGTCAGACCTCAACTGCGTCTCGGGCGTGTTCACATCTGTACTTGTAGCCGTTCACTTAAATACAGATGTTAATACCAGGGTCTGAACAGGGCCACGAAGGGCCATCTGGAGAAAAATGGTGGCAGACAGGGGTGTCATCAAGAGAAGCAGGCCGATCCTGATTGGAGTTTTTTTTTTTTTATAAATCAGACAAAGAAGGGAGAGAAAAAGCAACCCAACATCTGATATACAAATCAACATAAATAACCTCTGATTAAAGCATGTGTGCAGACAGAGAAGAATGATGACACTAAACGCAGAGGGAGCACCAGAGAGAGAGAGAAAAAAAAAAAAACTCCTCCAACGGTAAGAAATAACAAACACAGGGGTGGTGGTGATGATAATTCCGGCTTTTAAGCAAAAACAGTTTTTTTTTTCCGTCTCAAGGGAGAAAAATCGAAAGCAGCGAGTGGGTGGGAAGACAGATTTAAGTCAGGTGGCGAACGAATGAGGCGTTCAGAGTCCCTCGTTCATAGCCAGGACAGACTGTCATCAGTCCACTGCCCCCGTGCAGCACTATCCTGATGTGTCTGACCGCTTTGAAAACGTTCGGTCTCGCTGAGGGAGCAGACGGGAACATGGAACAGCAGGGGAGGTATTGGTCGTCTGGAATAAGTGACCATTTGACTGGTGTGGCATCAGCCCCGAGACATAAAATTATATAGTATTACAAGATGTATTAACCGAGCAGACGCTGTGATCCTTCAACAAAATGTGCAACGCTTGAGCGGCCCTCTGCTCGGAATATAACAGTGGGGAAAGCGCTGGGAGAGCGCTAATATGCGAGACCGGGGCCCGGGAACGCATCAGCCGGAGTCTGCGCTGCGTTGGAGCCCGCAAAGCCTCCCATTACAAGCTCCAAAGACCAAACCACTTCTCCACATTAAAAAAAGGTCAGAGGAGAGGGCCCTTCCAATATCGCCTTCTGCAATGTTTCAGTGTCACGCTCTCTGAATAACTCCATCGTTTGAGGGGGGGGGATGGGGGGGGTGAAACTTGGGGCTCCGCAGCATGGAAAATTGAGTTCAAGTAGTTAGGGCCAGTCCAGGTGCAGTCAGCCGTCACTCCAATCATGTACCGGCCGGTTCCCTGAACTCTGGTTGTGTATCTTTTCAGGGCCTGCAAAGAATCCGCGGCCCCTGCTGAGATCACATCTAATTCAGGTAAGTAAAAAAGAAATCCAGGTTGCACGACCTCAACACAGTTGCATTTCAGAGCCAGGACAGGCCAAGCCTTTCAAAAGGGATTTCCTTTATTTCCTACTCAATTTTCGGCATGCCATCGAATATCACGTAGCGAGTGCCTCGCCCATCCTCTGCTCCGTTGCACCTTCCTACATCAAAGGGGCTGTCAACACACTGGAAACAGATCTCTGGACAAAAGGACAAGTGTAATCAACTAAATTGAAGGCATGTTGCCTGCAGAGTCCATTCACCACCCAGAGGAGTCGGTAGCCTTTCAGTTTGAAATCTGCAGTTCAGAGGGAGGCTGGAGCAGAATCACCTGCAAGTAACTTAAATGGAACTTTGTATGTTTAATCATAATCATCACCTTAATAATAATAATAATAATAATAATAATAATAATAATAATAATAATCATAATAATCATAATAATAATAATAATCATAATAATAATAATTGAACTGCCTTCCTACCCAACTTTTCAAAATCTCACAAATCGGAACAGGGAAGTCACTATTAAAAAAAAAAATTAATGTTTAGAATATCTGCACAGACAAAAACCAATGACCGTCACGGTGCCCCGATGACATCCACTAGTCAGATGTGAATGTGCAATTTCTTTTTTACTCTTACTCTTTATTAATACTCTTACTTGACATCACTTTGTCGTAAAGGTGCTCTTACTGGTATTCTATATGGATCTGTAGAGTTTGTTCTCTATACGTTTCATGCGAGTCACCCGACGCATTCATTTACCTAAGAGGATGAATAAAGAGGCGGACAAGGGGCAATTGTCACCCAGAGCCGCTCTTAGCTTCGATTCTCTCTAACTTGGTTGACAAGAAACAGCAACCACAACAACCCAGCCAGATCCCAAATGACCTGCCACCTCTGCTTACCCTGGCCATGGAACAGCGACAGACTTTCTGCAACGGGCCTGCCATGTTCTGTCCAAATCCGCAGCCAGCCACTTACTGCTAACAAGTCTTCCCTGGATATCACGGGCAAAACACGCCAGTCCACCCAACAGTCTTCGTTTCGATCGTACACAAATGGCAGCACTTGCGAGAAACTGTGCGCCTTGACGACCTAAAACCTGTCTCGCTCTCGAAGTTGCAGACTATTACTCAACATCCCATTCCTCGGTTGTCAAGCGGAGCACACGGCCTGTAAAGCTGTTTTCACGTTCATTCTAATGCAAGTGAGCGTGTCCCGCCTGCCAATGACCGATTTAGTACCCTGTATGCTTTGGAAGAGCACGGCGGAGGGTGTCATCCTACCTCCACTAAAAGAGAGAGAAATTCTCCGTACTCCAACAAATAAAAATCATCATTCCTCTCTCAGTCACACTCACTCAATTTCTTTCTTTTACATCTGCCTCCTTTGACAGTGTTTTTATTTTATTTTTTTATTTTCTTTTGGGGGGGGGGGTAAAAATGATGTGGAAATTTTGAGTTCTGATGTAACTGGAAACAGGGAGCTGTTCCAGCGGCAACAAATCCTTGTGTTTCGGTACTGTATCACCGCGGCGCACGGCCGGCTACTGGCCAGGGGCCGCGACAAAAATGGCCGCGAGCTCCCCGGAGGAACCGCCACCCCCACAAAAAGTCCTCTCCCCCAGCCCATCCCCAATGTCTCCCATGAGCTGAAACCAGCCACGACCAGATGCTCAGCATTCTTGACATCAGGGTGGAAAAATGTTGCTTTCGACCTTGACAGAGGGAAAAAAAAATAACAATATGGCCATATTCTTATCATACTGCTCATATTATTCAGACGGCGTGTGGTGTTTTTTGTATGCATTTTTCCCCATACAAGAGTGTGTTTGTGTGGGAGATAGAAACTAAATAAGGTGACGCAGTGCTTCACAATAGGAATATCTGCACCTCATTAGCCGGTATCATTATATAGCCATCACCTTTATGCAACAGGGGGTGTTCAAAATCGCAGAGAACGGCATGGCTGGAATCGCTCATCCCTCGTCCCTCCGCACAAACATGCACGGATGCTGCCAGTAAGTTATTCGCGTATCTGGTAAAAGAGTTGTCCCATTCGAAGATTTCCATGTGCCGGCTTTCATGCGCATTTCGGCCACCTCCTCCGCAGCTGTGCATGACTGAACCACCCCTTATCTTTAAATGCTGTGCGGGGACCGTAAACCCTGATAGAACACGCAGGTACGGCTTGGAATAACACCGTTAACTTTAATAAGGTTAATAAAAGGACACCGGGATCGTTAGAAAAGCCCGTTTGAGAGTGGCCGCGCATTATTGAAGGGGCATCATGTGGCGACATTAAGGGCACACGGGGGCCGGCCCCGTTAGTAAACCATTCAAATCTGTTTCCCCCTGAATTAACGATATGAAACATGACCAAACGTAACACCACTTAGGCCAACAATACGATGTGTACCTTAAGATGCATTTTAACACACCAAATTCCTTTCATACCTTCTTACTGGTATGCCCACAGTTCCTGTGAAGTGAATTTAAGTTTCAACAGAAAACTTCGTTTTATGGAGAATTTTGAACCAAATCAATACCGGCTTTCACAGGAGGATTCAATAAGCGTATTTGTGAGAATTTGATATCGGTATAATGTTGTAAAATCCACAGTGCTGTCTGTGGGCGCTTGAAATCGAATCCCGGGGTCTCCATTCCGTCACCCTTACTGATAAATGTGTATGCCTGATGGGTAGGTGGGTTTGAAGTTAACGCATATGATACGACATAAACACTTTTTACATATCTGAAGTTGTGTTATAATTATTATTATTGACTGACATTCACAGCTCCCCTGAAATATTATTGTTTGGGTGCACACAGAGGCAACATAAGCAGATCTTGAATCTGACACACACACACACACACACACACACACACAGCTGAAGGTAGAAAGATATTGCCCACTACTGCGCGACAAGTATGTCAAACTACTTGTTCGAAACTCTAAATCCCAACTGTTACCCCCTTCCACCCCCGATCACATAACTCTAGAAGGAAGGAAAGAAATGGGGCTACAAGGAGCATCCACCCACTCTCCCTCCAGGAGACTCACTGACCTCTCAGTGGCATTGACCAGATGCTGAGCTCCTCATCTACAGACAGTGAGCTGCCATTACTGTGCGAGCCACATCCAATTATGGAACACGTTATAAGTGGATCAGCAACTCCCACAAAGTGCCAATTACAGAGAATACTGCGGATGGTAAGTGTATTACTCATTGATGTCAGTGTGACAATGCCAAAAATTAGTTTTGAACATTTATACGTGAACAATCGTTCATATTCTCTACATCGCTGATAAAGTCATTCCATATGGTGTCAATTAGGTTGATTGGACATCCTGTGATGCTACATTAGTTGGTAGGGATTTCAAGTTGAAAGAAAGAAAAAGAAAAAAAAAACCCAACACCCACACAATGCGAACCCAAAACAATCCCAACTTGAAACGTAACCTAATGGAGTTCAGAAGAAAGATCGATGTTGTGAAGCAGACAGAGGCGTGGGCCGATTGTGTCAACGTGAGGATCCCTGAGTAGGAGCCGAAATAAACCGAGACGAGCCAAGCCAAACTGAGAGGAGGCGTAACAGTTGTCTGTCCCAGACTGAGTCTGCGAAAAAAAGAAACTCTTGTCAGTGTTGAACCGGAGGAGAAATGACCAAATTGCAGATGTCTTGAGAAGAGACAGGGGAGGTGAGCGGGGGAGGGGGGGGTGTGCGGGGGGGGGGGGGGGGGGGGGGGGGGGGGGGGGGGGGGGGGGGGGTCCTGCAGAGACTGTTCAGATTAATTAATCTGAGCAGAGGTTTCATTTATCGTTGTGACTGAACACTGTGCAGACCCCTCACCATGATCAGCCCTTTGCGCAGTTAAAAGCTCATTTTCTCGAAGTTTCCCTTTAGCCATGTTCGAACGAGTGTGTGTTGGCGCATCGGAAGAGCAGCTGCCAACAAAATGACACATCGCAACTTCTTGAAGCACCAGGCAGGGCTTTTATCTCGATGTTGAAGGATGAAGTGCGGAGGCCGGACACACCAAACGTTCCGCAGAATCGTCAAACTGAAGTCCTGTTACTCATCTACTTCCAAAGCACTGATTGAAAAAAAACTAATTTTCAGTGGGGAAAAAAAAAAAACCCTAGTACAGCAACTCCAGCGGTCCCACTGGTCAAATTATATATATATTGTTTTCAAGCTCATTTTCACACTATTTAGTTTCCTTAATGAGACCATCATTCAAACAGAGGCCTGTTGACGGAGGGAGAAAGAGAGAGTTAGACTCCCATTTGTCCGCCTCTGTGCTGGCAAAGACATAGGTTATCCCATGTTAAAAGAACAGTAATATCGATAACATTTTCCTTATTACGTCGAAAATCGAAGCGTAGCACTCCTGAATGTGGTGGCGAGGGGTCAGGCGACGGCACAACTGCTAAAGAATAGAACCGAAGGTTCTGGGCCAGATGCGGCGATGACTCCGTGCAATTACAGGCGGCAGCAACGCGTGGAAGAGGTACTGTGCGTCTCTGTGGATTTATGCTCGTCTGTTGACGTGTTGCTAACCCCGTGCCAGAGCCCCGGACCTACGTAGAGGGTTCCCGCTACAACTGGACGTGCACATCGGGGCCTAAATGACAGACGTAAACATGATTACTTCTCCAAGGGTTTGGAGGCGCTGCCCCGATAGCGCACCAGATTGCGAGGACGAAACCCAGCCTAAATCCTGTAAAATCAAGAGATACACAAATGGCTTGACGCCACCCAAATCAATTCCATGCTTAATGTTCGACATTCTTCTCATTTTTCCTCATTTCCACAACTTACGCCGTCTGATCTTTCTTACACGCGAGACACAAATTGAAGTGACACGTCAAGACACGCAATATGTCTGAGGGCTCTCGCTTACGAGCACAATTGCACGTGTTTGATATAGCTTTTTTTTTTTTTGTGGAAAACGCTTAAAATCAGACGTCGTGGCACTGCCCAGTCATCAAGTCATTCTTGGCAGAGCCTCTCAACTCAAAATCAATGTTTTTCTCTTCTGTCTCTTCTTTCGTTGCTCCGCTGGGCTCAGGGCCACGCAACTATTGACCTGTGTTTTTCAAGTAAATATAAATAACTGTTGAGTGTCGGATAAGAACTGGTCATTCGGAACGAACAGCAGATATTACGTCCAATAACATTTGGACTCCAGAGAATATTTGGCATCGAGTAAAAAAAAAAAAAAAGAAAAAAGAAAAAAAGAAATTACCCATTATATTCAATTTAGGGGTGACCGACGCTGTGATGCCTTTACATCTGCCATATTCTCGTATTCACTGCTTTTGGAGCCTGGTTCCCCTCGCCGGTCAGGTAAAAGCTATAATTGCCACGCAGATAATCAGGTAAACATGAGGTTTAAATCCCCTGATCTGACAGAGAACAGATGTAGCTGAAAGGGCCGGGCTTTAAAGGACGCCGCAAACGCAACAGATTTTCCATCATCACGATGGAACTTGACTCCTAAGTCAACAGCATTATTATTATGATACCGAGCGCAATACTTCCAGTGTTCCGTTTGAGCTTTGGTACAACCCTGGGAAGTCCCGGTGCCAGGCCGGGCCACAGGCGTTTGTGGAGTTCGCCGGGCCCGGAGATCAGTGACCTGAACGTTCGTCCACAGTGTCGTCATGTTTCACCTGCGCGCACGCGCACGCACACACACACACACACACAGCTTCACGGGACCATCATGGGGGAAGCGGAGGAGATGGGCCAGAGGAGTCTTTACGTGTTTTATTTGGAAACATGAGCCCGTGCCGGTAATTGCCCAAAATGACTCTAATCGTAATTGACGGTCTGGCTTTCTACTTTGTCTGCGCAAATTTCCGAGATGACGGGGGCCACAGTAACTCCGTTAAAAGTCTGGACACGGCAAGGCGCGCACACACACACACACACTCTTTATCCATCAGAGCAGGACTTTACGTCTGTCCTCCTTTTGTCCTTTTGTGCCTGCTGGGTGCTGAGTCCTGTGCATGCATGTGCATGATGATGAAGCCGGCCGTTAAAGCAGACTGAGCGGAGGATAGGGTTCCTGAGGGGAGAGGTGGTGATCCCTGGCAGCTGCCTCGGTGTCGACAAGCCTGACTGTTCCTCAGCCTGACATCACACGCTCATTCACACACTCTCCTCGGAGGAGAGGAGAGGAGAGACCCGGTACGGCGCACACCTCCACATTACTTTACTGTGTAATTAAACCGTGACGGTCGCAAAAAAGTGTGTTTTTCATTTTGTGGCCCGAAAACTGAAATGAAATTATACTTCTTCTCGCTTCACAGTTTTAAGAGTCTCTAAACGCAGTCAAACAGAAACGCAGCCCAAGGAAAGTTCTGTATAATTAATTTCCTATTAAATGGTAAATGCAGCGAGGATAAACCACATCTAACCAAAGACATATTCATTAAAGGCTGTTCGTTTTCTCATGTGCAACCATTATGGACGTTAACATGTACATTACAGTAGCAAAAAATAGTTTTGTCAGTTCTGCTGGCACACATTTGACTGGTTTCGCGTTATGTGCAAAAAAAAAAAAAAAAAAAAAAAAAAAATATCTGTAATTACAGATTGCGTTCCTGGCCGAGGGGAGCGTACCTGGCTCGTGGCCGGCTCCGGTGGCCAGGGCGGGCATGGCTCCTGCCGGCTGCTTCCTAGTTCCCCTCAGGCTGTGGAAAATGACAGCGGGGCGTCAGAGCGGTGGGCTTCTCAGCAGCTTCCCTCAGGGGTCGGCACAAACTTTGGACAGGCTTCGTGCCATGGAGCCCTGCAAAGAGAACAAGATTTTAGAGGCTACTCGTCAGATGGCAGAATGGCCACACGCACGCGCATTTGTCATGCGTCTCGTGTTTGCGTGCGGTGTTATGGGGTATCGTAGCTACCCGTATCCATGGGCATTAATATCTATCATATGAGCAAATACTGTGAATGATTTTTTTTTCTGCAGGTGAACCAACACTTGACGGCGAATGACTCACTGAGAGCGGCTGAGTGTTGACAGTACATTCACAGTCGACTCAGGGTGTTTACAACCCAACGCGTTTTTTTTCCCCCTGAGCTGGTGAACATCAAGCTTTGTACACGGGCCAAAACAAACACGCACACACACACACACAAACACACACTCATGCAACACAACGCACCAAGCGGCTATCCCACGCTTTATTCAGCTTCCAGCGGAAACAAGGGAAACCTTATCCGCCGAGGGGGGAAAGTGAGCGACTGAACGCAAACAGACCTGTGAAAAATCAAGCAGGCGTGGCAAAGCATCGCTTCGTAAATACCGGAGCTCAACTGGAAAGCCAGATAGAGCGTCAAACAGGAAGGGGGGAGATGTAGACCTCAAATACGAATTCAGCGGCTCATTGAAGCCCCCCCAAGCAGTGGTTAGTTGTCAATTGTCTGTCTCAGTGAGGAATTACTGGATCAGAAATTAATCAAAGAAAATGTGCTTTCGTGACGAATTTCTCCCTCAGCCCCTGCAGTGGATGATCATTCACAGTACGATAAACTCCCGAAACACAGACCTAACATACATTTATTTAGAGTGAACAGGCAGGCAGTCCTCGCTCCCCTATTTAAAAAAAAACGCTGCAAGAAACCTCCAAAAGGTCCCCGAGTCCAGCTAAGACCTGCCCGATAGAGTGCCTTATTAAAATAAAAGAAAGGAGAACAATTAGGTCTGCTCTGTTCAGACCATTTCTGCGTGCAACTTAATGATCCATTATACGTCAGCCCCTCCATGGTCCAACTCGGTTACCTAAACTGTATAAGGCCCCGCGGGTCCTGTTAGCAGTTCATTTCGCTGAGAGAAAATGCTCAACTACCCAAGTGTTGTCAGAAGCTGGCTGCAGGCAAACATTGAGTCACGGTGCATTACGGCGATCCTGACACGGACCCACTCGGCCGGAGACAGGGAGGCTCGAGACACCTGTTGCTCTTTCGGCTCATTGGGACCCCCCCCCCCCCCAAGCAGTGGTTAGTTGTCAATTGTCCGTCTCAGTGAGGAATTAATGGATCAGAAATTAATCAAAGAAAATGTGCTTTTGTGACGAATTTCTCCCTCAATCCCTGAACAGCTGCACAGGACACACACACACACACAGGTCGAAGCTCAAATCAGACTTGCCTACATAGTAAAAATGCTACCATGCCTGTCTGACATATTGGGATTCACCTCAGGGCCAAGAAGACCCCAGGTGGGGCCTTGGGGAAAAAACATCACGACAACACAGTCCAGAGGACGCCTCAGTGAACAGCAAGCCATGAAGAGCATATTAGAAAAAGAATATTTCTCTTCTGGATTGAGACATACAAAATGTGGTGCAGTCATCAAACGGCACTTTAGTAAAAAAAAAAAGGATTGATTTTTCCAACGACAGGCGATCCGGGAGACAAATTCCGAACCCTGCTACCATGTCACGCCAGCACCAATTTGTAGCCCAGAATTGTGAGTTGTCTGCAGGAGCATAAAGCGCGAAAGAAAAAGAAGCGGCGAAATCGCGAGTCTAGTGCTGTTCGACTCGGCGTGTGCTTCAATAAAAAAGATTCAGAGGGACCAGCGGGGAAGGGCAGTGGCGCCTCGAGCCATGACCACAAAATCTCTCCAGCAGGCCAGTTTGAACAGGGGACCCAACGTAACAGCTACTGAGTTTGTGCCAAAAGAACTGACCCACGCTGAAACAGTCCAGTGTTTCGCAGAGAGGGCTACGGCACGGTTTTGTCATAAGACTTTATGATTGGAATGACAGACTTGAGGAAAGACAAGGGAAGCAGGGATGAAGGGGGAGTGGGGGCACATGAAAATGTCGTATGCCGTCGTATGCCGTGCAGTATTGTGGGTCCATCGCCCTTTGTTGTGTTCAAAGAAGAATGACCACATATTCCCCTGCTCCGTGGAAGGATCCATCTTTTCCCCATTCGGGTAGCTTTCAGAGGCCCAGGAAGCATGTTGCACGGCCGGAACACCTGAGACTTTTTTTTTTTTTTTTACGTGGCCCGAAAGGACCATAACGGTCAGAATGAAAGAAACAGTCCCCACTGTCAGAGTGCGCTAACCGCGTCCGCTCGCGGCACACAATATCACACGGTCACAGAGTAAAGGGACACGTTGCCATGTGGACACCTAATTGGAATGAGGTATTCTGCTCCTTAACCCTTGTGCAATTTGAGCTGATCGTACGCCGTAGTTCTGCCGCCATCTAGTGGCACATTTCCGTACTGCAGGGAGTATTCAACCTGGAAAACCCAGCTGGGACGCACGCAACTTGAAATATCTCTCATAGACAGACGCGTGTGTTCCTAAGCAGACACTGTCTATCTAGAAAAAATTGCGCGGGCGACTGACTCGTAGGTGGACAGATGGAAGCGGGCAGGTGCAGAAGAATGTTATTCCTTTTTCAAAAACAAGCCTGTCCATCCAGCCGGGGGTAAAAGCACAGGCAGAGAAGTCTAAATCTCAGCTGGATACCGATGAAGTTAGTAAAAAAAAAAAAAAAACAACAGAGCCAGGAGGACAGTAAAAAAAAAAAAAAAAAACACCCCGAGACCCGTTGCCTCTTAGGTCCGATCAACAATCTTAAAGTCTGCTTTGAGTTTGTTCGTTTTTTACTGGTGAATCCTTTTCTTTGCTTTCTTACTCTCCAGAGTGGATTGGATGGTGGAAAGATCACGACAGTTGGCCAAAAGGCAACAAGATCCTCATCAGGAAGAAGGAAGAAAGGAGGGGAAAGAAAGAAAAAAAGTATGTCACGCTCCAAAGCCTTCACAGGGTTTTTTTTTTTTTTTTTTTTACAGTGTGGAATGGTTCAACATTCACGAAGCCTCCATATGGTACAGAGCAGGCTGCAGATGACACGACGGAGGTCAACTTTGCCATTCTGTGCCTCATAAAAAACCTCCCCGGAGTGGTGTTGGGGTTTTGCCGTTCTGGATTGTTCCACCTCAAGCCTGAACTGGGCCACCTCGAATGACACGCATGGTCTTCGTCGCACGACAGACGCCCATCCGAAGCCACCTCTGTCCCACCCGCTCCGGTTACGGCTCAGAGGACCAGTTTGCTCCAAAGCTGTCCACCAGCTTCAGTGTCTGCACATTCACTCCAGCCTAATGAGGTTATCTAAACTGCTCCTTGGTCAGGTGACAGATCTATTTGGCAGTCCGGGTGTAACCTGCTCGGTTTAAAAAAAAAAAAAAAAAAGTCTGTCCTATCTGTTGAAATACAGTGACACGTTGGCTCTGCGGTTATTTTGTTATTTTGCCAAATACATTTAGTTACTGCTTTTTTTTTTCCTCTCTCTTTATTCTGAGCCACTTGAGCTGCGTCAAAGCCACACTAAGTAAGGTCTGGATAGCCGTGTTATTTTGATTTCACCACCACAGCTGACACACCACATAAGTTCAAATGTTGAGACCAAAATGACGCTTTAATACAAGCTCAAATTGTGATCCAAAAACAAGCAGATCAAGAAGGATTCAATAATAAAAACATTTAAATTGGAGTGTGTGATCAACAAATATATTAAAAAAAAAACGTATAAAAAGGCTAGTTTTCAGCCCTACATAGGATCCAATGCAACAATACAACAAATACAGATCCCCTCTAGAGGTCTCATCCTTCCATCTGAGCCCACTGCCCAATACTCCATATTACTGCTGCACCAAAAGCTGCACGTTAAAGGGGAACATTATTTCAATTTCACGCGGTACAAGAAGCATCCAAACATTTGTGCTGTGAAAGGGAAACAGGGAATTTGAGCAGGCTAAACAGAAATAAGAAGAGACATGCCGTACCATGTAGAGTTTAAAGAATTAATGAGGTTGCTCCTTTTATGGAAAAACTATGCTCTCTTACTCCAAGCCCAACTGGTGAGCTTTGGCGTTTGGGCGATGGTATGGGGGTAGGCCGTGAAGACAGATTGGATGTAAAATCAATTTGTATTTCAGCTACTCTACATCATATTGGCTTGTCGCAACCGCAAAAGTGCAAAGTCAGACAGACAGAAGTGGATGGAGTTACAGCCACATGCACACAACCATACATGACACAATCATAAGAGTATAATTTTCAGTGCATGCAACTGTGGTGAGCGCGAACATTCATTTACACACAGACACTCGGTGGAACTACATTTCAATGGGCTGTGTATAATTGCAGTGTATTAAAGTGTGGTCGGGGGGGGGGGGGGGGGGGGGGGGGGGGGGGGGAATGTTCATCCACATCACATTTTGGAATGGAAATACCTATTCAAGAAAAAATAAAATAACATTTAAATCCTCTCGATGCCAGGGGCTGCATAGGCAGCCCGTTGCCTTTGCCGTTTCTCCTGTGGAAAAACGCATTGTCGAATAATGTCTTTCTCCTGCCTCGAAAAACATCGCTGCCAAAACGTCACCGCGTCGATTCCTATTAAGTGCAATACGCGCGACGCTGGCAGGACAGGGATGTGCTTTCAGACACGTGCTATTACAATTCTTGTAATAACCGTTAGCTTTACAAGGAATTGGGGCAGCCTAAATTAAGTCTCGGCGGTACCTGGCATGGTCAGTGTTCCTGGAATGACTTACTGCTGGAGGAGCAGTAATAACGATGAGGGGTAGGGAAGAAGTATATGCGTACAACCGAAAAGCATGTGGAAACAGATTAGGGGAGAAAATGTGGAATATCGATGAGCACTATTAACCCATAACAAAGAAGACATTTAACATGAGCTCTTTTCTCCCGCTCTGGCTCTCGAGAGGGATGAGGGATTTTTTTCTGACAGCTCCGCCAGAAACAACACTGCCACGTGTTGCTTATAAGCTCTCACACGTTTTTTCATTGTAACAAAAAAAAAAAAAGAAAAAAAGTTTTCAAGTTTTCATCAACATTTACGAGAGAAATGGAAATATGTACTTTAAGAACCTCACAGATATGGGAGAAAATGAGTCAGGGAGCACCGAGAAAATGAAACGTGATGCATTACAGCTCTTTCGAGGCTTTGACACCTCACTACATTTTCTAATACTCTGGGTCAGCGGGGTGGTTTTTCCATTTCAGGGAAGCTCAAAATAAAATCATTATTCTGATGCTATTTCTACCAAAGGCTTTAAGGTCAAAGCCCCCTGGTCCATGCACAATGTAGGAGGACAAAGGAATGTCGGAAAAAAAAAACCCATGTTCGATCGCAATTGTTAGTGGAGCAGATCTGATCTAACAAATGAGGGGGCTACTAACAAAGGTTCAAAAGGGACTTACCTGATCTCTCGCTTCGTGCAACAGACACACAGGTTTACACACGGCAGTGGGCACACCCACTTTGTGTTATAAAGCACACTCGACTTAAGTCCTCCTATTCAGAGAGACACATGCACAAGAGGTGCATCGGCTCACCTGGACAGACCGGAAACTCAAGTTTCTGTTCCCGTAGAAAAGGCTCAAAGGGCCTCGCCCTCTCTCACCTTGCCCTTTAACTCAATAGCAAACAAGCTGATCACTAACCCATTTATTGTGGTAGTTAGTCATGGCTGTCCTGTATATTATGTATAATTATATCACCAAATTCCTGGTGTTCTTTAAAAAAAAAAAAAAGAAAAAAAAGAAGCCTGCTCAAGAAGAGTAAGTAATTGACAATTTAATGAAATGGGGAAATTCCCCAACCGACCCTCTGGTGCACACCTTGAAACTGAATTGATTTGCCAAACAATTATTATTTATTGTACTCATTTTATAGGACAGCGATCAGGTGCAGGAACCTACCAATTGTAGTAAAACAAAGTCGCCACTAGATGGCGCAATCGGATCACTAGAAACGCTTGCATGCAACATGGTGCAGATAAAAATCCTTTCAGAAAAGTAGCAGTATAAATCCACTGTCATTCTTTTTTTGTGTGTGTGTGTGTGTGTGTGTGTGTGTGTGTGTGTGTGTGTGTCCGCGCGTGTTTGCTCATCTCTGACACCATCACGACCTCACATGTTCCACAGGGTGCCGGTAATGACGAGGACCAGTAAACTCATCGTCTTCCTGCTAAGGCCCCTTTATTACCATGAGTAAGAAGGGGCCACACAGGCCGGTAGCAGGCTGCTATGCTTTTAGTGGTCGTGCATCTCGGCCTACACAGAGACACACAAAGTGACCCTAGCAAAAACCCTATCACAGTTACGATTGATAGAACTATTGTATTTTCCGCTTCTGTCTGTCATAGCGTCGGCTTTGTTGTTTGTTAAAAAGCACGAGATTCGATTTTTCCTGACTTTCCCCTACGGGGATCAATAAAGGTTTATAATAAACATAATATTGGTAAATTGAAAAAGAAAAAAATCTCTCATATGAATATGATTAATTCAGCCATTTCGTCCAGGACTTCCATCAAAAATAATAACAACCAATACATTTTGCACAGTATCTTATGTGAATTATTATGAATTTAGTTTTTTTTTTTAAACACACACCTTTAATTACATGTCTCACCAGGATTACAAATTTATATAAAACTAGAACTACACTGTTCTCATAAGCACTTCCATGTTTTAACACCTCTACAACCTCTTTGTCCTCATCCCATCTCTCCCCTCTGGTTCCCATGACCACATAGCAGCTCTTTGTCTCTCTGACCCATTAACAAGGAGAGGAGGCACTATCAGTCGCCACTCGCACATTCCTCTCTCTCTCTGTCCGCCTCACACAGAGAGCAGCATCACATGTGGAATTGTGAATGACCAATTCAATTCATTCAGGGAGAATTAATCATCGTAATAAACTGGACAGAGGGACAGAAAGACACGATGCTGGATGGATGGATGGATGGATGGATTGGCGTCAGTGGTCTTGGTGTTGCTGAGACCAGAGGAGCTATTAAAAAAAAAAAAAAAAATCACACTTGGCTTAATTTTAAAAAAATACCATCGAGTTGGAGCTTTACTTAAACCCTAAAGGACCATGTGCCTGAATTTAATTGTATTTATTTATAGGGAGGGAGAGGTCAAAGCCTTAATCCTCCACACAAATAGTGCACATACTGTATATGTACTCTGCAACTCCACCTTGCACCGACATTAATTAGTTGATGGCAGACTTTCAGCTGAGCAAATAGCAATGGGCCTGCGATGGGAGGCGCACCGAGCGGCCGAGAGAGCCGCAGGTAGCCATAAGCCTCACTAATCTGGGCGTCGCTCTGAATGCCAGTGTTGCCGGGTAACCTACATCCTCATCAGATATTACAGAAGTGATTAACTCCTACCTGGAGCACTCGGACAGAGGCCCTGCGGTAAATACAGAAGGACAGCTGGTTCGGACATATGGACGCATAGGATCAAACACGTCAGGGAGCAATGATGCAACAGGGAGAGAGAGAGTCCACGGTTAGGTCAGGTCTACCTCCTTTCGCCCAGCGCACGCACGCACGCACGCACACACGCACGCACGCACGCACACACGCACGCACGCACGCACGCACGCACGCACGCACACACGCACGCACACACGCACACGCGCACACACACAAGTTCACCGAGCCAGTGAAGAGGAGATAAATTGAAAGCAGAATCAAATATGACAGAGTGTGCAGTTGGTAAAGACATTCTGGCGTGGCTCGCTTATCGCTGCCACTTAAAATGAGCCTTTATACTTTGTGTTAAAAATTGTAGACTCGAGGAACAAAACAGGCCACCTTAAACTTCCACACCGATGCGGCAGCTGTTACAGGCTATATTAGATTACTGCAGACTTCTCGGCCTGTTAGAAAGGAACCGCACTAAACAACCACTAAAAAAGATTTGTTCAAATTTTGGAAACAAATTTAACATGTCATAGTTTGCTTGGACAAACATGACTGACAGTGTCCCGCATAGAGTTGCCCTGAGTAAAAAATCCAATATCATTTCAGCTCTACGGGATGCAGTACAAGCATGTGTCAACAAGAGAATCTTTTATAAAGTTTTCACCTTTTGCTCATGTCATATACAGTCTCGCACAAACAGAACTATACATTAATTACAATTAAAGCATAGGAGACAAAATGAGGATGCCTAACCATTACTGACAGCAACACTTTTCCCCTCATTATCCGTCTAGGCACAGGAGTCTTTTACTTCGTTTCAAGCTATGCCACAGACACATTGTGACTGGTGTCAAGAAAGTTTACAGTTATATCACGAAACCGCCTCACTAGACACGGAGGCCTCTGCTTCCCAGGCAGGGCTCTGGTAAACACTTAACAGGAAAAATGAGGGCTTATGGGGGCTCAAATGACAGAGCTACTGTGGCACCTCAGCGCAGCCAGAGGAAAGATGAACAGGGTCAAAGTCGGACACCCGGTTGCCTTACACCCATGAAGACACAAATATATGTGGCATCACGCTCGGAGGACAGAAAGACCAACATTAGAGTTTGAGACCTGAGTAACTATAACAGCCACGGACCCACTCAGTGAGCCCTCGCCCCGAGTTCAGACCCAACCAAGGCCAGCACCATGTCGACATGCATCAGCATCAGTTGCTGCTTTCCAACTACACTCTCAACAGAGGAAGAGTGACCTAAAAATAGGGCTTTTATTAAGTTAATCCCCGGAGAGATGGTTTTTGAGAAATGATGTGCTGGCACGTCACAGTTCTGCCACCCTGGGATGCAAAATATATATCCTGGCCTATTCCGGATAGAAAATGTAACAGGTTCATTTTCCATTTGGGGCAGGTTCAATAACCACAAAAGATCGACGAAAGGAATAGTGTTCTTGATGCTACTGAGAGGTCTGCCATATCGTAGAAAACAAGACGTATTCAACGCAAAAATTAGGGATTGAAGATTTTAGGTTTTAAGGAAACCCCCCAGGGTATTTAAATTAGACGTCCTGGTCTATCTCCCATCTGTCTTCATATGATATACCAGTGAACTGTGCCACAGGTCTTTTTTTCCCTAGGGTTCCTGAGACATCGCAATGACAGTTTTGGGATGCACAGAAAGAAGAATGAAGTGATTGGTGCGTCAAATGGATAATTGTTTGACCATATCAAGAACATTTGCTGGTTCAAGCTTTTCACATGTGTGTTACAATCTTTCTCATTGTAGTCAATGAATTCCCTTCGCAGTTTGGAATGCTTGTCGGATAGAGTAAGCAAACTTAGTAGCTCTTTTAACTTTTTTTTTTTTTTTGATATACGACATAGATAATTAATTATTTAGATAAGCAAATTCATTTAAACCATATATAATTGTTGGCGACATCCCTGAACTCAACCTCTGCGTTCTGGCATTTCAGATAGAACATGCAGGCCTTCACTCTGGCTGTAAGACAACAAATATTACTTGTAGTGAGTGGTAATCCTCTTGCTAAGCTGCTTATGACAGAAAACAAACAATGACTAGATGCCACCCAGCTGGCGGTGTTGCATCATTTTGCCACAGACGAGAGTCTAAAATAATAAATTGATGCCCAGCAGTTACCGTGTCCATTCAGAACAAGACAACATACCAGACAGATACCCTATAATGTAATAATGGCATCTGTAAGAACATAATCTCGATATTTGCATCATGTGTGCACATAAGCAAAGCAAAAAAAAACAAGCTCTCCGCTAAGAAGAGAGGGCCAATCATAGTGCCACATCTGTGGTTAACAGTGGAAACTGGCTTTCGCAAAAAATACAGTTCACATCCTGCTCAAAACAGGATGAAATGTCTTTTCAGCCAAAACACAAAAACAATAACAGCCATTTCATGCCACATTAATCATCCAGTGATCAAAGCCTACAATCATCTCCAGACCACCGTGCCACCCACTGGAGCCACTTTTTCCCTGTAAGCTACCACACACGGAGTACAACCCTGCCCTCCCCCCCCTGCACAGGGTACAAACACAGGTGTAAATCAGCACTGACGGCTCTCACATCCACACAGTTACTCACACTAGGAGGATTCCGAAGCGCTGAGCATCTTCAATGCTCCCACGTCCTCGTTCACCCTCCCCTGCCCTCCCGAACAATCCCCACAGACAGTCAGGGCCTCTTAAGTAACAGTTATGAAAGGGGCAGGTTTAAATGATGCCGGTGCCTGTGAAAAGGGGAGCTGTTGTTTATAAAAAAAATAAAAATAAAAAAGAGAGCTGGGAGAAAGTTTACTTGGATACCCAGGGAGATTCCAGATTGTGCCAAAAAAGCCAAGGGTGGACCAAAATACACTGTTAGGAACAGACACAATGCTCTAAGGAAAACAGAGGGTGTAAACAACGCGTTACTGCTTCTATTTTAGTCAGAACAAAACAATGGCTTTAGAACAAAAAGTAATGGATACATAGTTCCCCACATATAGGGGGATTCAGAAGATGGTCAAATATGATGTGTGTTTTTTGTATCATTGCACAATAGCACACCGTCTTCATATTGTTGACATTGGGAGGGAACAGAGAGTCCAAAATGCAGAAATGCTGAATTGACAGAACAATGTTTACATCTTGCGATGATTCACAGCCTTACAACAACTAATAGTATAAAAACAGAGAATGTTATTTACGTTGAGAGAAGGACTTTGACAAACATGTGATGTTGCCGGCACGTCTGTATTATGGCGTGCCAAGTAGGATATATGTCTACGTTTCGGAATCACACTTTAACATGTACAAACCGGATGATGCGACTTCTACAGGATAAAAAAATCTCGGGCAGTCAAATGCGGACAGATTTTAGTACCCGAGAGTGCATCTAGAGGAGAGACTAACGTAACAAAAAAGGAAGGATAGAAAGAGAGACTGCCATGAAATAAAACGGCAGAAATTAATGAATACTACACATCCCTATCTACAAAGAAGATCTGTGATCTAAGCATGGGCACGTTCACAGCTGCATCCAACCCCAGCAGGCGCGGCCTCTACCACTTCACTTTTAATTCCTTGACGTGGGAATACGATCTCATTGAGATGGATGAAGCAAGTCCACGACATGACCCAGACCTGACCCCAGACGAGAGCTCGCAGACACAAAGACAGATGGGCCGCAGCGACCGGCAGCTGAGCCCCACACTGACCCTTGTGACACCAGAAATCTCAAGTGTGTGTGTGTGTGTGTGTGTGTGTGTGTGTCTCGACACGTCTCGCACGGTAGACCCTGGCACAAAAGCGCTGTCGTCTTCAGTTTTGAGCGTCAATCTCGATGTTAAGGGCTTACGGTGCATATACATTATATTTTTAGTGAGGCAACAACAACTTTTACAAGGTGTTGACGGACCACTATAATAATATCATTCACAAACTACAGTTGACCTATTGCATTTGCTCACCAGTCCACAATCATGCGACACCCAGCACAGCATGCTTTCACCTGCAACACATTGAAGCCTGTGGCTGACACGGCGAAGAAGCCAATGATGCAAATTCTGCCAGGCATTTGAATGAATATTAACATGACCACTGTTGGCCAGGCAACAATTCGGTTAGCATGCGCCAATAACCTTCACGCCTTGCGGATAAAATTCTGCTGAGTTATCGTCTGCTGCCTATTGCCAGGCCTCTGGTGTGCAGTGGCACACGAGAGAGCCTGTGTGGTGTGTGTGTGTGTGTGTACGACAACTTCATTATCAATTTATACAAACGGGGTGTGTGAGGAGAAAGGGCACGTGAACATCAGGCTGATGGGAGATTCAGAGGATCACTGACATGGAAAATAAAACAATGGAGGTGTCTGTTAGTACCGTCAGGACATTGCTTAATTAAGAAAATAGGATCTTGGCAGAACATGGGTGCTGTGAATGAGGGGAAAATAAACTTCCATCCAAGATTATGTCATGCCGTTTTCTCCGAGGTCTGATTACATGTGCAGCTTCTCTACAAACATAAACACATACGACAAGATTATGCAGAAATCCGTATGGCTTTTTTACAGCTTTTGATACTTCTAAGTGTTTGACTTGGAACGCAAAGGTTCACAGCTGAAGGGCGTATGGATCTTATGCTCTCCCACAATGCTTGCATTTAAAATGGTAAATAGATGAGTCAAGAGCCAGCTGTAACTTTGCAAAATGCCTCAGAGTGCGCTTTGACTTTCCGCGACCCGGAAACTAGTTGTATACAGCAATGCACAACTTGTTTACAGAAACTGCACGGGCACGCTTTGTTAGAAACCCTGTCAATGTTTACGCCATATTTCCTAGCAGACGGCGTACATCTGATGGAGCAGCTGGAGAAAATCGGTGAGATACAAAAAGCCAGCGAACAGCCTGGCTCCCCCTGGTAGGCGTACGAGCACCAGAGAGCACAAGCTCCGACAGGAGGGCCTGAAGGACGGACCGCAATAACGTAGACGCAAAAACACATACGGTATGCACTCACTAAAAGTCAGGAACACTGCAGTCTCAATTGTGGCCGATATGTCGTGCGCGAATCGGAACAAATCAAGTCTTAGGACACTTCGATGTAGGAGACAAAGTGCGTGAGTACTTTGTCTCATACATCGAAATGTCGGAATAATCCGTTCAAGGAATCATTCATGACAATTTTGTGTCATACAGACACACTTGACCTTAACAACTGCCGACGCGGCAGTTTCCACTCGAAAGCATACACTGCCCATACACATACGCAAGCTCTTAGAGTAGCAGTCCGCTGGCACATTGTCAGCAGCAATGTCAGTGATCAACACCTCCCAAATTACCAACTCAAACAGGTCAACCTGCAACCAAATACTCTGGGAGTGTGCGTGTGTGTGTGTGTGTGTGTGCGCGCGCTAAGCCGTCCTTACCAAAGCTACTTCCCTCCGATTGCTCACCCCGACGTGGACCCTCAACGCAGCAATAACAAAGTCCTCAAACTCTGCGATTTTCTCTGAGATTGCACATGCACTGTACTCACACACATCTTTCCTATGGAGCCATGCCAAATGCAAGCGCTCGATCATCACAATGTGGCCCTTGTGCCTTTTTATAATCTGGATGTTTTGTTTTTTTTCCAAGTTTGGAAAAGGAGATGTAGACGTCAAATGTGTGAGTGCAGCAAAGCGTGTGGTGAGTCCCGGTTATCTTCCTCCAAAGAAAAACGCCAGGCAAGACTCAGACGTAAAACGTTGGTCTTTTTTTAAGTCACTGGTGCCTTAGAACCGGGTTGCAGCATAAAGCTGGTATGCTAAAACGATGATGGGGTTGTGTGTGCGTGCATGCGTGCGTGCGCATTT
Organism: Colistium nudipinnis; assembly: GCA_016785305.1. NCBI lineage: Eukaryota > Metazoa > Chordata > Actinopteri > Pleuronectiformes > Rhombosoleidae > Colistium > Colistium nudipinnis. Next base: position 198,733 of record JAFBJU010000850.1, read on the forward strand.
ATTGGTGTGTGTTGATTTACTGCAGATAAGTGTTAAGAAGTAACTCTAGATGCCTGGGGGGCTTACCAGAGCCTGTTAGAGCAAGAACAAGTCATGACGTTGGGATCCGATCATCTATTCGACTCCAAAGCATTTGACTAAAGATTTAACACGAGGAATGCTTCATATTGTATTACATCAACACGACTGTTTGTGCAGGTTATGTGTGCTGTATAAAATAAATGTAACAATTCGTGGAAGCACCTCAGCATAGTGGAGTTAATGGCCTGTAAAAACAGGTCTGCATGCAGCAGGTTACGATAACCACAGAAATATTTAGCTGTAGTTTGCGGTCCCTGCTGTGATTGAAGCAAATTATAACATAGCAATAATAAAAGCAGTTTGTTCTGGACAAAGAAATGTTAAGTATTTCACAATAAATGTTGGGTTGGTGCTCCTCATTGTATGATTTTCAAAAGAAATTATAAATACATTATTTAGTAAATAAAGGAAAATAAGAAAATTGCCTTCACTCTGGACCACCATCGGCCTTTATAAATCTTCCAGGACTAAAACAAAGCCTTGCTGCATGGTTCGTGGTACGTCTCTCTCTCTCCTGCTGGTAATTTATCACTCTAACGAATGAAAAGAAAACCCCACACCGGGGCGAGTCATTACCTGCAATTAGCAGTTCGACTCAAGAGACACTGTTAAGTTCGGGGAGGGAGACAAACAGGACGGAGATATTTGCAGAGAGATCACCGGAGGTTCACGTACTGTGAAGTGGTTCGACAGCTTTCTGCTGTTGTGTGAAATAAATGAACGTTAGGAAAGGGAACATCAGAGGATGTCCCACCAACAAAAGACCTGCGATTTTATCTCCAAGTCACAACCAATTAACACATTCCTCCACCCTGCTGTGCAGCACATGAATGTATTGGGACTCATAACTGGAAAGAAGTGTGTGCGTGTGTGCGTGTGTGCGTGTGTGCGTGTGGCCCCATTTCACTTTCATGGGACCTCACGTCATTTTGCATAAGCGTAGGGATGGAGTGGGTAGGGGGGCATGAAAAACAATGACCCAATTCAGAATGCCAGAATGGCAACCCAAACTCCAAATGTGACTCACCTCATTTAAATACCAGAAGTCTTTAGGTGACCGAAGAGTAACAATGCAATGAAAAGGTCATCGAGACGTGAGACTCCACTTGAATTAGAGATTCAGATGTTTTATTCACTCTTCCGGTAATTGAGGTAATTGCCTGCAGCTCTTTTCTGCTTTGTGTGCTCTCCTCAATCACATGCCTGAGGCGCTCATGTGTTGTTGTGTTGGTTCCTTTCCCTATTGACTATCACTATTGTCATTTCAGGCCTTTCAAACTCACTAAGCAGCACCTGTCGGCACAACCACATACACACACATTGGAAGAGAATCCAAAACACACCTCTCCATTAATTCTCTCCATTCTGAAGTTGAGGAGTTCTCATCTCCACTCTTCTCCACATTCCTCACACACACACACACACACACACACACAAGCACACTCACAGAAATACTGCCAGCACTTCCTCCTCCACTCAAGGAGAATGGTATCACATTCCACCACAGCCTGCATCTCATCTCTCAACTGCTTTGTCAGTGAAAACAGAGTCGTAGAAAGGCACTTTGATAAGCCTGGAGTTTATAAAACAAAAGAAATGCTCAGCTATGTAATAAGAAAAATATGCGATTAAGTCAACTGTTAACAAGCTGGAACAGATCAGATTACAGGGTCAAGAGTTATTTTCTGGGGAAGCAAACCACAGAATGAAGGTGCCACTTGATTTGTAGACCTAATTCAGAGCATAAGCCTCGAATCACTGCAAACAAACGTAGGCCCGATTGGTGACTCTGCACAAGTCAGGAGGTCACCACTTTCTTCTTGAACTTTGCAGAAGTTAAGCAAACAACTAAAATATTTTCGGACTGGATCTGACGCCAGCACGCCAGCAGTGGAGAGAGAACAAAAGGAACGTTTGCTGCCCTATAAAAACTGAAGGAATAAAAAGAAGGAAAGTCAGCCACTGTAACCACTCATTTAAAATCCTTGTGTCTAAAATGTCCCAGTGGTAACAAGGGAGTAGCCATTGCTGTAGCGCACTGATACGTCTTGAATGTTTTGATATTCAACGTATTGTTGAAAATCCCCTGATCCTTTGGCCGGGAAACCCCAGATAACTGTCGAAGAGTCCGCAGAGGAGTACCCGCATTCTATCATCCTGTGCAACCGAGGAAATGCAGTGATGGGGGACAATTCCTCAGCATGGAGCACAGTGGCAAATGTTAATGTTGACAATGGGTGTTGAAACTGGGCTTATCTAATGATGCATAAATGGCAAAATAGACATATACTGTAGAAACACATTTTAGGTTCTACACGTCGGAAAATTACATATTGAGGTCTGCTCCCGATTGGAAGTTTAGAAAACCTACAGAAGAGTATTTCTGATCTGAAATATATATATATAACTTGAAAGGTTTTTCTTATAACAATCGTTTTTTTTTTTTACAATTTAACAAAAAAAACGTTCATGTTCTACCAATATATTTTCCCATTATTTTGACAAACTAGTCGTGTCCCAACAATAAACGTTTCTTGTAACAATAATTAAAGGATCATGTTTTAACGTGATCGTTTCACGTTATGACATAATAACTTACTATATTGTTATAAAGTGAAAACAACTCAGGTGGGGGTGGACTTTTGCCTTGTGCAATGAATTGGCATCACCGTGGCCCGAAAAATTGAAAACTGAGCTGTTATCCATGAGTAATGCCCGGCTCAACTTTAAAATAAACCTACCACACAAAGTAAAATCAAGAGGATGAATCTTATCGGATTACACATATGTCAGCGATATTGAACCCTTCGAACAGAGACTCTGCACGTTTTTGTTCCAAACACTCCAGAGGCTGATCTCACCCTTCGTTAATTCCTGCCTCTCTCCGAAGTTGTGCTACGCAGCAAAATCAGCTTCTACAGTGTTTGTTTGGAATACAGTCTGCGCTGAGTAAGGCCGTGGCAACTGAGAACTAGCTCACACAAAAAAAGACTGGTTTGAAAACCACGCCTGCAATGGCTAGCTGACCTCTTGTGTTCACCTTTGACCTTTCTGTCAGCTGGGCGATAACCAATTTACCTAAAAGCAAAAGATTCGCCTAATCTGAAAGGGTCAAACATTTAGAGTGGAAAAGGGTATTTCTGTTCAATAAAGTGACACTTGAACATCAATACAAGCTGGGGCAAGAGATCTTGTGATTGATCGAATTATGTTTTCGGGCAGTATTTGAACTACGGGCTAGTATGAACCGTGAGTAACATTTATACTGTACACAGCCCTACTTATTGCTGCACCATTCCTTGTCAATCTCGATGCAAGACTGTTTTGGGTGTACACTAGACACTTCGCAACAATAACACATTGTTCGACCAGCTAGTCAACCACAACCCACAGTGTGTCACCCCTCTAAAGACAGCCTTTGAAAAAGTCAGGTCATCTGAGACTTGGACGGATTAACAAAGCCACTTGAATGCACTCTGCCCCTCTTTGAAGATTAATCAGAACACATCTTTCTTATCACAAGGGTAGTAGTAGTAGCCTAGGTCTTCGCAAAACACACACACAGCAAAGGAATACTTGCAAGTCCAGGATGCACAACGGGACGGCAGTGTACAAGCTAAATCTTATTATCTTTCTAAAGTAAGAATCTTTTCTCCCCTCACATGATGCCTCAATCGTTGACCTTCTCTGACCCTGACCGGAGCATCTATAATAAGCCATCTCAAAGCATAATCCTGTGACACTGACTAATGATGATACCTTACATGAGACATTTTCCACTGCACTTTGCTGCCAAATGTTTGTAATAGTGGACGCTATACGGAACGGGATACTCCAATATTGTCCTTGGAAGCTGAAATCTTCCCCAGGTTAAGTTAACATTGAAATGCTGTATATTTGTTTGTGATATTGTTGTCTGAAGATGTTCTATTCACACCGCAGTGCACAAGACTTTGGGGCTTTAACACCAGTTTTGTCGGGTAAAGAAGCCGTCTGTTACACAGTAACCCACTGGCACACAATACTTCTCTGTTCACCAGATGCCAAATGGTCCAGTCATCACCCTCCACGCCACCCCCTCCCCACCCGGCCTCTGCCATCTATCTCAGCCTTTCTGTATCTGTGTTTCCCCGAGTGTGACAGAAGCTGCTGATGGTCAGTCAGATTAGCATCCAGCCGGTGAAGGAACGACTCCGAAACGGACAAAGAAGGAGCTGCTTTGTCTCTCTATCTGGTGCCAACGCACCCGGAAGCGAAGAGAGGAAACTGGGTAGATTGAAAAAAAGCATTGCAAAGGCTGTAATAGTGACCAGCTGAGAACTTGAGCATGACATTGGTGGTGATCATGTCATAATCAAAACAATAATCTTTTTCTTTTTTTTTTTAAGGAACTGCATTTTCACACTGTACTATTCAATTTGGAATCAAATAGAGAAATCAAAAAGAGTCATTATTCCAATGAGGTATACCATTGACTAAACGGATCTAAAGCTAAATAAACGAATAAAATATTGCCAAATATGGACCGCTCAATTGAAGGCACAAAAGGCTCATGCCTGCAGCTGTCTTCGTTTATTGAATAACTGGAGAAGAATTTCGCAAACTTTGGCTAAGGGGATTGAACAGAGCCATAAATCTTAAACCTCTCACAGCACATTTTGGGAAAAACCAGTATGGATTATAATGCCCGATTATGTGCGCAGATCTATCTTGCGCAGGTGGAAGCACCCAACAAATCTTACCCATACAAACAGGCTGAGAGAAGAAATGATTTTCACAGTGGGGTGAAATCCAAAAATGACTGTTAGGTAGGCCCCAAACTGAAATATGCAAAATATTAATATTGGCTCCAGTTACACCGGCTTTTTTTTTTTTTTTTTGTCGTTTGATTTACTAAACTGAGGTCCTTTATTTTTGCATTTCTGTTGTTATTATTATTATTTAACAAACACACAGTATAGACAAAACTTGTCCTACAAAGACAAAAACAATCTCGGTGTCCCAGTAAACCTGCAGGCCAAACCCTTCGCTCCACCCTGCTCCACCTTATTCAAACTCTATTCAAATCCAAACAGACTCTGCAGACAACACCGTGGTGCAGTCGCCATCATTGCACAGTGAACTACGCTCACTGCATGAACGCCACATGCCTTCTGTTATCAAAGCCTGACAATCCAAAGCAAACTATAAATATCACACTTTAATTTCACCACGGCCAAAAACCTCCGCTCCGAGGCCCCTCCGTGGGGTTACTTGGCAATTAGTGGTAAGCGAAGAGCTAAGTTAGCAGAGACGCCTGTTCTTGGATATGAGGGAGACATACAACAGGCAGCAGAGAATGATTACAGCTGTTTAAAGCTCAAGCAAAGGCCCGATGCCGAATTGCATGTGTGGCCAGTTCAGGTTCCAATTATGGCTTGTGATGGTTTTGTATTATCGGCACCGGGAGACGAGTAATGAGAACAAGGCAGCGTTTTAGACAATCTACTTCTACTGTGGCCAAACTGGGTGGTATTAAGTGGCACCCGGCAACTATACGAGCGCATGGTTGCAGGAGGAAATGGGTGATTCTAAAAATAAAATCCTAACAATTAAATACGAGCTAGAGGCAGTTTAGGTACTGTAACTGAGAGAGCCATCACCAAACTGAGATGTATTTCGTCCATTCACTTGTGTTTTCTTCAGCTGCAGTGGTTAAGCCGCCAGCGAGTAAGCAAAAATGCTTAAAGTTGTTCTCTCTACCATATCTGATAAAACCTAAATTACCCTATTAGGCCTAGGATTACAACTAATACTATAACTGAGCTGCTAAATCCAGAGTTAAGGGGCACGTAAGAAACGCCTAACGTTGGGAAGGATAACGGGCAATTTCCAGCTACATTAACTTGATTCACGGAGTAACGGCACGCAGTCTGTGATTTGTGGAGACGGGCCACAGTCCTATTTTACGTGACGTCATCGGAGAGTGAAGATGGCACGGTGAATGGTTCTAATGGGCTGTTTTGCAGGGGTTTTCACAGTCAAATTGCTCCAATTGCACTCAATGAGCAACGAGGGAACAGGCACAGACTGGGTCTATGCCGCCCTGGAGATGAATGGATGCCTGTCTGACACACGTACACAAACATACACCCAGAGGCTTGAGCGCATGGTTTCAAGTAAGAAAAGCGTGCATTGACAAACAGACATGCACACAGACCTCCATTTGCCAATGATGTGTATGTGTCGTTGGGGGGGATATTCAAAAAGGGGGCTGAAACAGACAGTCTAATTAAACTTCAGCCTGGGGGGGGGGATGCAGAAGGAGGTGGCAGGAAACACAGAGACAAGTGTGCAGAGCTCCAGCTGACACTATTTGTGCAACCCCACGCACAAAGGTGAGGATTAAGCCCATGAAAGCCAGTGTTGCCGCCTGGAAGGTGTCCTTGCCAACTGACAGGAAACAGGCAGCTGATTTCACAGAGGGAAAAAAATCACTCTGATGGACTCCCGGCCTCTGCTAGACACCACCCACCATCACAAAGAACACCGCCTAACAAGAAGCTGCCAATCATCAGACAAATGCTTGTACAACAGCAAGGTCATGGGGGGGGGAATAAATATCCTGAGTGGCAACGGGAAATGAAGCCGAATGAATGACTTCACTGGATGCGGCCGTCTAGTGGGTAAATATTAGTCACTTTACGAGGAGATTACAAGGCATCAAACACTTTGCCTGCTGCATTTATAATCAAGCCTTACAGCCGTTAAACAGGCCAAACAACATTCAAAATGAGGTCACTTTTCATAGAACTTTCACATAGACTCAAACTTGCGATGTTTGTGATGGACACTAACCTGTTATTTGATATAAGCGAGGGCTCTCACAGCAACAAGAAGCAGATGGTAGAGACATCAGTGTATAGTGAGTGTGCGCGTGCGTGCGTGCGACACAACATGGTCACGGAGGATTGACATTCTATCATCTCATGCATCATGTTCAAGGCAATGTCACCATCATCTTTAACGCCCAAGGCAGGACGGAATGCAGGAAACAGAAACAATATCAGTGTATGGCAACCAAGCTCCCCTTGCACTTCAAATATCAACACGACACAAGCTACTCGAATACAGCAACCTGGCTTCATTAATACGGCAACGGATACTCATCGCTGAGAGGTGACATCGCTTCGGTCATGCTGATGTTGCAAACTTGAGGCCGTGGGATCAAGTGACAAAGCCGGCAAATTGTCGCGTACTCAGTTGCATATGTTCAAATCTGCTGCCTCCACACTATCGGTGTCTCCTTCAGTCATCTTTCTATTCCCACGAGCACACAGCTGTAGCATAAATTAAAAACTTTCAGAGCCACACAAACCCTCGGTGGTGGCTGTGATTTACCGAACAGAACTGCAAATATGTACACACACTGTGGTCTATTTCGTTTATGCACGCTCCAAGTGTGTTGAATTATTCACAGGGCTGCCATAAGGGGGAACAGGCATAGTACCGGTAATACCAGGCAGGGGCCATGCATGGAAACCCCTCATAAATAAAGTAGCATTTGACAAATAGGCTGGAGATCAGTCAAGTGACGCCACTGCCACACTTAAAGTATGTGTAGCCTTTACTGACTAAATTGAACAGCGGTAACAAACACTGTTGTGACAGATATGCAGTTAGCCCAAGGCCAAGGCTACAGATGAAACTGGATAATATAAAGACCATTATACATACACATATATATACAGTATATATATATATGAGAGATATTAAAGATATTCGGACATATATTGTCATATTCCATTCAAGCGAAGCACTGTAGGGGCTTAGGTGGTGCTGAGAGAAACCCTACACGTCTTCAGGACAGGCAGGGGCAAAGCAACACAGCATCACTACTGCCGATGCTTATCAACTGCGGGGCCCTTCCAGAGACCCAGCCAAGTGCATCACTTAATCTCTCCCTTCGTCTGAGATAAGCAGTGCAGCAGGAGGAGGAGGAGGAGAACGAGTCCACTGCAGCGTCGCCACGGAGATTAGCGATACCACGGAGTAAGATGGCGATTAAGCAGAGATGGAAGGAAGCGTGGACAAACAGATGGATGGATGAATGAAAAGAGGGGCAAAGGGGTGTTTTGGTGGGTAGGAGAATGAAGGGGCAGAAAGGTTTGATGAATGGAAGGAGGATAGATGTGTGAGCGCACAAAAGGATGTTTGGATGGACACATCTCTCTTGCTCTCACTAAATATACACACACACTTTTGCTCTCACTAAATGATATATATATATATATATATATATATATATATATATATA
>JAFBJU010000850.1:207140-263722 GCA_016785305.1 Colistium nudipinnis
TTATCAGACTTCCTGTAGTTCTTATCATTGATAATCACATGCTTTCAAAACATGTTTTAGCTCGTAATTTGACAAAAAACAAAAAGAGACTTGGGTGTATTAACGGAAAAACCTTAAAGACCATAGACAAAAATACAATAAGCATTATAACATTATTTCAATCACTCTGTTCACCAGACTCTATAACTAGATTAGGCTACGGGAACACCATGCTTTTTTTTCTCCATACTTCTTATGTTTCCAAGTTTAGCAGTGGCTGGTCGTAAAAGTAGATTTGCCTCAATATGCCAGGCAGTGCCCCGAGAGCTGAGCTCAGAATCCACTCAAACACTTGATGAGGAGGCAGTGAACTCATCTCGAGCCAACACTGCTGAAACAGTCGATACTAAAAGAGGCCAAAGCAAGGTTACAACCTGCTCTGTCTGCTTTTATTTTGCTGCACTTCACTACCGAAATAACTGCATTCCTTTATCAGCAAGTTTCTTGACATATTCCATTCCAAAAATAAAAGAATGTTTCGCATTAAAATCAAGAATGTTTTACCTTTGCCCAAAGTCTAAATGCTATTGTAATAAACAACACTACTCAGTACTTAGCTTATTCTTGTACCGGACCTACAACAAATGATGCTGAGTAAGTACACAATGTGACTGAAATCAGGGTTTCTCATCAGAACAAGGCCGACCGGGTAAACCGATAGCGATCCAAACAAACGCTTGGAATAAGAGTCTTAAGCCACTGTGTCCTACCCACCCCTTAAGCTCCAAGAAAATAGCCCTGCTGCTGACGAGCACATACGAAAGCCAACTCTCAGCTTTGAACAACGCAACGCACCGCTGACGGGTTTCTCAGCAACACCAGCCAGGCACTCGCAATGGCAACAAGCGTTTGTGTCAATAAGCAGGTCGCACAGACTCCCGTTTGGGAGTTAAGCCCTTTGCACATAGCATTCTTCCAACATTAGTTCCCACATCTTCCTCCCCCTCCTCGATGACCCTCCACGCCAGGAACAAAACCCTGGGAATGTGAGCTATGCAGAACTGCAGCTCAGAGACACCTGTTGAGACAACCCACACAGGGAAAAGCCTCATACTCCACGAATTGTCTGTGCCCGTGTCCAACTCCACCTCGACCTTAGCTCCCACCGTACAAACACGCACGCACGCACGCACACCAGTAAGGTAGGCAACCTTTCTAAGAATCTTTTTTTCCAAACATGAATCCCAGATATTGACAGTCGAAATACCTACCCCATGGACTCATTTGCACAATTTGACGCAAAAACATTGCATTCAAGAAAGTGGCAGATCAGACCATGCATCTAAGGTGTGCGTCGGTGTTACAAATCGAATTACGAGTACATTTCTTAAAACGTCATGTTTTGTTATGAAGCAGTTTGCTTAAAAAGTGGATTGTGGGTCTCTGCAGGATAAAGTCTTCATATCTCTAACCCGCACATCAGCATTCAAAACTTAGAGACAGACTGTTAATCCAGCTGTGACTATATCAAGGAGGCAGTTATCGACACATTGTATATTACATTCCATCACCTGTTACAAATCTATCAAGGGAGGGCATAGTGAAGCCGTCATAGACTTGCCTTGATAAAAAAAAACAGCTGACCTCATAAACACAAGCCCACAGATTAGAAAACCAAACACTTCCAAACAACGTCTCCTGAGAGACCCTCTCCGCCCACATGGAATTCAGTGAAGGCCTCCCACCTTCTGAAGATAAAGATTTAAAAGAAGAACTGGGCTATTCCCACTGAGGGCTAAGGAGCTGGCCAAAATGGCAGACAAACCACTGAGGCTTCAGAGTATACTCGAAGAAATGTCGGCTCTCCGGAGATTCCCCTCTGTGGTATTCAAATACAAGGGAAAGAGGGTCATCTTCTCAATGTTTTTTCTCCTTTTCTCACAGTAACGTCACCAGGAAAGTGTTAGAGAGGGGACCAAAACATTATTGTATGATGGGAATGATGTTGATACTGTACCTCGTGAACAAACAATGATATTTTCAAATATATGAAGATATTTGCAATATTGCACAAGAAAACAATTCATTATATGACACACAAGCCAATAAACAACAGCAGGAACTTTTTTTTCCTTTGTCTAATGATGGCCATGTGTGCATTCAATAAGTATACAAACTGTAACTGTCCAAAGGAACAAATGACATAATGGAATGAAACATAATAGCACTTCAACTTTAAAGTAATCACAATTGACATCTTGGGTCTCTCTGGAGTTTAACCACACAAAGAAATGCATGATAGTGTGGCTTTTGGGGGGAGGTTGCGAGGCTATTTCATGTTAACACACACAACACACACACAAACAAGGGTCCGAGAATACATTGGGGGGCAGTGCCTCAATCATATAGTGGCAGCGCGACCATTTTGGAAAGAATCCTGGATGACAAAAACACATGGGGTACTGTATCATTATCATAACATACAAAGTCAAAATGTGCAGAACAAGTGGCCGGGCTGGGGTTGTGACGGAAGCTGGCCAATTGCTGAGTCCCCCTGCCCTGCTGCCAGCTCAGCCTGTGACAAGCTGTGTGCCACCACACTCGAACCTGCAGGGCACAAAGGCTCTGTAATCCCCCCTGTATTCCTTCTCTATACCCCCGGTGTGGTTCATCTATATTCCCTTGGCATCCCATGTATACTTCTTATGAACTTCCTGTCTCTGTCCTCCTGGTCATGGCATCACCGGGGGTTTTCCAAGTAGGAGTAGTTTAAGATTCTTGAAGACGTATCGCCTCTCTTCCAAGATGCTTTTTCAGAGAGGAACACCTTGGAACACCTGATGATTCCGAACTCCCTCCACCCCCCACGTTCCCTAGGTGTTCCCACTGTATTGCCCCAGCATTCCCTCATTATTCCGCCTACATTATTTCAATATTCCCCCTACATTCCCTCAGTGTTCCCACCGTATTACCTCAGCATTCCCTATATATTCCCAATACATTCACAATGTATTCCTGCATTCCCTTAATATTCCCCCTGCATTCCCTCAACATTCCCTCCGTATTCCGTCTGGCCAGACTACACATTGGCACACTGCACTTCCTGGATAGTATGAGCCGCTGCGTTTAGGGTGTGGGTGTTTTGTGGAAGTCGAGGGTTGTGTCACGAGGAAATGTCACTGCGGTTCAAGTGCCCACGTTAGCATGCACCACGTCGTGTCGGTGCTAAAAGGTGTCAACGGAGCGTGCGTGTGCGTGTGTGTGTGTGTGTGTGTGTGTGTGTGTTTGTAGGCTCGCCACGGCTAACTGTTGTGGCGATATCGACAACAGTGCGTTAGCCCGTCACTAAGCTTCTTTCACTTTCCCACGGAAACGCTGCACAGTGCGAGACGTCAGGTGAAATTGAAAATTGAAATACTCTCTCTAAACAGTCGCACCAAGTGTTGCACAGAGCATGAAGTTACTTTTATACCCGAGTTAAAAACTATTCAACCCGAACACAGACGGACGGTGTTCCATATTAACTGGTTTTCATATTAACTGGTGATCGATTTCCGGTTTAAGGGGGGGACAGATGTTTCGGCGATTGACGGTTGCAGATTCGTCACTTTCCCGCACCTGCCTCTGTGTCAATTATGTGTGTAGTGAGATAAGGACTTAGCTGAAACACATAAAAATAACCAATTCATGTCCACTGACCTCCGTGTTAATACACGCTACAGTACGGAGGCTGCGGTCCATAAAAATAAAATAAAATAAAAATGTGGCGGAGGGGATTCGATCTTGCCATCCCCATAATCTAAAAGCGCAATCGCCCGCAACTTTGCCCGCTACGCCAGGGAGGTCAGTGGACATGAATTGGTTATTTTTATGTGTTTCAGCGAAGTCCTTATCTCACTACACACATAATTGACACAGAGGCAGGTGCGGGAAAGTGACGAATCTGCAACCGTCAATCGCCGAAACATCTGTCCCCCCCTTAAACCGGAAATCGATCACCAGTTAATATGAAAACCAGTTAATATGGAACAACGGCCCTGCTGCCTGAAAGTTATATTAAAGCATTAATCACGCTGTTATGTTTACCTGAGTGTCAGACTCATATTTTACGAGTTGTGTTCATTTTGAAGATTCACAGAATATTTGTTTTTTTTTTACTAGTCTCTGGTTCGACGGGGATGAAGACATAGTTACTATGCTAAATACAGCGTGTTGGTACTTACTTCGCATCAGATGAGTTGAATGGTTTACTCCAACGGGTCCTTCAGGAGCGAAACTTTCCTATGTGTTCACAATGTTGGGTTAAATATTCCTCTTTACACGCGGTGATTTTTCTGACTCAGCCCGCTCTCTGTGTTCTCACCATCTGCTGCTGGACAACCTTTCAAACACAGCACTCACAAGACGCTCCGTCGGGGCGCTGACTTGGAAACGGTTTGTTTATTTTGCTACAACTGCAGCGCGTGGGTGTGTGACAGCGCAACGCTGCTCTGAGATCTGTACATGGCACTGCTTTCGCCGCCGAGACCGCCCAATCTGTTCGTTCATTGGTCGTTGTCCCCGTCAAGGCACGGTCCTTGTATTCGGTCATTTTATTGGCTTTCAGCGTTGTCAATCATCTCACAAGACCTACCCCGTAAATTCGCCTGTCAGGAGGAAAACCCAACAACCGCACAGTGAAAGCACAATTATCTAAAGAACAGTGTTTACAGACATAAATGAATATTCAATTGAAACCCCAACTCACAAAAAAATCCACTGATAATCGTGACCTTTTTATATTGGATCTTAAAAGGTAATTTGCCTTCTGCTACGCCAGTTTATACCAATATCAGTTCAATCAGTTTTAAGTTTCATATTATTGATTTTTTTTATTGATTTTTTTTCTATTTTTTCAAACACACAGCCCCTGGTGAAAAATACAACAACATTAAAACCGCACTTGAACCTATGTTGGAGAGTCTGTCGAGCTTTATTGCATACTGTATTTGCTCCATATACTTGAAATGCCCATTCATGCTATTGCTATTCTTATTGTTATTCAGGAGTAGTCAGGTAAAGCAAGTCTATTTTAGTTGGGTTTTGTAGCTTTTTTACTGAAGATTAAAAAGTTGTGTAATAGCTCCCTCTACAGGTCACCTTGTAACAGAAGGCAACAAGTGGCCATGGACGACATCAGTAAATGATGTGAGTTAATGCCGCCTCAGACTTTTCTAATAAACGAATACATTCAATTAAAAAAGATAAGACCTGCTTCTTTTATTCACAGTTGCTAGCTGTATAAACGCACTAACCACTGATTGTGGGAAATCATACACCAATGGACTCAGAATGGCACATAGACTCACAAAATAAAACTGTCTGTGTGAACAGGTTCCAGAAATGCACCAACAATAGAGGCACCCCCTTTTATTCCCTCTTCTCCCTACATTAAATTGTGGTGTGTGCCAAAACGCTGAACTGCAACTTCTTTTGCCCTCAGCCTGGGTTATGATGTGAGACTTATTGTCCTGGAACAATGGAGCCCAGCAGCCATCTTCTGACACATTCTTACTCTGAACCATTGATGCAACCTTTTCAATGCCACAAAATGTGAAGAGGCTGCTTTGATTCCAAACACTTTTTTCACTGGCGTACTTCCCAACAATACTATTACTACTACTACTACTACTACTACTACTACTACTATCAATAATAATAATAATAATAATAATAATAATAATAATAATAATAATAATAATAATAATAATAATAATAATAATAATAAAAACTTTTGGTTTATTGATATTGCATATAATATACCTGTATCTATCTAATACATTTTGTTTCAGTAAATGACAGTTAATAATATAATTTAAATAATACAATAAGAGAAGTCAGTCACTTTGTCATGCATAAATGTAACAACAGTATAACAATCGTTTTTACAATATAAAATCATATTGTGGTTGAAAGCGCTTGTGTTCATTTGAGTTAATGTATTGTTATGGTCACGATATGGCCAATCACTATACAGTGGTTGGTCATGATGAACGCTTAACTGCGATATCAGAGTATAACCACTAGTTGACAGAAGGGAACAAGTGACTGGTTGTCTCTAATAGCCTGTGAAACATAATATTGTGCACATTGCTTGGTTGCGGGTAAACTGCGTGTATATTGTCTAACAGTTTAAATACATTTGTGTGCAGATAATGACAGTTGTGCCGGTGTTTCATGGTTTATAAGTTTGTGAGACTGTGAGACTCCAGCCGGAATGTCCCGGATGTTTCCGTCAGACGGGGGAGGTGGGGAATTGGGTTGCCAGATCTGCACAATACCCACATTGTCAATGATATTTCATTAGTGTTTTCAGAAATAGTGGATTTGTGTGACCTAGTGTGTGGAATAATGTGTACAGAAAAAAATAATTACCCTGGTTGACAGTAGTGAGGTTACCGAGGGTGACCAACCCCTATTGTAAAATAAGAAAATATGCTATTGCAGTCTGTATGGACGTTTAAAGATAGCAATGTTTTCGTTAGTAACACAATTACATGGTTGTAATGTGTGACTTCATTATTGTTTTCAATGCAACTCACTGTCTTATGTCTTCTTCTGTGGTTGTTTATTTGATATTTGCTAACAACTCTGAGATGAATTATTCACACTGCATTCTATTTCATAATTCTGACTCGACTCTCCCTCCTGTGTGTTATCTGGCAACACTGCGCACACCTCGGCTGCTACGTTTGCTCGGTTAGAGACGCTGAGAGTGACTGTGTGAGTGCGAGTGTGTGTGGGAGATGGACTGAGTGAGGGCGCTCTTTCGACCAGTGCTGCCGATAGCTTTGAAATAAGCTAGGCTGAAATAATTGACGATTTCAGCTCGCAGAATCAACAAGAAAAAAGCAGTACCGTTATTAGTCTTTCACATCCCACTTCAAACACACTAACACGGCATTGATGGTAATGTATGCAAGGAAACAACCGAGACTCGGCGATGGGTAAACATATTTTTTAACGTTACTTATTCTGATTTTCCTTTTCCTCGTAGCTTCGCTTTGACAATCCGCCATTTTTACTGAAACCAAAATAAGTGTCTGGAAACTTGTACGTTCCGCTGTTGAAGCGCTTCTTACTATTTCTCAGCGTTTACATACGAAATCTTGTTCACCACTGTTTTCTTTACATTTGCAGGTGCGACCGAAGAGATTCTCAGCCCTATCAGGTACTTGTTAGCTAACCGTAGCCTGCTAGCTTGCTAGCAGCAAATAAGATTAAAATGGACACTCTAGTTGAGGCTTCTGAGCAGCACAACAGGCCCCAGCCAGTGCGGAAAATAACGTAAAAAGTAAAGGGTTTAGTTTGAAATGACAACAGAGCTGCCGTAAATGTGACTGAACTTAGTATAGTCAGGTATATACACAATACACTAAGTTTATTCGTCGAATTTAGCGGTTGAGGATAAATGGCACCGGGGAGTTTTATTGCAGCCCTAAGCTAATGTTAGCTTGCTACTGTTAGCTCCCTGCTAGCCAGTCCGATTAGGGCCTGGCCGCAGTCTGTCATTTTAACGAGATAGCTGGCTAGTGTCTGAACGCAGTTAAGTATTGATGATGTTCACTGCAAATAGTCGTATTAGCTTAAAGTCTGATTCCAGCGTGAACGACAATAAACTTGGCTAATGCCCGTTGGTCTGACATGTCTGTCTACTTCGTCATTAGTCGGAGGTATAAGTGTATTAGTACAGGTCTATTCACTGTTTTGGAGTGAGGGACTACTAATCATCCAGACTAGCAAAGCTAAAATGTTTATTTAACAATGTTTCACTTGAAGTAATATAAAGCTAGCTCTGGCTAACGAATCATAAATATTCTGCATGGATGTCGTTAGCTCTACACATTATTACATATAGGTCTTTCATGCATATGTACTTTGATATTTTTCACTGATCAGTGAAACATGGGGCTAAACATAAGGGAAAAGCTGATTTTTAAAAACATCCTGCTGATACAAGACGGATGAAATGACGGAGCACATAAGATGCTAGATGTCACTGAGGTTTGGGGTTCTCTGTTTGTTTGTGTATCTACAGACTCTCAAATACTCGTCCAAGAGCCATCCAGGAGGGGACCACCGACATGAAAAGATGCGAGACTCCTCAGATGTCACCCCTCCCTGCAAAATGCTCAGGAGGTCTGACAGCCCTGAAAACAAACACATCGACGGCCCAGGGCACGGCAGAGCAAAGGCTGTCCACACACACCGGGCCAGAGACAGGGATGGAGGTGAGAGCCAGTGTTTTTTGGGAATAAAGTTGGTCAAGATTATAAAATGCACAGCTTACTGTAACGTGGACAAATGATTCACCACTGAATATCTGCAGCTTTCCTTCTTTCATCTGCAGGCACAAGTACAGCCTCCTTTATGGATGCAGGTCTTTAAGGCTTGGATCGAACAAGCATCACTATTTTAATTTTGGCAACATACATTTTTATTTTTTAACTAGCTGAAATTGTAAACCCGAGCAGCTGAGTTAGTCATGGGGTAGTCTATAATAACAACCTCAAACCTAGATGACCAGTGAGTGTCGTATTCTTTTGAAGTGGTACGAAAAGGAGTACAACGCAGGCGGTTCAACAATTCAGGCGTTACAGGAATTAGCTTGTGATGGAAAGTTATATAGGCGTGATGGTTATAAAGTCAGGTTTGTTAACACAAGTGGCCAGATCCATGTATGTACCATAGCAGTGGTAATAAGGATGGGTTTGGGGTTTAGGTTTTGCTTGAGAGCAGTCTGCTAGCCGATGCTAGAGCTGTCACAATATTTTGTGCAGTTGTCTTTTCAAAGTGATGCATTAGTGGAACATTTGGAGGCCTGATGTTGTACTGTTCTGCGTGCAACGTCTCTGTCTATTGGCATGAGATTACAAAGCAACAGAGGATATACCAACTGAGGGGCCTGTTAGAAATGTAGCTTGTGGGACTGTTTACTTTGTAGATCAAGAGCTGAGGATAAGACCCTGAGGACTAAAAAAAAATTGGAATTTGTTCACAGATCTGGATGACAAAATTCAGTATAATTTTTTTTTTATTTGTGGTTGATGTCGTGTCTATGATTTCAGACATTTGCAATTGCTGTTATAAAAGCAATTTGTTATTTCTTTCTATTGCTTCTATTAATGGCACTAGTTCAATTACGCTGAGGCCCGTTACCCTTTAACTGAGTAGGGTATTTTCCAATATAAGTATAAAATGTGCATGAGTTGTTATATATAACCTTTGTGTCTATAAAAGTTAGGTGGTTATTATACAGGTATAATACATAGTGGTCTTTGACAGAAGTTAAAATCATAATGACCATAAATCAGTGATGGCTTAACATCAGTGTTGTAAATTACAATGATGTAAACGTATTTAGCAACACAAATTGAATCATTTCGTTGTCCCTTACTAATAAAAGTAATTATTATATCATTATGTTTTTTATATGATGCAATGACCAAAGGAAACTTCAAAATCAAACATCTAATGAGAGGAGTCAGGCCCTGTTCAGACCCGGACATCTCTACACAAGTCTGTTCACACATGGTATTAGACTCACCAGTGTCCACTTGTGATCGGATCTCCCTTCCCCACTCTATATGCACATAATCATGTGCATAATTTCTGTCGGCGAAGACCAAATTAGCCAGTCTGTTTATGACAGCTAAGTCCATTGCCAATGCATTAGGTTTGAGGTAGAGGACTGCACGTTACTATGAAATATGATTTTAGTAATAAGTAAGTTGCTGGCCACAAGCAATTAATATATGGAAACATGTCGTGTAAAAATATTTTCAGCAGCTTGTGATGAAACTGTTGCAGTTGAGAAGGTGTCAGCTAAGTAGGCTCTCAATCATTTTATGCGTCTGTACTTGGAGGTGTCCGTGTTAGATGGCAGATGTTTTTACCAGATCTCCAACAGCGCCCAAGAGATGCTGATCAGAATCACTATTTGCAGCTAGTTAATGTAACCTTGTTAAACATAAAAGGGTGCCTTAAAGTGTGAATGAGCTGTTTAGTAAGTGTAAGCATCATAAACCTAAGCTTCTTCTATCTCTATATGGCATGGAGGTCAAAGGACTGGCTATGTTGTCAAAGGTGTTCCCTGTAGCGGGCTAGAGAGAGATTGATCAGAAGAGAATGATCAGTCAACTCCAGTCCCCCACTGCTCTATGGGGATTTTTTTTGTGTCTTCAGCTCTATGTTTTGGTTTTCTGGCCAACACCTTTAGTGTTGTGGTTGACTCCCTGCTTTCATCAGTCCTGAAGGAAACTGCTCTCCCCAACCCAAGTTCTGTTTCCGACTTGTTGTACACCTCAGCAACATCAAGCATTTGACTGATGGACTGATACTAAGTGGGGCTGCTTTTTCTCAGAAATGGTTTTAACTCAAAAAAGCAAAAAGGCGAGTGATTAATAATGTGAAGAAACGCATCTCGCATTATGTACTTGTAGAGAGCTGTGCATTGTTATTTTTTGCAACACTCCATGCCGCAACCGTGTGTGCTTGCCCTGTCACCCACTTGCACTATCATCCATAAAGTTTATACCACACAGTCGGCCTTTATATTTTCAGATGCGGCTGTGTGCGTACCCACTCGTGGCTTTGTCACTCATTAGTGAAAAAGGAAACAAGCGGCAGGGGGACACCTGCGAGAGTGTTATTTTGTTCAGTATTTAAAATAAACACACCTTTGACATCTCGCTTGTGACTTTGAGTCCAAACTGAACATGTCATTTTCATTTGAAATACAGATAATGTATAATAGGTACGGAGCAAATCATCAAAAAAAAAAACATACAGAATATTAACATAGGCCTTTATCACCCCTATTTTAAATAAATGTTCCTCTTTGTCTCGTAGATCAACACACTACTTTAAAGGGGCTACTGCCAAACTGTGTAATTTGTAAAACCGTTCAGATATGTGTGATATTGAGCCTATGGAGGATTTCTGACGGGTTTTGGCGTAAAATGATTTAGCCGACAATTCACGTAAAGCTATTACTATTGTAATGTATAGCAGTGTGTGCCAGTGTTATGTTCAGAAGTTTAAGATAGAAATAAGCAACTGGACATGCTGAAATCCAGTGTGTCCACTCGCCTACATCTCTGAAATGGTGTAAAAAGAAGCTCTCTACTTTTTTTCAAGGGTTTTCGTGGAAATATTTATCACAAGGGCATTTAGAATGGCAATACTCTGGTCTGTCCACGATATTGATGGTTTCGGAGTAATTATGCCATATTGTTTGCTGATATTTGGGCTGTTTTATGGGATACCGCAAATTTTAATTGAGAATGGGTTGTGTGTATATAGCATATGCCTAAATATGCAATTTGGTAAGTGGGCACAGGACGAGAGAAAGGGAGTGCAGCTCACATGTTGCCCTGTTTAGAAGGAAAAAAATCCCTGGATCAGATACAGTCATTCAGCATTTTCTATTTCGTCTGGTTTGGCTCTAATTCTCGCCAATGTTGTCTGCTAAATGTGGGTAAAACTATTCACACATCAGTATGACCATCTCCAGCACCAGTGTATTTATTAGCATTATCAAAGTCAATGATCCAGTTAAAATGTTATGCTTTATCTGTGGGAGGGTTTCATTCACAAAGATTTGAACAATTCTAGTTAAGTATGAAAACACTAGTGAATGCTGCCAGTCTGGCTTTAAAATGAATTCCCAATCTATTTTTTGTATGAAATGCTTTCCAAAGTCTCAGGGTATTGGCGGATTTCTATTACTTCTGAATCTGCTGCAGATTGTTGCACATACTTTATATCAGCGTTAGCCAACATGGTGCCCGTGGGGGGGTTGGATGTGGTTTTTACCCCCGAAATAAAGAAAACATACTAATTTCAATGAAAGGAAGTAATAATATCTGATTTTCTTCAAGTATGTTATTATTTCAAGTTTATCTGTGAAACGTTGTTATTCAGGATGTTTGTATTGCACACCTAGCCCTTCGAAAAACTCCATACCCTTGAAGTAGCTCTCAGTTTCAAAGAGGTCGGTGACCCCTGCTTTATATGTTGGGATTGACACCGAGCACTGTATAGGGCCTCAGATTTCGATAAATCTAAGAATGTATGGCAAATATCTGAGTGGTGCTCAGCACATATGATCTGTCCTACTGTATGCAAGAAGACCCTGCCACCAGAGGCTTGTCATTCAAGTTTGCACCCTTTATTGTGCTTTTCCCCACATATAATTAAATCAGCTCAGCAATTTGGAAAATGTTACAAATGTACAAAAAAAAACCTAATAGTAGTTGGGCAGAGCTCAGAGGATAGGATGACAGAAACAGGTTCAGTCTTGTCGTATAATTGTTACACTTGTACAGCTACCTTCAGTGTTGTTATCGGTTATCTATTGTGAAAGCAGCTTAATTTGGTCCGTGATTTTCAACTTGCTTTTTCAGCTGTGTAAATTTGTGTAGGAACTATTAAAACGAAAACTAATAGGTCAATTATTAGAGAATAAGACGCTTATTATCATGTAATATTATTGCTCTCAACGAAGTGTGTTACTTTTGCATACAGACATTCTAGGAATGTCAACTTTTGTCCAAAATGTTACAGGGAATCTGTACCTGTCTGTGAACTTCTGTTCTCAGCCACACTGTTGTCTGACGCTTGGTTCTTTCCCTGCGCTTGTGTTTCGTTGCAGGGACCAGTTTCTCCCCTCAAGAAAACTCCCACAACCACAGCTCCCTTCATAGCGCCAACTCGCATTCAAATCCGAGCAAGACCTCAGACACAGTAAGCGTTGCCCCTGCCTTAGCGCAGAGGGTTTACTTAACATTGCTTTTCCACTACAAGGGTTTGAATTGTCTCTCGGCACTTGCTGCTCTTCGGTAGTTTCTTCAGCTTCTCTCCCGGGTCTTCTTGATGTAAAGACAAAACAATAAAATACGCTGCGGTTTGGATACCAATAACCTATAAATAAATATTATACTGGGTGAAAACTAGCTAAAATTATTGAATGCTGAATTTTCCCTATTTTTCCCTTTAATTGGAATGTTTTGATAATTACTCAACTCAAAAGAACATTGTATCGTGAAAGTTATTAATTTTGGTGCTATTACATGGTTGTACAAATATGGCCAATAAATCAGTTTTAGTCCTGTACATGTACATACATGTCATTTTTTACAACATGGAGATATCTATATATGTATATATATATATGCACCCAAACATTATCAGCAAAATTCCTAATTTCAGCAGCGTTGTGTTCTTGAAAATAGCATACCTCAAATTTAAAATCCAGATTCTGTTTCTGAATTACTCCTACACACTGTCACATTTTGTAGGTGCATCTTGCTTTGTAGGGAGTCTACTCTTTGACTGGTGCAGCCATTTTTGCAACATGCTGCCATTTACCTGTGTAGCTTGTATGCATAATTTTATGTTTCTCTTTTTATAGTTCTAAAGAACCATCCAAAAAAAAAAAACTGACGCATTGAGTCGGGTGTTATCAGAGAAGGATTTGTGAAAAATGTAATTTAAAATAGTCTTGTTGCACATAAGCTACCTGAACGATCCCAGGTTGTCTGATATAATGCCTTAATTCCCCTTCCTAAGAAAAACCTTTTGTATAAACAGCCCAGATGAAGCTATTTGCCTTCAAGCCCCAATCTCCTGTGCATTTCAGATCGTGTTGCAAGGGCTTGCGTCAGACCCTTGAAACACAGATGCACACTTTAGTGTCCCTGAACATTTTCTCTTTTTTTTTCTCCCCAGTCTCACGAACCTGGTGATGACTGGTCAGAGCACATCAGCTCTTCAGGAAAGAAATACTACTACAACTGCAGGACCGAGGTGTCCCAGTGGGAGAAGCCCAAAGAGTGGCTGGAGAGGTATATGGGACATACGTTTTTAATCTGTGACGCAAGCGTTGTTCACGTGGTCATTATCGGTTTACCTTAATACTTCTATATACGTTTTCTGCAGAGAACAGAGGCAAAAAGATGCAACAAAGAGTGCAGTTGTCAACAGTTTCCCCAAAGACAGGGACTACAGAAGGGAGGCGATGCAAGCGTCGGCAGCTCCTACTGGCTCCAGTAAGTCTTATGCTTTTTGAATGCCAATTTTCGACGCTTGTCTGGTGTGACCTAAATGAATTGCACATTTTTGATTTACATATATATTTTTGCATATATATTTTGAGGTATATATACAAAATCTCTTTGTTTGGCTGGCCCAAAATATCAGGGAAGAGCCCTTTCAATCTATATCCCCATCTTTAAAACTACCTCCTTCAGCTTAATACTGTAGTTTTTATGTGAGTTAGTCAACGATGACTCTTGTTGAGCTGACCTGGCTGGTGATGGCGAAAGGAACTGCTCACCAAAAGTCTGAGCCAGGTAGTGTTTACAGTGGAGAGACATTATGTGTGAGAGGGTGAAATAGTCTACTCTTTGATTGTTGCCGAACACATCCATGGTTTGCTCATTAACAAAGATTTGAAACATACAGAAACGGCATTATTGATTTTGTATACACGAGCAAGAATTGTATGAATTGAGTTGATCAGGCTTCGGTTCAGAGTCACAGGAAGTTCTCCTCGTGACTAATGTGAGGTCAAGCTCTCTCGTAGAATCCCTGTTGTCCATGGCTTCTCATTCGTCAATCTATCCAAACCAAGCATTTTCTTCTGGTCCTTACATTAACTGTTCAGCATCATACAGTAACTCGAAAAACAAATTCTGATGGACCGTTCCTCTTTAGGTACAGTCATACACTGATTGCAGAGGATGCATTGTGACACAATTCTCATTGTCAGTCTATTTAATCCGAATGTGCCGCTTTCAACACATGATATGGCAATTATCTGGACCGTTTCTGTTCATTTTAGCTTCCGTTTCTGCCTGAAGTTGTTCTTAACACACAGGCGCCAAGTTAATGTTCATTTTGATTTTTTCTCCGTGTGATAGCTATACCTCAATTGCCAAACAATAAGTGCTTATTGGATTGATGAGCAACATTGAACAATACGAATGGGAACAATTTTCACACGCTGTGTCTGCTGCGGTCTGTCACAGTCGGACTGGCCATAGACAGAAAGTTTTCAGGCAGACCTCAGCACAAAACCTATTCTCTCTGTGCTTGCTGCAAAAATGTCAACATGCAGTGGGTTTGGTCTCATGCACATCCTGTTCTTATGCCAAATGTTTAAATATTGTAATAATCTGACGACTTACCATTGGCAAGTTCAACAGTTCATTTTGGACATCCCAATTTCAAAGCCAAAAGCATTCCGAATTAAATGACAATAAAATGCTCAAATTAAAGGTTCCCACAGGTAAAGATGCGTATTCTAAAGACTATTACGTGTAAATGTTGCAGCATTTTTTCTACACAATAGCAAACCTTTGGAGAGCTAATCTTAAACTATTTGACCTTTAATAATATATTTATATATCTTTGTTTAAACTTATTTTTTTATTTTAAGAAACACAGAATGAGGACTGAGACAGCAAATGCAGTGTGAATTACTTTAATGAAATCAAAATCACACGTATTGTTTACCACGTGTGATCAGGTCAGTAATTATACATGATGATAGGTGTATCATCAATCATCTGTTTTTGCAAGCCTGTGAACTACCTGCCAAGTCCGTGTTTATGAATGAATGCTTTTGAAATTTTAGACCCGGTAATTGAGTAAGTCACCTGCCAACGCGACGCCAATCCCTTGTCCATAAAATTGCCTCTTTGGCTGTATTTGCCAGCAACCATTTTGTCACCACAGTGTTTTAGTTGGACAGAGTTCGTTAGATGTGCAAAGCAAATGTCTATTTTTTCAGGCTGCTTTTGATATTGAGATGCTTTTCGCTGTATTTTTGTATGAAGGTGGTAGCGGGCGTTTTGTAGGTACAGTAAACCTGTAATGTGCTGAAATCGGCTCGTATAAACTTGGCACTTGGCACACTTTTTGGCAGCATCAGGTCTGAATACAACGTCCCACAACAGCTCAGCCCCGTTTGTTAGAGCTGCAGCTGTAATCCTACAGCTGGGGGCGGTGTGTGTGTGCGTGTGATGTATGGGATGAGATGGATGTGATCGTTGCATTGGTAAACCTTTAACTAAAGCTCTGGATTTGTGGAAGAACTTTGTTTCTTTTGCCAGTCTCACGGCATACTTCAGCTTTCGGTGAAAAGCGCGCAAAGAGGGGAAAAAAACAACTTTCTGGATTTGTTTCTGATGTGGTTGATTTGTCCTGGATTTCTATGGAGAGTTTTATAGCACCTTGGTGGTGTGTATGCGTAGTATGTGGGAAGTTGGAGTGAATATCCATAAGTAATGGAGATCTGTGTACCGTAAAATAAGCTTGTTAAATCTACATTTATCTCATTTCCTTCTTCCTCTCCCTCTTGCCTTGGTGTCAACACTTGTGTCCTCTTCCTCCGTCTTTACAAAAGCCCCCTCCAGAGACATTTTTGATCGTATTTCATTTTTGATTAGCAAACTTAGGAGTTAGGTTTGTTTCACTGCAAAAACCCAGGTTCTCGGAACACGTCTCGGCTTTCTGCAATGCTCTTAAACGTCAAGTGAGACTTAACGCAACTGTCTGAGAGACGACCCACCACGCATATTTTTTTTTAAACCTCAAAACGAGCGTTTTTGTATTTATATTACAAAACCAATAGTGTTCAACATGTTCCTTCCTGTCTTACCTGCTTTTAACTGCCATGTGCACTTTTTCACGTTTCATGTGATATTTGGGAGGCTACATGTTGGAAGTTTATAACGGCAAAAAATAAATAAAAAATCACTTCTTTGTGAAATTAGGCGTAGTGTCTGATTTTGGGATCATGCAGAGAGGAGTAAACTTTTGCATCCATGTGTTTAAAAAGCAGAGAATGTTTTGTGGGCATGTCCTCCAAGGTTTTACTTGGATAATAAAGTCAAATTAAAGGAAGTGATGTCTGATTCAAAGATTAACGTGTTGACTTATCAGATGCGAAAACCACTGAATGGTTTAAATACACAAACAGGATTTTACAGTTCCGGACAGTTGGACCGTCGGGAACCGTTTTATCTTTTGAGCGGAGATCCCCAAGCGAGCGATAGTTACACTCCGCCAAGAAGTTGCTCTTACATACCGTATATGCGATTGGCAGTGCAGCGAGGTCGTCAAAAACATTTGAACCTGGCTCAAACAAGCCTGCCCCCCCCCCCCTTTTTTTTTTTCTTTATTTTTATTTTTTTTTTCATGCAAGGTTTTTCTGTGGTTTGAACGTTTGTAAGTGTGTCAGTAGGTGTTTAAACGAGACTTTATTGCTTCCCTTGGCAGTATTAAGGGATATACATGCTTATATACTGTATTGTGACAAAAGAAATGTGTGGATTTGTTTGATTGCCTCTGCCTACCAACATTCACATTTCCCTCTCTGCCGACTTCAGAGTCTGGCCAGGTGGAGAAGCCGGCATCAACCCATGCCCCCCAGTCATCATCTTCAGGCTCGGGGAGCTTGAACCCATCATCCGGGCCACCTGGATCCTCAGCCTCCACGGTGCCCGTGTCCCCGGTGCTGCAGTCCTCCGCCCCTCCCCTACTCCAGGACCCCACCCTGCTACGCCAGCTCCTCCCAGCACTTCAGACCGCCCTGCAGCTCAACAACGCCAGTGTGGACATGGCGAAAATCAACGAAGGTACGACCGTTGCAAACCCTTTCGACCTGTAATAGCTACAGTGGCTTCGTTTGGCCAGTTGTGTGACTGCTCAGTGTCCAAGCAACTGTCGTGACATGGTCTGTCCCACTGTCTGTCTCCAAACTAAAATGCCTTTAGTCATGCTGTCTGGGTGTGTGGACGAAGATTCCTTTATGGCAGGGCTAGGCTTGAGAAGAATTTGTTTGTGCAACAGGACGTCTCGCCGTGACTCAAGGCGAAAGGCATAAAAGGTTAATAACTCGGAAGAGCCAGCTGTCAGAGTGGCAACACGTGATAATTGTAAATTTGGGCATAAAAATGCACTCTTTGAGAGAGCCTCTCCCTGAAGGCTGCTGCTGCTGGGGGGGTGGGGGGAGGAGGTTCTGCAAACTGCCCACTTGAGTTTGCGAGCGGACCGTGGCAGTGTTGATGCCTTGTCTGCGTCGGCCTCGCGCGATTCCTCCGTTCGCAGAGGTTTAAGCTTGGGTTTTCAGTCCCGACAGCCGGCATGTATTTAACATTTGATCTTGGACCTTAAGAAACCAACTTTTGCAGAGAGAATGCCCGTTTTATCCTTTCAGGCCTCGTTGGAGAGGATGAATCGCGCGCATTTGTGGTAATATCATCCTCATCTCCAACAAGTCTCGATCAAAATGAGAATTATTAGTAGGCTGACTTCAACTCAAAATCCCCCCAGTGCAATGCAGAGACCCTTCCATCAGTAGTAGCGGTAAATATATTGCGTCTCTCTGTGTGCCTCCCTGTAGTTCTCACAGCTGCTGTCACGCAAGCTTCATTACAGTCGATGCTCCATAAGATCCTCACTGCTGGCCCGTCAGCTTTCAACATCACTACTATCCTCTCTCAAGCTGCTCAACTCTCCAACCAAGGTAACTCAATCTCTCTTTTCGTTACATAACCCTGGTTGATTCCTTTGTGTTTGCAGTCATTTTGCATTTTCTGATTTAATGACATTTTAATATCTCACCGATATTTACTCCTACTCACCAACTTTCTGGTTTCCAGCAGGGACACTACGAGAGCGGTGTCCCTGCCGTGTGTTTTATTTTCGAGGATTGTACTGATCCCTTGGATGGTCCGTCTTTTTTTTTCGCGTCTCTCCAAGCAGCTCAGCAATCGAACCAGTCGCCAATGTCATTAACATCGGACGCCTCGTCGCCCCGGTCTTACGTTTCGCCACGGATCAGCACACCGCAGACCAACGCCGGACCTCTAAAGCCCCTCCTCAGCACGCAGCCCGTCATCTCGCAGCCAAAAGTAAGACAACAGAGCAATTGTCCTCGGCAGAGGAAGTGTTGGTTTTGGGCCATTTTCCCTGGGAAAAATAAAGTGGGACTGTTGACGGCTCGACAAGTGGCATGTGTGAACGTTTAACCTCCGCTTTTCTTGTGTTTTGTTAGACCTGGAGAATTTCTGAATTGGCTTAGAAATGTCGATGCTACAACGAATGTACCAAGCAAACATTAAATACATTGTTCCTAGACAGGCTCAAACGTAGCACGTAGGACAACATGGAATCATGCAAATTTCTTGCAAATGGCATCGGATATTAAAACGGGCGTCGCATTATGGAACATGTCCAATCGTGCGGCATCTCCACCAAACATGTCTTCCCAGATTTTGAAGGAAATGACAGATTAGTCCAAACAGGGCCTGCTCTTCGATTTCCGAACGGATGCCTGTCGATGATTAATGCATGCGTGTGTTCTGATCCCGTGGCACGGACGGGTTTTTGATGCAGTGCTCGCTGCTTTCAGGTGAGCACGCCAGCAGTGAAGCAGGCATCTCATTCGCAGCCCACATCCCAGCAGCCCCTCTCCAGCGATAAGCAGCACAGCCATCATGATGCCACCACGGCCTCTCCGCGCACCATGCATCGCCAAGGGTAGGTGCCTCTACCGTCTCATTGCAATCCAACTTCTTTGCCTAAATGCCCTTCCGATCAGCCCGTGAATGATGGTGTTCTACGGTCCTGTAGCGCCATCTGCTGGCCATTTATGGAACAAAAATTACAGGGCGCAGTTGCTGGCATTGACATTCTTATGTCTCAAAAGAAGTAAGGTGAACGGCAGTAGCATGCAGAAGATGTAGAAATGAACATGAATATAAATAAATGTGCACTATTTACATATTTTCTTACACTTAGTTGCGTCCTTTGATAAATTGAGTCCCTGTTTGTTTGTTTTAACTATTATCATAAGGGGCCCAGTTTGTGATCACGTTCACATTAATAACATATTGATAATATGAAAAGTATATCACTAATTCTCAGCTGTGACAGAATTGCCAGCATTATTTTCATCTTCACAACCACATTACCTAAACCAGCCTCACGTGTACCACAGGCACGATTAATTAAGCGTGATTAGACCAAACGAGTGGAGTGACGCATGCAGACGTGGGGGACACAACAGGAGAGCTGGAAATTGAAGTGCATCAGAGCCTGAGTGAGAGTTACTGGTTGAGTTGAGTCAGCTGTGAACCAGCTCAGCCCTTTACTGTGTGGACCTGAAACCATGCTAAGTTTGGTCTGCCTGTGAGGAAATCCTCTATAGGTTTCGCTGTGCATTTGCTTCGATGGACATAGGCACTCACACCTGTTCGCATTTATGATGCATCCCTTAAGGCAGTGCAGTGTTGTGTTGCTGATTTCGTTGTGGAAGGCACTCATTCCTTCAATCTGGTTTTATGACGGTTGGCATCCTCGACGTTGCATTTTAACCATGCTCTGGTGTCATGCTTCGAGTATTTCCTGTGTTGTCCTCCATCTCTGCCTCTTTTTCGTCCCTCCATCATCCCCATCTGCTCCAACTTAAATCTCATTCATTCAACACAAAATCCAAAATTTCCTTTAAAGGCAGTTACCAATCTTTTTTTATCTGGCAAATGGTGCAGCAGATATGAGATTCTGTTTTCAAGGATTTTGCCAAGAAAAAAAAGTTATACTTTCTGTAATGAGTCGGTGCAGCTGCATAAACACAATCACATTGGAATATTGAGGTCATTTTGACTCGTCACACAAACGTCCTCACACTTGCTGGGTTTGCTAGTCAGATGACCACCTTTTAAAGGGTATGAGGTCCACACCGGC
Source organism: Colistium nudipinnis (assembly GCA_016785305.1). Lineage (NCBI taxonomy): Eukaryota > Metazoa > Chordata > Actinopteri > Pleuronectiformes > Rhombosoleidae > Colistium > Colistium nudipinnis. The sequence goes on from JAFBJU010000850.1 coordinate 227,916, forward strand.
TCTGTAATGATTTTACTGCGGCCCAATCTGTTGCTTGGCTGTCAAATCATTATGGAAAGCCCGGCTCAGGCGGATGTTGTTAACAATTTCCCTTTTTTCCAACGTTTTTGATCGCAGCAGTCAGAGGAGTCCCTCTCCGGGTCCCAACCACGTCGCCTCCGGCGGCGGCAGCAGCAGCCATGCCCACAACTCTTCCTCCGCTCCCCCCAACGCCTCATCAACCCGGCACTCCTGCTCCTTCACCCCCAGCCTCGCTGCCCACTTCAATGAGAATCTCATTAAACATGTGCAGGGTTGGCCGGCGGAACACGCAGAGAAACAGGTCTGTATTAACATTCAAAAAAGAAAGGGAACACCCACACAACACATCCTAGGTCTGATCGAATTATATATTTCAATTGAAATCTTTATTTTTTGCATAGTGGAATGCCTTGAGAATGAAACGGTATAAGAATGATTAATGAAATCGAAATCCTAATCCCATGGAGGTGTGGTTTCAAAATCTTGCACAAAATCAAAGTGAAAAATGAGATCACAGGCTGTGGAGATTCCTCAAGATGAGTCAAAATGAGTCTCAGCTGTGTGTGTGTGTGTGTGTGCGCGCGTGCGCTCCACGTGCCTGTGTGCACCCGCTACAACGCCTGGGCATGCTCCTTATGAGACGACGGATGCTCTCCTCAGGGATCTCATCCCATACCTGGATTAGAGCATCAGTCAACTCCTGGACAGTCTCTGGTGCGACGTGGCGTTGGTGACTGAAACGAGACATGGTGTCCCAGATGTGCTCAATTGGGTTAAGGTCTGGGGAACGGGCAGGCCAGTCCATTACATCTATACCCTCATCCTGCAGGAACTGCTGACACACTCCAGCCACATGAGGCCTCGCATTGTCATGCATTAGGAGGAACCCTAATCCGCCAGGATATGGCCTCACAGTGGGTCCGAGGATCTCATCCCGGTACCTAATGGCAGTAAGGGTACCTCTCACTAGCACATGGAGGTGCTGTCACAGGTGCTCAGGGTGAACCTGCTGTCATCCGTGAAGAGCACAGGGCGCCAATGGCGAAGTTGCCAATGTTGGTGTTCTCGGGCTACCAGATGTTGGGCTGTAAGCACAGGCCCCACTTGTGGACTTCGGGCCCTCATGCCACCCTCATGAAGTCGGTTTCTGACCGTTTGAGCAGACCCGTGCACATCAGTGGCCTGCTGGAGGTCATTTTGTGGGGCTCTGGCAGTGCTCCTCCTGTTCCTCCGTGCACAAAGGAGCAGATAGTGGTCTTGCTGCTGGGTTGTTGTCCTCCTTCGGCCCCCTCCATGTTTCCTAGTGTACTGGCCTGTCTCCTGGTATCTCCTCTATGCTCTCGACACTGTGCTGGGGGACACAGCAAACCTTCTGGCCACAGTGCGCATTGATGTGCCATCCTGTATGAGTTGCACTACCTGAGCAACCTCTGTGGGTGAGTGGTTGCCAAAATGCAGAGTGGCAACATTTCGGGCCGACGAGATGAGTACAGGGAAATGGTCCTTGGTCACCAACTGCCTTTATAGGGGTGTCTTGCTAATTGTCTCTCATTTCCACCTGTTGTCTATGCCGTGTGTGCATGCGAGTGTGTGCGAGATGTTTTTTGTTTTCTTTTTTGTAGTGGCTTTTTAAATCTTTTTCTTGTGTCACCAAAAATGATCTTGCAGGCGTCAAGACTACGTGAAGAGGCGCACACCATGGGCAGCATCTGCATGTCCGAGAACTGCACCGAGCTCAAAAACCTCCGGTCATTGGTTAGAGTCTGTGAAATACAAGCGACATTGCGCGAGCAGAGGTGAGAAGACACTTTTAGCCCGATGCATCCGTGCACTTGTTGACGCCTACCAGTAATCTTTGATCACAACCCGTTGCTTTTGGCTTTTTTTGTTTGTCCCTCTCCCACAGGATACTGTTTCTGAGACAGCAAATCAAAGAACTCGAAAAGTTGAAGAATCAGAATTCGTTCATGGTCTGACAACTTCTGTTGCAGAGGAGGAGGAGGAGGAGAAGAAGAAGGGGGGAGAGACCCATTGCACATAGTTGGAAGCTGGCAGGACAGCAGTTGTTCAGTTCCCCTTGAGCCCAGTTTTTGACCCGCGTGCGCGCACACACACAGGGGTGCCGCAGTCGGGTGGCGTTTGGACCGTGGGCTGGGAATACCAAGAGCGAGGGGGCGAGGGCGAAGAGCTGCTGTGGGAGAAGGGGAGGGGGAGAGCAGAGGTGGTTTACAAGTTTTGTAAAAGACCCTTGGACGGAAGAAAATGTAGATTTCTTGTAGATGTTATTATCTATGTTGTACATATGTTTTGTAGATTGAAGCCATGGAAAGCCATGCCTATCAAAGCTTTTGACACCCCCACTAATCGACAACACCTGCGGAAGGCGGGCCACGGTCATCGGCCGCCCTGCCCCTTCGTGTTCAAACTCGTCCGCGGACTTCGAGCTTCTTAATCTGTCCGTTCGTAGATCATTGGCCCGCGGAGCATGTGCGCCCCCACACACACACGTGAACGGAGGATGTGCGAAGCCATTTATTCGCACGGACGCGGAGCATAGAGCAGAAACACGCTGGTGTCAAAGTTGTCGTTTCCACTTCTTTCACACCCCCCTCTCCGCAGGTGTATCCTCACTGCTCGCAATGGCTCAGTGGTCTATTTGCAGCTTCTGGTGGCCCTGCATTTCCCAGTCTGAAAAACAAACAAACAAACAAACAAACAGTGCCTGGTGGTGTGGTGGAGTGACTGATTTGAAGAAAAGAGAAGAAAAAAAAATAAAAAAAAAAAGCAACAAAGCAAATTTGAGATGTGATGGCGTGCTGCTTTGGACCATTCCCACTCCCCTGGCCTCCGCCCTTCCCCGCTGCACCTCCTTCTCGTTCTTTTCTTCCTCGTGTGTTCCGACAGTTTTAGTTCCTTTCTTCTTCTTTTTTCCTTTTCTTTTTTCTTCCCCCTTCTCCGACTTTACTTTTTCGAGCTGAGGCGTTACCACTGGTTCATTCCTTTGTACAGTCACTAACCTAACAGTGAAGTTTTAAGCGGAGGACGCAGAACGAAAAAAAAAAAAAAAAGGTTTTTATTTATAACAGTTGTAGTGCTGAACAGTAAATCACAGTGATATCCATGCATTTTCATTTGCACCCACATCGGGAGCGGGTTCCGAGGCGGGCGTTCACTTCGCCTCTCTGTGGGGGGCGACGAGAGGTCACAAGGTCAAATGTGAAATGTATGTATTGTAATAAACATATTAAACTGAAGCGAGCACTGGTTATTTCATTGGAACATTAGGTCGGGTCGTAGTGCTCGTGCCTTGTAGAAAAGCCAACTTCGCTTTTATCCTGTTTGACCAACGGAATGGAAGATCTTCATCAAGCGGCATGTCAGGCACACACGCACGCACGCAGTTGTTATGGTAGCACGTCCCATCCCTCTCGTTTGGTCCCCATTGATAGACAGCAGGGTCCTATGCTGCAAAGGCCTGTTTGTTTTGTCCCACCGTGCTATCTATGGAGTCTATAACTGAACTGCGCCACACTTTCAGTGAAGGTGACCACGTCATTGCGTTGTGTATTGTTTCCTGAAGTATATTGACACGTGAAATAAAATCTGCCTCTCCAGGGCCAAGTTGTTCTTGGACTTAACATTCGGTTGGTTTCCCTTTACGTGGCTCTCGAAGTCCCTGGCGGTTAATACTGTATTTTATTTATTTGTTTACTTTAATTGAGATTGTTCTGTGTGATCTGCTGGCAGTCACTCGTCTCTCACACACAGGCAGACTGTGGGAAAACGATGTCCTCCGTGAGATCTCATCAGATCAAGGATAACATTCACGTCCCGCTCTTGTCTCGGCTTGTAATACAACGTCCGTGTAGCTCACACAGCAGTAACATTTCCAGCAGCATATAAAAATATTGCGCTATCAAGGCCTCGGGGCGAATGGGAAATAGATTTTTAAAGCCCATTGTAAATTAGTTCATTTCCAATTTAAAAATAGCAAGCAAATCCAGTAAAACGCTCCACCGCATTTAATTGGACTGGATAAAGATAGTTTAAGGTTTAAGTGTGCAATAACCTTAACACGTTTCGCCAAGCTGACTATTTGATGAGAGTTATAACCTTTATTAATACTATAGTATAGTATTTAGAATCATTGTTCTACCAAAAATTCCTCCAGAACTGTTATCTGATTGGAAAACTTAATTAAAACCGCATGAAACAACTATCCTGAAATCACAATGAATCCGTATTGTTGGCTCATGTAGTTGCGTGCTCTATGCAGAAGCAGAGCTTGATAATCACACACTCCTGATGATCAAACAACGCAAACAATCTCTAGAAGTCATCTCTTCTATGATGATAAGAGGACAGAGCGCCGCTGAATTCATTCTCTACATGAAACGCTAGGAGAAAAAAAATCGAGGATGGCAGCGGTTTCCTGTGTGGCGTAGCTCCAGATAGAGTGCGTGTGCGTGCGAGTGCTCCTCAAAGCCTCCACACCGCAGATCTGTGGAGGACAACTCTCTGGCTGGGATATTTGCCCCAGTATCTGGCTGGAGAATAAAGCAGGATGGAGACGGTCTGCCTCCTCGGAGGCTCTTGATAGGGCTCACATCAAAGGGAGGAGGAGGAAGCCGGGAGGTGTTGTTGGAGGAAGTCTGTCTGACCCAGCCGTGGCCCGCTTGTGGCCTCCGTCTTCACCTTTGGGATGTTTGCGATAAAGAATCATTTTTTGGGGGTAAACCACATTCATTATAAAGAGGGCCATCGGAGACATTGGATGTGATTCAAGTTAACTTTTGTTCTCCACCATCTCTTCTCGAGAGAGCCTCTCCAAGCCTCTCCACCATCTCAGCGGCCGTCTGCAGCCATCGTTATCCTGACAGCGGGGTCCTTTTGTTAGGCAAATTCTCCGCTGTCTCCACCGGGTCACACCTTCAAGTGTCTCCTAATGTGTGAAACCAGACACTGGCTGTGGGGTGTAATCACTCCCTGAAAGGCCACTTACATCACCCCACGCACACAAACACACACACACACTATCCCCGAAATCTAAAAGCCTGTTGACGCTCGTCCTCTCAGCATGGGAAAACGCACGGTTGTGTTTTGCTACAGGTTAGGTTTCGTGCTTCCCCGCTCTAGGGGAGCGGGTACGCGTTGTTATCCGGTTGTTATCAAGCTGCCCGTGTTTTCTTCTGTAGTCAGGAACAGCGGGATTAAAGGAGAACTGATCAAGTCATGATGACTCAGCATGTGTTGTGGGCTGCATTGTGTCCCAGGGAGGCCCTGCACGTTCTGAAGTCTGGGCAAAATGACACTGATAACATCACTGTGATGTCATAAAGGTTATCCTGGGCCCGGAATCCGCAATTGCCCCAGGTCTAACCTAAAAAGTCTATATAAAATTGCACTATTGTAGATGTAGGTTTTGTTTGACTAAAACTCTAGATTTCTTGTGCTGGGGTGTACAAGTTCTATTTTGACTTTACAGGTCCCTGAACTTTAAAAGATGCTAGTACCCAAGTGGTACTTCCTGGAGCAATCTGCATTTGGAAATAAAAATACATTGGATGTCGAGTTTATTCAGTAAAGGGGAGTTTGTGGCCAGCAGATGGCGGTGTTTATCTATGCATCACATGCACAGGCCAGTAATTGGACTGATCAGACAGAGTCCATACCTCCTCACATGTCACATGTCAGTGCTATGATGATGGAAGCGTGTCACGGAAACCAGCACACACACACACACACACACACACACACACTGTTATTCAGACGTGTGCTTGTGCATGTTTGGTGAAGACCATGGCAAGTCACCGGACACGAGGATGGAGCAATCTCTCCTCTCACTCACTTCTCAGTATGGAAGGATGATGTGAGGCCAATGGCGGACTGGCGCCTCAGTGGAACTGCTCATAATTACTGTAATTGCAGCGTGGTGGATTGTGTATGTCCCCTAAAGCTGTATCCTCAGCCTGTTGTCTGTGGGTCACAGAGAAGGCTTTCGGATACCTTATTATCTCTGCACACATGACCCCCCCCCCCCCCCCCCCCCACACACACCCCCCCCCCCCCCACACACACACACACATAAACGTATACACTCCTCCAGGATGTTAACGTGTTCATTGATTTTTTAACAGAAAGCAGTTGGCCTTGACTCAAAGGTTTCTGTGTGTGTTTGTGTATGTGTGGCTGGGCTTTGTGTGTGTTTGTCTTTGCTCTGCGTGTGTGTGTGTTGCTGTGCTGTTTTTGTGTGAGTGTTGATGTGCCATGCGTGTTTGTGCTTTATGTGCTTCTGTGAGTGTTTGTGTGAGTGCTCAGTGTGTGTTGCCGTGCTCAGTTTTGTGTGCATAAGTGTGTGTGTCTGTGTGCTCAGTGTGAGCGTGTGCGTTGCTGTTTCTCAGTGTGTTTTCGTTCTCATTATGTGTGTGTGTGTGTGTGCTGCTTTGCTCAGCGTGTGCGTGTGTGTGTGTTCTCAGCGTGTGTGTGTGAGTCGGGTGGCGCCACAGCTCGCCGCCGTGTGTCCGCTCCTCCTGCCCGCGGCAGCAGCAGTATCAGCCTGGTGTCTGTGTGGCTGCGGCAGGATGACGCTGCAGGTACAAGCTGACCAGGCTTTCTTCACAACACTTACTCAAAAGCACAAATCACAGGTTGCTTTCTTTTTGTGTGTGCGGACATTTTATTTTAAGGGTCCTCCCATTACCACGTTTTCGAGTCAATTTCGCTTAAAACAATACTTTCTATAAGTAGAACTGAAATACTCTGAGCTTTTTTTTTTTTTAACTGTTTTCCTCCTATACCCCTATTTTTCTCTTGGCATGTACTCGACAATGTACTTTTTGTATTATTTTATCGTGTATTAGAGACGTATTGTTTGTGTGCATGCTTCCATATTAAACAGCCACAATCAGAGACTCATTGAAGTGTGTGTCCACAGTGTCTGTGGGACAGTTTGTTAAACAGGTGGAGCGACTGCCTCCTGGACCAAGAGCGTCCACTGATGACATATGGAATATAGCATTATGGAAATAAAGCACGATGAATGAACTGGGACATCAAGTCAGAAAGGGAGGGACGGAATTAGATCGGAAAAATGATGCTGTGACTTATAAAATAAAAGTTTGTTTTTGAGTTTAACTTGAACAGTGAATCGTATCGCTGTGGAAGACACGCGACAATTATGTCATATGATCATTATTTGTCATTTCTGTCATAAAGTCACTAATGCTCAATCTGGCTGGGAGTCTGCAAGTCTGGAAGTTTAAGGATACAGACAGATTTGTTGCACGTTTGCACATAGTATGGATTATCAAAATAAATCATTTTCTTGTTTAAATGTTTTGTTTACTCATTTACTCATTCAATATTTATTGAACACGATCCACATTCGTAAGCCCACTTCATATCGCTGAATTAGAGACAAAAGTTATCACACTTATCATTGTATGGCCAAATTGTGTGTGTTTTGAAATGTTGTAGTGCATTTCTTAACCCTTTGGGACAAACCGTCCTCTTGTGTGAAATACGACACGCGTAAACCGTCCTTTATTTTGAAAATAAAACCTGCGGACACATACTCTGCCTTCGCCTTCCCCCTGGTGGGCGGCGTGGGCCAATCAGAGCACGACGGGGGCGGAGCAGCGACGGAGCTGAGTTATTAGCTAGCCCGGGTCTGTCCCGGGTTAACTGTGATCTGCCTGTGGTCCAGCGGAGTTGTCTCTCACACGTCTCCGTCCAGGAATACAGAGGGATGCTGCACGGAGAGGACCGTCGCTGACTTCTCCCCTGACTTTATTTACACGGAGTATATATTCATATATACGCGAGTATATATATATATTATTTATATATATATATATATATACACGCACACAACTTTTTTTTTCCTCCCTCCGTGTTGTGAAGTCTCGGATTGGAAGGAAAAGGAAGGCGCCGCCGTGAGTTCCGCAAATGTCGGGCCGCCTTTAAACAAACCCAGCTTCGCCCGACTTCGTGTGCGTCCATGCGGGCGAGGGAGCCGCTCGCGGGGCGCGCGCTGTCTGCTCGTTCGTGTGTCCGCGGGGACTGGGTGTCCGTGTGCGACGTCGGAGCGCAGGAATGCGGCCGTAGCCGCTCCATGTGAAGAAGCTTCTCCCTTTGTGGTGCGGACCGCTGCCGGATATACGAGGACACGGGGCTGTGTGTGCGCGCAGTAACTCCGTGTAAATGGATCGTCAGTCCAGTTTCATTTCCATCTGGCTACAACTGGAACTCTGTGCCATGGCTGTTCTTCTCACTAAAGGTATGTATACGTGTAAATATGCATTTATATCCATATATATGTACAGATGTGTCGATCCTGCTCGGCTGAGTTTGTTTAGCTTCTCTCAACGGTATGTGAACGACAAGACCGAAGGTAAACCTCATGCTCTGAAGCGTTTTTGTTATTAGTATTTATAGCAATAATAACCTTCAATATATATATACATATATATATATATATATACACACAACAGTGAAACATTGCCTATTGCGATCCCACTTTAGGAAACAACAAATCAAACCGTTTCCTCTGAAAATTCTCTTATTTGTCTTAAATCGTCATTCAGCCTAGGTTCTTATCCATATTCACCATCAATTAAACTTTTTTCTAAAAACAAATCCTTAAACGACCGCAATGGAAACAACTCAAATGAAAACCCCAACCGCAGTCTCTGTTCTCTCAGAAGAAGAGAAATGTTTCTTTTTAATGTGGTGGTCCTCCAGCCATTTCTCTCTCTCTCCTCCCAGTCAGAACGCAATAATGTAATATACCAACTCTTTGAACCATTGTTATTAATGCTCCAGCTCCCAGTAATATCCGAATGGCGTCTCGTATTGGCTGCTATGTGTCGCTCATGGTTAACTCAAGTTTTGGAGCTGGCTGCCATTCATACAAGACTGAGCCTCAGCACTGTGGCCGGTCTCCCCCCATCCTCCCTCCTCCGCTCTCTCTCTCTCTCTCCCTGCCCACAAAGGGGCCTCTCCTTCCTAATGAAATATTCTCCAAATGACCTACCCGGGCCCTGCTGCTCCAATCCCTCATAGGGAAAACACTGATCTGATGAATGTGCCCCTGCACTGCATGTTTGTGCTTTCAAAGAGCCACTAGCACTGAGGGGGGCCGGAGTTTACTCTCACAAGTAGACTGAATTACTACGGAAATATAACGCCATATAAAGGATTACACATTGAACAACTGAACGGACACCAGATAACTCCAAAATAAATAATAGGTATTATAAGTCATTATAAGTAAGATTCTTATTTTAGCGTGCCACATCTTTGGCCTAGATTTCTGTTTGTGTTTTTCTTTTGGTATGATGTAATGAGTGGGCCCGCGTTTAAACCAGCAGCCATAATGATAAGGTTGCTGGAAGCTCTTTAGATGGGACCTCAGTGCCCCCTGCTCCCCCCAGGCAGCACTGGCCACAAGTAATGCTTTTTGGGGGGGGTGGGAAGAACTCCTGCGTCGCACACCACCCCCCCCCCCGAACCCCCTCTTTGCAAGTTTCCAATATGGTTGAAAGAAATTGACTTTGGCAAACAAAACCAGTAATTATAAGCTCACAGTTCCTGTTTTGTAAAATGCAAGGCGAAAAGGAGCATTTGCACGAGAAGCTCTCGCTTGAAGGGGTAGCTGCGTACGAGTGGGGAGACGAGAGGTTCACCTCTGAGTTACCTGCAGGGTGTAGAGGCCACCGCGTCGGTGTGGACTTTGTATAAACCAAGCTGTGTCAGTTTGGTTTTAAAATAAGTGAGTCTGGGGGGGAAAGGTCATCCGGAAACCAGTTATGTTGTTGAGCATGTTTTCATACAGACTGACAGACACTTACTTTTTTAAAATCATTGTAAGACTAAAATAAACCTTGGTTGCAAACATAAGTAATTAGGGAGCAGAATTGTTTTGAAATTTAGTATGTCTGTGCCAAGGGTCTACGAGGCTCTCTGCCTCCCAGTCTGGGAACATTCTCCCGATAATCACGTGTAACTCATAAACCGGAGTGAAAGCAAGTTATCTGCCTAAACGAGGGACATGCGGTAATACAATAAAACGTCTTAATACTATCAAAAGTTGGACTAAACCCTCGCCCCCCCCCTTCTGCATTTCCAGGAGAAATACGGTGTTATTGTGACGCCCCGCACTGTGTAGCCACTGGATACATGTGTAAATCCGAGCTGAACGCCTGCTTCACCAAGGTCCTGGACCCGCTCAACGCAAACTCGCCCCTCACCCACGGGTGTTTAGACCCCATCGCCAACGGTGTGGACATGTGCGGCGGCAGCAGCTCCCGGGCCTCGGACGCCCTCAGCGGGGCCCCGTCAGCGGCGCTGGAGTGCTGCCACGACGACATGTGCAACTACAGAGGGCTGCACGACCTGGCACACACCAGGGACTCGACAGGTAAAGGAAAAAAATAAAAAACGTATCCCCGGCTGTCAGGATGTTTGTTTTTCACTGTAGCTGTAACACGAAAATGCTCTTCAAACTGCTTTTAAAATGATTTGACTCTCGGGGGGGATTTTTTATGATTCCGCCTCAGCAAATATTCCCCATTTCCCGCTTTCCTGTTCCAGAAGCAATAAGTTGAGCGGTAGGGTTCTTCAAATACTTTGCTGTATTTGAGGATACTTACCCCCCCCCAACACACACACACACCTAGCTTTTTTTTTTTATTATTTATTTTTTGCTAATTTCCAGCTTTATAGAACTTCAATTTGACTTTTAATGGGACCCAGCTCTGAGCTGTGGGGGAGGCAGGGAAACAGCCAGTTTACCTTAAGCACTTGGAAAGAGATCTGATATATTCCTGTTTTTTATTACGTGTGCACCATGTCATTTTCCCACTTAGTAGGAATGTGCCTCGTAGAATGAATATTCCCTGACGACTGTTCGCGGGGGAAAAAAACACAAGCTCGGGGAGCAATGAAAGGGTGCATACAGAGCTGTAAGGGGGAGAGGAGATCCCGAGCACCGTTTTCTGTTGTGACCCTGACCAGAGCAGACTATGGTTTATTAGTTCAAATCAATTTCTGCCTTTGGGGCTAGGACAAGGTGACTCATTTGTTTTCACCCCTGCGAGCCTTTTCTCACTCTCGTCTGTCTTTTCTCTGTGGTTACTGGTGTCGGCGTTGAGCAGAAACAACTCACCGAGGCCCTGAGCAGCATTGCACATAGTCAAAAAAATAATTGTGTACACGTGAAAATTGTGCGTCTGAGCCGGCATGTAAACGGACCGTTGTCTCTCTGTGTGTGCAGACAGCCGGTTCCCGTCAGACGGCAGCAACAGGAACCTGGTGACACGGGTCCAGGAGCTGGCCTCGGCCAAGGAGGTGTGGTTCCGGGCGGCGGTGATCGCCGTGCCCATCGCCGGCGGCCTCATCCTGGTGCTGCTCATCATGCTGGCGTTGCGGATGCTGCGCAGCGAGAACAAGCGGCTGCAGGACCAGCGGCAGCAGATGCTGTCGCGGCTCCACTACAGCTTCCACGGCCACCACACCAAGAAGGGCCACGTGGCCAAGCTGGACCTGGAGTGCATGGTGCCGGTCACGGGCCACGAAAACTGCTGCCTGACCTGCGACAAGATGAGGCAGGCCGAGCTGAACAACGACAAGATCCTGTCTCTCGTGCACTGGGGGATGTACAGCGGCCACGGCAAACTGGAGTTTGTATGACTTCCTGCCGGGAACTATTTGACTGTCACAACCCCACAGCCGGCCACGGCTGCCTCTCAATTGCTGGCCTTTTTCTTTAAAAAACATTCCCATTTTTTCGTCCATCGGACTGGTTGGGTTTATGTTTTTCTGTTCTTTTTTGTCCTTTTTTAACCAGTGGCAAAAGAAATAACACGAGACTGATCTCATGCCGTGTGGTTTTTGCTAGAGGAGCACTTTACTTGAAAATGAAAGGCAAAAGCAGTGAGGAAAGCTATGTTTAAGCTTGAGAGGGCAGGACTGAGGTGGAGCAAGAGCTCCACCGGTGCTCCTGAGGATCCTGGACTTTTTACACTGAGCGCCGAAGGAATCCAAATCTGTCTTATTTGCACATTTGTAAAAAAAAAAAAACAACTAAAAAACAACAACAAAAAAACAGTTGTCATTGCTTCAAAACAGAATCCTGACACTGACACCAGGGTACAAAAAAAGGACTTGTCCGAGGAGTAAAAGAAATTCAGTGTTTGACTGTAGGTGTACACACTCCTGTGTACATTTCATGATTCAAGCTTATTGTAAAGATTTTAAATATATATGTAAATATATATATTTTTGTCTGATAAAACTGACGAGTGTGTGTGTGTGTGCGCGTGTGTGTCTTGTTCTGGATGAGTGTCCAACATCTCTCTGTGATCAGACTATAAGCCTGATTGTGAGTGTGAAAGAAAAACTTCCATTAAAAGTGACTTTTTATTTAACTTCATGGTTTACTCTTGTGCTTTTTGTACGTTTCGCCTTAATGCAGTGTCAAGGATCTTGCTCCTGTTGTCGTAGCTTTTCCGCAGGCAAAGTGTGCGCTCTATTAACATCAGGCACGTGCGAAGGAGCCATGAGTGTGATGTTTCACAGCTAGGTCGTAGCGTGGCTTTGGCGTGTGTGTGTGTGTGAAGGGGACCTGCCAGCAAGGCCGTGTCTAACCGAGGAGCCGCTACATCTGTCTCTGTTACTCTTGAACCCTCTCCAGAGGTCAGCTTTTAGCTTCAAATAACCTTCTCCCAGGCCCGCCTCCTCCCTCCCTCCCTCACTCGCTGGATTTATCCTGGAAGTAGGAACACTATTTATTTTATACTTACTCCAATGCCAGTAAGCACTGAGCATATTCAGCCTGACTGGATGTCAGGGAGAACACTGTCTCGCCTGTCTTCAGCTGCGCGTCGGTAAACAAGGATTTCAATGTTATTGTGCTGTTAACTCTGTTAAGTGGTTTGGTTATACATTCCTATATTGCCATTGATTTCGAGCTAGGGCTGCGTGTGGTGGCCAAGGAAAGAATTCGAAAAATGTTCATATCGGTCGACATTAATGATTATTATGAGACTGTTTTTGTTCCATTCCCAATGTTGCAACAGGAATTTAAACAGACAAGCAAATCAGCCAACTATTTCACCTGCGCCTTTAATAGCAAGCTTTATAAAGTGGTTCAGATGGACTTGGTTTTCATTTGGCTATGTTATCATCACAATGGCATTAAATGTAATTCCCTTTGTGGAGCTTGTAAACTTAAAAAAGTTAACATTTAAAGAAATGGCCAGGAAACCTTGTATGTTGTAACATCACTGGGAGTGCCGCACAGCTAATTATTGGATGGGAGACTGCTACTGTTACTCTCTAGCAGGATTCTTACAGAATGTGAGCAACAGCGACAAGTGGAATGGTGACAGCTTGGTCTTGACACTCTTGCTTGGAGACGGGGGGGTCAGGTTTCTGCCATGCTCTTTCCTCACACGTTTTCAAACCTGCGTTGATTATTTACATTTCCAGGTGGACCAAATGTCCCAATAATCAGGAAAGGAGACTGGTTGGTGAATTATGTACAATGTATGTCCCACAAAGCAAAATGGGGGACACTTTCGGTTGGGAAAGTTCACACCTTGGAGTCTCCTCTAATCACCGTGGTAACCGCGCCAAAGACGAGTACTTTCTAAAGTCGAAGGTCAGCTTCACTGAAGAGTCCGTGTCTCTGTGCTGAGCGGTGACCCTTGTTTCTTTCCACTAGGAGGACAGGAAAACACTATTAGCAGCTAACCACTTAACGGCAGCCTGCATTAGCACGGCTCAGCCCACGCTCAGGGCCTCCCCCAGGTCTATTACCCTCGAAATAATAACAATGTCCTCTGCCTGCCTCGCCTAATGTGAACGCTGTTTTCTTTAGCCTGATTCCACTTTGGCGGCTCACCCGCTGGTGTCAGGTGGCCACAGAAAGGCTGAGGGGACGACCGCACGCAGGCCCCAAAAAGGTGTGCCTTTCTGGCTTCACACCGGGACAAAGCAGTAATATATGTACACCGAGAGACACGAGGACAAAAGGCACACACTTATGCGCCTTAACGCCGACCACCTTCCGTGCCACGCGTGCAAGGCCTCCTCTTGTCTCACCAACAACATCCAGCAGTCAGGGCTCGGCCTCCACAATGGTCGGAGCGGGCAGCGGCTGCACGGTCGTTAACATCGGCCATTTTGCGCAGCACTAGGCAGTCAACGGGTTTGTATTCACATGCAAATTGAATGAAGTGGCTTAGCAGTCACCATCAAAAGAGCTCCAATTTGTTTCGATGCAACTTCAAGCCGCCTCCCTCCCACCTCCAACATCGGTTCTCTTTGGTCTTGACTGATGTAGAAATCCCAACCCGTCAACCCACCTTCACAGCTCCACCTCCGCTACCCCCCTCCCCCGGCCCTCAGGCCTCACTGCGGCGATTCCTAAAGCAGGCTTTACGACGCGCAGAGATCCGAAAGCGAGGTGCTGCCACCGTGCAGCTCCCCTGCTCCCCTCACAATATCGCAGTAATAGTCCAGAGGGGCCTTGTGTCCACTGTGACAGCGACAGCATGTGGAACAATATATGAAGTGTAAACACACATGGATCCTGTTAACACCTGAGCACAGTAATGGATGCACACCTCCCAGGGCAGTGACGGGCCTTTCCAAGTCCTTGCATGTTTTTCTTGGGTTTCTTCCCTCCATGTCCTCACCAAGTGTCACCTCGTTTCTCCTTTTCCCCTGGTTCAACAGGCACACGCACGCACACCCACACACAAACACAAATCTCCCTTTGCTTGGTTTGATACATGGCAGAACCATATTGATCCAATAAGTGAAAACAAATCTTAAAAAATGTATTATTATTTATTATTTTTAATAATTGACTTATTAATGGATTATAATTAAGAAAGTGAAAGTCAGTTCGCTAAATGAAGAAAACATTGACACAAATTAAAACAACAATACAAAACTCAACTGTTGGTCATATTTGCCAAGTGACATTTTGGAAGGCGCTCTGATTGGTCTCCTGTTTTTCACCTGCTGTGTGTGATTAATTTAGTCTGTGAGCACGCGCTGATTAATTGCAATAATACGCCGAAGTATTCGCGCGCGTTTAGAAGACGGCTTACACGTTCCACTCAAGATAAACCAAACCAAAACCCAAAATAGAGGAATAAATGCTTAAAAAAATATTCGAATATACGCTGCAGCTGGTGCTATATCCCCTTCCTGCTTCCACCGAAGGCTGAGGGGGAAGAAGTGGCCGGAGCCGACTCCTCTGGGCCGCCGCGACTTTGCTGGCGTTACCCTAGCCACCTGATGCTCTGACTCCGCAGAAGACCCCATCTCTGCTAATTCCCAAGTTTACGTGTAATTAATGCAAAATAGGAATTCTTTAAAAGTTTACTCGTGTTGACTCTGCACGCGGAGAAACGCGTATCTACATCACAGATACACACAGTGGGATCACACAGTGTGCTAACGGGAGGTGGACGGACATGGCCAGAAAATGCACAATGTGTGTGTTTGTGTAAAGACGCAGGTGCGCGGAGGATAAGGGCCACCGACGCTCCTAAGAAAGTAAGCCACCGCTTTAATGAAATGGTGCCAGCCTTGGCCTGAATGCTTATCATAACACACTGTTCAATTGACTGTGGAGACTGTCTCTTTAGATCCGGTTTGTGTGCAGTGCTATTCTATGTCCAACCTTGTTGTGGCAACGCACACTGTGTATGGGCGAGATATTGTGCATTGTGGCTGAACAATGCAGGGTGTGTGTGTGTGTGTGTGTGTGTAAACAGACTTTGCTTCGTGTTTTTTATTTGGAGCTCGGTTGTTGTGTTCGAGGCAAACCCCCCTTATCTTCTGTCTGTCTTTGGAAGGCCTTAAGGTTAGGTGAAGTGGACATGTGATGTGTTGATTTAGACAGGATACATCCTTGGGACACAAGACGTCCTGTTGGAGTTCGTAAGGCACAATACTGTATTAAATAACAATATGAAGAATTATCATTTCCAAAAGTGCTATCATGGTGAGTAACTTTTATTAAAGTTAATTGCCGTACATCACAACATTGTCTAAAATGTTTTTACAGTAACCACACTTGAAAACCACTGTGTAGGAAATGTTACGGTAAGAATACATTATCAAATATAATATTAGTAGTGGCTCCTTGATAAGTAGTGAAGTGCAGGTTCCTGTATGAAGCCTACTGGCCCGCCCACATCTTTTCACATAGTCTTACTTAATATCTTACCACACATTGGTGGCATTAAATATGAATTGTGAGGTGCAGTCCAATTCATACTGACTGTCAGGTGCAGACAAGCTCTTTGTGTGAGGAATGCTTAAACAGCTACTTCATTATCATTTGAACAAAGGAAGCATTTGAAGACATTGCCCTGTGGCCTGGGAACACGTATACAGTGTATACTTCATATTTTGAGGACATGAAATGAAAATTAATGATATTCTACAGCTCCCGTGCTTCTATCAAGGCCCCAGTGTTAAGTAGTTCCTGTCTAAATCATAACGCCGATACTTGTAGACTGTTTACCAGTTCCCAATCACAAACAAACAGAGGCATTCCAGAAAATAAACAGTAGTTGTCATCAAAAAGACAGAAAAAAGGTTTAATTGACAAATCTGCATAACTGCAGAAACAAGTCATCCTATGCGCTGATAGACATCAGCTGGAATAAGACATGATCTAAATATTTAGTCAATTCATTTCCTTTCAGTGGATAAAACCACAGCTTTGGTGCATGTCTTCACCCCCCCTCTCCTCCCATCTAAACACTTACCCCAGTGTGTTGTTAACATTTAGATATAAATAAGCCCCAAATGAAAAATAATAACGTTGGGAATGTTTACAGGATGGACTGGGCTTCTTGAAAGCTAAATGTCACCGTGTGTAAATAGCTAAAAAGTTTTATGTTCCAAAAACGAGGGATTTGCAGCAAAGCCCGTCAAAGGAAGTCTAAACACAAATGGCTCATGTGCATGTCCACAGGCCTGTGTGTCTCACACACGCACACGTGGTGGTGATGAGCTGTCAGGTGCAGGTCCACTTTCTCAGAAGCGTCGTTGGTGGTGGCGCTCGCCCTCCTCATTGTGCAGCCAAGGGCACTCGCTGGCCCCTATCTGTCAGCCCAGGGCCTCTGAAGACAGACGGCAGAACAATGTCGTCTCGCGGCTGACAGTCCCTCTAACTGCCCGTACGTGACATGAATAGCTCTGTGTACTGTACATGAGTGGCAGAGTATCTTGTGTGTTTTGCGTGTGAGCGAAAACCACCTCCTGTATTCAGAGTATCACCGTACCACCTCTGTTCAGTAGAAAGCAGTAGGCAGGCCTGCTGTGCCTGTCATGGTTGTTTTCAACTCATAGCCAACGCGTCATCTTCACACTATCACTTTTTTATATAATTTGATTAATCAATGAGTGGTTTGTGCAACTTAAGTTATACCATGGAAACACAAATGTAGATTAAAAAAAAAAAAAAGAGGGATTGCAGGCGGAAGGTCAGCCGGAGGTGTGGCTACCTCCTAAAGCCAACTTTAAAAGTCTCCCTCAGAGCTCTTGGGCTTGGCAGCAGGCCCAGTCCTCTCCTGCAGACTGAGATGTGCACCCTGAGCTGGCGGCCTAGCCTCGGGCTCGATGCTGTAACCAGCTGCCTCTGCTGTGTGCTTTGTGGGTGTAGATCCCCGGGATTACCTGGCTGAAAGCGGAGAAGTCTGACAAGGTCCCTGTGTGAGCAAGGCTAAAACCACTATAAGAATTTAGGAAGTGGACTAAAATAACATGTGGTTGTGAGATAGAGTCTAATCCCATATCAATATAAGAGGATAAAGTCCTGGATTTTAGCTGTGTCACACCCTGCGTATTCATTCTAAGGTAAAAGTAGTGTCTTTGAGTATACCCTTGCGCTGTTTGACGTTAACATCTAAGGTGTTCAGTTAAATTGCTTGTGATATTTTTAACTTAGACCATGATCCAAGTATTGGTCACATGTTGTGTCATTCCCTATTAATTTGAAACTTTGTATGCTAATGCCATACCCTATGGCAGTACAATTGGTGAGACACACTGGTTGTTACATACATTTAAAAAATGGAAATGTTTGTGAATTAAATATTTTCAATATATATTTTTATATGTACTGTAAATATGATGGACAGATGCAGCCAAGTTGCCGAGCAACCAGAAGAGACTAAAGATTCGGTAATGTGATCTAATACATGCTTTATCGTGTTCTGCAGATATTGATTTATTCGGACAGTCGGTCTGTCTCTATGCTAAATCAAGCTAAGTGGCAGCCAGCCGTAGTGTCATATTTAGTCTACAGACATTAGATAGAAATCAATCTGAAGTGTACTTCACAAATTGTATAACTATTCCTTTACAAGCAGTGGCCTTCACCCTCACTGGCTGCACACAAATGGTCAAAGTTCAGCAAATATGAACATTTGACTTTGTGCAGGGTAAAAAAAAAAACACCTATACAATTGAACCTTTTTGCGTGAATGTGGAAAATGTTGTTCAAATACATTCCTGGTCTATAGTATGCCTTTTAATGTAAGACTTATTATCATTCTTGGTTTTCATCATTGTTTATTGTACTTCTTATCTGCCTTCTGCACTGTCTTTATCTCATTAGTTTGGTGATTTATGTGTCTCGGCTGCTGTAATACCTCACCTATAAACCACTCAATCTTTTTATCTACCATATCTTTACTCACGAGAAGAAAAAACAAGCCATATATAGCTGCTCATAAAGCCAGTCTCCCATAACAACACAGCCTACGAAAGTGTAATCATTTAAAATGGTCCAGAAATAGTCTCTAATTTCTTGATATTTCATTTAGTCTAATGACTTAATGCTTCCCCCAATTCTCTGTATAATGCTATTCATGGACAAAACACATACAGTAGTTATTAATCTGTTGTTCTGTAGTTTTGACCGTGTCCAAATCATCACTCCACTCTTTTACATCATGTTGCGGCTTCACAGGGGAACAGCTGTGCTCACCTGACATGACAAGTAGACATGAGAGCAATTTAATCTACGGCCGCTCGCTGTGATAGATTTGAGTACCGCGCTCTCTCAGACTAAATACACGTTGGCCTGAGTGTAGGGCTATATACGTATTTAACCGCTCCCTCCTCCTCTACTGTTTATTCGGTGTTCGGTCAAGTGGAGGCCGCCGTCGGTGCGTGTTGATAGAGAAGCGCTACTACTTTATGATGCCAAAGGAGCCCACGAGTGATAAAAGCAAGCGGAACACCAAAATCCTCTACGCACGTCGCAATTAATTTATCCGTTTGTGTATTTTCAAGCGCTCGCTAACTGATACAGCTGCCGCATGTTGAGTGCTGCACCCCAGGCATGTAAAATATGACCTTTAGTAGCTAATGCATGTCGGAGAACCAGGGGTAATTATCCTCTTGCTGAAACACTTTATGATGTTTCCCCAAAAATGTGAAACCATGCAGTTTTTTTCGGGGGATAATGTCTACATTAACTACGGGAGATTTAGACGAGGCAGTTAATACTATGGTATGGAATGTGACACCAGTGCAGGAGAATGTTTGGGAACTAAACAAAGGTATGTTTTTGTTGTGCATGTGCAACGTAAATTGGCAAATTTAGAATATTAAAAGTGAAGCATTCATGACTGTGTATCCGATGTAAATCGCAAGGCAACAGATACCAACATCATCACCCACCTGTCTGTCCAGTGTTTTTCCCTTTGGTAACGACCGGATACTTATTATCCACTGATCCAGCACATGAGGCCGTTAACCTGCCCCCTGTGGCACTGACACTTAGGGGTCAGTGCTTTCCCCATCATTTTCTGATCTGCTTGTCTGGAAAACACACTCGCACTAAGGAATGTGCACAGACACCTGATTAGGCCGAGATAGAGAGATATATATATATACAGTATATATATATATGTGTGTATATATATATATATATATATATATATATATATATATGTCGGTGTGAGGGTGTAAGCTGAAAAACGTTTATAAGGTGCTCTAATTTTGGTAAAAATGTGAAAAAAGTTACTTTATATTAAAACCCTGAGGATTTTCGTGCAAGGCCCAGTAGCTGGGCAGTGTATTTACATTGGTGGAGTCTGCCATTCCTGTGATGGGTACATGGGAGTCACAGGAAAGGGATGTGTGTATGTAATCCAGTGTTAACGTCCACAGGAAAAATATTATCCTATGACCATACTTCCCAGAATGCATTGCATTTGTGTTAGGAATGCACATTTTTCCATTGAAAACAGTTACCACCATTTAGGTTTTTGTACTACTCAAGTCTACAGATAACTTACATGGTCTTTCCCAGTTTGAAATTAAAACACAACACATGATGATGAAGCTGATAAACAATTCAATTCACGTAACTGAAAATGTAATGTTGTTGTCTTGTAAAATTATACATTTTGAATAAGTTTCAGAATATTATTAAAGTTTGATGGACTTATGTCTTTTTTTATTCTTACCATCTTATGCTTTTAAACATGTAAAGCAAATAATGTGGCTTGTTTCGTACCCGTGGATGACTAAATGCTAAGGAACTTTAAGAATACTGGATATATTTTTTTAATTAAATTTTTTTTCATGCAGAAAAATATCAATAAACAAAATTCAAGTTGATTTGACTGCCATCAGTTTAGCTGAGTCCAGGCCGGCACCAGGACTCTCTGTACTCTTACAAGTCTGCGTCCTGTTTGTAAACCACACTGCGCAGAGATAAACAGAAGTGCCTCTGCTTATCTGTCCCGTCTGTCCCCATATCAGCTCTGGAGCAGCTACCCAAAACCCTCCAGGGGTCAAACTGGCACCTGGACGGGGAACTGTAGAGGCAGGGCAGCTTGTTTCTTTACTCTGTGGTGCTGTGTCTGCTTTTTCAGGCAGGTTTGGTGTGGCCAGTGGTTTTAGTGTTTGGTGACCTCCTCCTAACCTCAGTGTTTGAGACTCTCAGCAGGACGCCTGCTGGAGATGTGTACCTCTGGAGCTGAAGACAATTTTCATTTTTCAGAGAAGTACTGAGTATAAAGTTCTGGGAAGCTGTGGTTACTATGGCAACCGCTTGCAGAGCTGTTAAGTGATTATCTCTTAACTGCTCTTTCCTCCAGCATGACCCATTAGGTTCCACTTGCTGCCCACCAGTTGACTGTCTATACAAGGAACAAGCGTTTCCCCTATGGTAAATAAATGGAAAAACGGCTCTACTAAAAACCCCAGGGTGCCTCCATTTTCCCTCAGACAGAAGGGGGAAGTTGACTTCCAAACATAAATATGTCAGGACGTGGGCTTGTCTCTGGGGATTACCTCTGAACAGGTCAAGCAAAATAAACAGGGGGCTTCCTCTGTCCACTCATCACTGAACCAGGAATCAGGAGGCTCCCTGTGGCTAACAAAGCCTCAGAAACACTGAACTCCATCAGTCACTGAGTTTGTATGTGACAGTCACTGCATGAGATTTGGTGGTCACAGTGTCGTGAATATCTCCTACGACTTTTTTTTTTAATGTATTTATCTTATTTCATTTGATTCAGAATTGGAGACAAGCAACCCAGCAAGGGCAAAACTAACATGCATTGAAATATAAATGAAATAAGTCTGTAACAAGAACATCATGAATCATGACAGTGCACCAGATGTTGGACCATTTCTAGCTATACGCATGTTGCTATTACTGGGCTGATATTACATGAGGTTTGTAAAAAATGTATAATAAATCACTGCAGCGCTTACCAGACCTTACTCAAACAGTGCGTTTGCGGGGGGACTCCTTTCAGCTGTGGATTAATACATGGTGCTCTTGTGAGAGTTTCCGGCAGCAGGATGGTGCATGCGGGATTGAATCAAAATAAACTATACTGATGTGTGTTTATGCTAATGAAGGTACATGTCAGTTTAACAGTGCGGCTCATTGATGTGTTTTTCCAACAGTGGAGCTTTGAGGCAAAGGAATATGTGATATCAAGCTTTGACTACACAGTGGGTATTTGTTTTCATAGAACCCCTTCATCTATTGCTTGTGGTATTTTCTTAGGATTTGTTCACATTGACAAAAACCCAATTATTCCATCGTTTAGTTTAAAAAGCCCAAGTTCAGTTATTTAATACCGGACCTGTTCCTGCCGTGTTTGACTGTGGAAGGAGACGCACGGACATAGAGGGAGAGCGTCATGCTTTGCCTCAGAGCCCTGCTGAGCTCTGCAATTCATCATCAGGTGGAAAGACTGTTTACTGCCGGGGTCAAGGTCCCAGGCACATGTTTACGGGCGCTCTCTGAAGAGCCATTGTTGTTAAAGCGCACTCCGTGCACGCAGTGGCCACACTGAAGATCATATCTTACGGGGGCCCCCTTTGCCCCAGGGCCAAGAGGAGCCCATTTTAACCAGATACAGAGGTTCAAGCCACAAAAGGATATTTAGAACCCATTTAGAGTTTCAGGATAAGACATCTGTTACGCTTGGTTGCCTAGCTCCTCTCAACCATTATTTATTCCTTTAAGCTCATGCAAATGTCATTTTATTATGCTTTTGATGAGACATGTTGAATTAAACAAAACATTATATTTCCATTTATAATGCCATAACCTGCGAGCTGGAAGCAGGATCTCTGGCATTCATTTTTTCATTTTTTATTTATTTTTTTGTTGGAAGTTATGCGACCACTCTAACCTTTTTTAACATTGACAATTTTTTTCCGCCCACTGAAAAGATCTTTGCGATAATTCTCTCCTTCGCCCTCTCTGCTCCTTAGATTCCCCTGTGCGGTGTACAGAAAAATGCTTTTTACTACAGCGCTGTTTCCTTCGACTCTCGTCGTCACTTCTCTCCCCTCCTCTCTAGCCCCCGCAACACCCGACCACCTCAGCCCAGCACGACTCAGTCTGGGAGCCAGGAACGTCCTGTGTGGTTAAAGCTATGGTGGCGTCGCTCATCTGTGGAGCATTAAGAGTGAGAAGCAGATTAAGGCTGTCTCCCCAACACTGGGCAGACCTCTGCAGTCTGCAGACAGTGTCAGGGGGGGAGGAGGAGGCCGTGGTGGGAGTTAAAAAAACTGAACGCTCACTGACCTAAGAGAGTTTGGTAGAATCTGCTCATAGAATTCCGAAACATCGCTTCATTATTATGAATGCTTTGGTTTTATGTAAGGAAGCAACCGACCATAATTTAAGGCTATTTTAAAGGAGAAGTTTGACATTTTGTGAAATATGCTGCGTTGCACTCCTGCATAGATTGTGATAGGCACATGTGTTCAGCCAATGATTAGACTCCCCCATTACCCTGTGTAAAATTGCAGTGTTTCAGATGCACACTTCTGTTTTTGCATAAACAAAACCAAACACAATATCAACAATTAATGGGTGAAATGTTGGTTAAATATGGTTTCCTTATCTGTTCATGCTATGCCAACACCCTGCTAATGGTAGCTGGGATTTTTTTGGTTTGGGGGGTCTCGGTTTGACAAATCAAATGTGTAACCTTTTAGATTGAAATTCCTGAGCAGTAGCTGTAAGAAGCTTATTATGGCTTCCGCCGATTAATTAGCACAGAATGAGGGCTGTGGATAGTGTGCCTGCTTTTTAGAGTGCAGTTGCTCTTCAAAGGTATCTGTTTATGGCCATGGAGAGGGAGAATGATTACTGGGAGCCATAACTTGTTTAGCTTCCATAGCAAGCCCCAAGATCTTTCTATCTTTTGAACTTATTTTTAACCCTGTAATTTTACCTCCTCTGAGGTGAATTGTCCGCAGTGTTTCCCGTAAGTCTTTGCCTGAGCAAAGTATCTGGTACTCTTTCAAGCCCAGCGTCGGGGGAGTAGTGACAGGGGTGGGGTCGGGGGTGTGGGCACGGGGATGGTGGCGTAGGAGGGAGAGAGGGTGAGGGTTAGTGTGGCAGTCTGGGACAGACAGACATAATTTAGACCAGAGGTGGAACATGAGAGCCCCACAGTCTGACAGGAAGCACTGGCTTAACTCCTGTCCCTTTTAGATGACAGGAGGCCCAGCCCTGCCTGGTATGGGTCGGCTTTGATGGGGCTCTGCGCTTTAGCTCTGATCAAATAGGGCTTAACTGCACTGTTTGTACTTGATATTTTCATATATCGTTTGTATTTTTTTAAATGTGTTAAATCAGTACTAATTAGAAAATGGAATGAACACGTTTTGATTCATAATAATGCAAACCACTTTCTTTCATCAAGATATAAGTTATTTCCAAATCTTAAAATATCTATATTGTTCATCAACTTGCATTTGTTCAGTGAAGGAACCTAACTGGAGACCAGGTTTACCTAGACCGGGTAGGGTTTTCTATTTGAGGAAAACAGTAACTGTCTCTCTATGAACCACTGAGTGACAGACACCATCACTGATGTTCTTGTTAAGAAGTCCATAAACACTGTGAGCTGGCTGACTAACAGGCTGGTTGTTGTGTCGCTCTGGTGGAAAAATAAACGATGATTTAATATGGCTTTGCAATGACAATCTGCTTGTATTTAAATAAGATGCGGCATTTACAGTTGAGCTGTGTTGAGTTGAAGGATCCACAGTCCACTCCAGTGGCTTTAGAGACGCAGGAATTATGTAAAATGTTCTTTGGGGAAAAAAGGCTGCGCTTTCTCTCCCATGTGTGTAAAAAAAAAAAAAAAAAGCCTTTTACCACAACGTGATGTTTCCAAAAGTTTTACAAGATGACTGTTGGCCATTTCATCAAAGAGGTTTATCAATGAATGGGTCAAATTCTAGTTTACACAAAATATGTGGACTCATATATGTCCTCACCAAAGCAAACATTACCATGAAGTTATGCGGCCAACTTCCATTTTTTTTGTTGTTCTAGCGTAACGTCAGAATAGTGAATAGTGCGTGCGTATGTGTGTCTTTTGGCGTTTAGGTCACTTAGTCATTGACAGTAGGTCTTCATTGTAAATGTGAATGCAAAATAAAACAATGTGCCCCGACAAGTGTGTGTGTGTGTGTGTGTGTATGTGTGTGTTGTGTGAGAGAGACATATCCGCTGTTGGCAGGACGTGCCTGTTCTCACAGCAGTGTCCAGGAATGTTTTATCGTGCGTTTCCCTGTTTTCGTGACCCAGAGCGTGTGATGTCATCTTGTGAATCATAAACACTATGACGGCTATTCCTGTGACTTCCTCTCTGGGGCTGTTTGCACGTAACTTTCTGTAAAAATCGAACCAAAACTGTGTGGACATTGCCTGAACTTTACTTTTGCAAACGATTGATGCTAATGCTAGCCGTCTGCCTCTTTTTTTTCCTTCTCCTTTTTTTTTTCTTTGCGTCTTACTTTACCATAGCTGTGTCCAATTACGTGCAACTGTGACAATCCCGCTTCACCACAAGGCTTATTAAAGCTTCAGCCAATCTCATCTCAACTTAATGAAGAACACATTATCACGGGAGGTTGTGTGTATGTGTGTGTGTGTGTGTGTGTGCCTGTGTACATGTGTGTGTGTGTATGTGTGTGTATGTGTGTGTGTTTGTTTGTCTGTTTGTTTATGTGTTTCTTTTGGCTGCAGAATGGTGAAAACACCATGATAGCATTATATCCTGTTGTCGTGTCCCTTGAGCCAAACTGAAGTTAACAAGAAGTGTGTGATTGTGCAGGCAAATGATAGGGAAGTGGTGGCGGAGAAATCATGAGCAGGCTGAGCGGGACATGGCAGCAGCCCCTTAAAACTGCAAACAAGGACCAGATGAGGTGCGATTAGCGCTGACAGGCTGATAAACACCCCCCCCCCCCCCCTTCTTCTTTTTCTCTCGCCGTTTTGGTTCGTCCACAGACCCATAACCGTCCCGGCAAGATAGTTAATTTACAGCATATCTGCCCACTGAGGATCATATTCATTCGAATTGGTGAATCAGTGGAAGTACGCAGGTGTCAAGACAGTTTGCTGGTGTGTAAATTTAGAAGCAAATCATCACTAAACTATTGAATCCCAGTTGGATTCTGGCTTGTAGAAACAATTTGTCTCCCGTGTGTAAACATTCGTTAACCAAAGCTTCAGCAGATCGCCTCACATGGAACGTGAATTCACAACCACATTCTGGATCAGTGTCCTCTTTTTCTCTCGGTTCCCACGGCCTTGGCTGCAGTGGGCTGTCTGCACTCTCCTACCGAATGGTGCTATGGAGTGGGAGTGGGCTCCAGGTTAGGTTTAATTAGATTTGAGACACAGACATGACCAGGATAGGATCGGATGTTTCTCACGACCTGCTGAGAACTCCTCTGGGACACTATTTTCTGCTTTATAGTCGTATGTTTAAAATAACACTACCCCACCTATGCAAAAGAGGAGTATGAGAGTGGCATGTCCTGCAGATCTTTGAACGTGATTTTAGGTTTATGCACAAGCTGTGTTGTGTTCATCATCTAGGTAACGGCATAATGATTTTAACCCTTCATTCATGCATACGAGTTTTAGCTATAGTCTAACACTTCTCAGCATTACTAAGCTGGGACCCTTACACCAATTCTATGTGCTACTCTCTATACCAACCCATTGCTTCCACATGGTTGATTTTTTTTCTGCAATGTTTGGATTCTTCGTGTGCTCCCTGAAACATCAGGGCCGATAAATGAGTTCAAGTCCATGCGATCGACGGTGCTCGTAGCCTGAGATGAATCCCCCCGAAGATTATTCACCGTGTTTAGTTTTACCCTCCAAGGCTTGTTGCACATAAGTGTGTATCCCATTTTGATGCCTTGTGTTGACTGTTCTCTATTTTACTGTTGTGTATTTCTGCTCCAGTAGCAGACAGGGTGACGGGGGCCGCTAAGTGCTCTGCTAATGAAACTCATTCCCCTACGTATCAGTCGTATACGTCTCATTACTGCTGAATAAATATTTAGCGCGACACCAAGTTGGAAGCCTCTGCAGGATCATTATCGCGGTACTGACGTCATAATAACAGTGATACAAAGCTTGTTGTGTCGATATCGGAATGCGATCGGCACGTGATTTTGCTAGAGTAATTACCTGAGATCACAGGGAAACAACCAGAGAAATCATTAACAGCACGCCTTCCATAATTCACTGCCTGTCATCCACTGTGGGTGGAGGAACATTGCCGAAGCCAGACTCACAAATATGAGAACGCAGAGTCTCAGTGACGAAGAGGACGGTCGACTTCTGACTTTAGCACCTTTGTTGCCACATTCTCATGCCCCCATTGCTACCTTATGTAACCTGTGGTTGTTTTGGAGCACTGGCTGTACACTTACCCACAAATGAATGCTTTGTGTCTGCAAGAGGCAATTAAAGACAGTTTAACACAAACTGCCTCACAGTGCTGAACAAAGCGCCGGTGGTGAGTAAACAACGAAAAAAACCCAGCAGAGACCAAATGGATGCACAGGCGTCTGAGTTGTCTGTAAGTGGTGTCAACCGCCACTGGAGACTGATGAACAGCTTTGTGTCCTCGTTGACAACTGTTGCCGTGACTCACAGCGCAGGCCTGCATTCATTTCATAGATTTCTTTCGCTGGACAATAACATGAGAAAAAACAATGGAGCAGAAAACAACTGCTTATAAAGAGAAGACAGAGAGGCGGCCAGCAGTGTGCTTAGCTCCAGGTAGAATGTCTCAGAGCAGAGACGGGAAGAAATGCCCAGCAGGAGGGCCGGCTCATTATGATATCCAGTTACAGCCTGGAGCAGCCTACCAGATACAGTGCTGTAGTTTAGACAGAGTGCCCCTTTCTCCCCTCCCTCCGTTTGTCCCAGTCCTGTACCACAGGACACTTGCAGGGACACAAATATCCATTCAAAACAGAAAAAGAGCGATGCAGAGGCCTCTGGTTTCACATTATACGTTAAATGTCATACTGCAAAGTCCTTCTTTGTCCCCCCCCCCTTCCTGGTTTGTGTCCTCCTCTGTTTTTATTGCCAACAATGACTATACATCGTTGAGACTGTCCTACCTTTTCATTTCCACGGAACCTACTCCCAATTACATTCATCCAAGTAAGTTAGTGGTGAGGGGGTCAGGTTTGGTTACAGTTTCAAACGCCACAAGACTTCCTGCTGCTCTGAGAGACACAGAGAGCCTTAGGAAAGTTGGGCAGGGGGGATGTTGTTTTTTTTCTTCTCCCAATGATAAAAGACTGTTTTCCAGACATGACGCGCATCTCCGAAAGGAAAGTTTGAAAAAATATGCTAAATGTCTGACATAGATGCAGCACAGTGACTGTACTGGTTTGTATGGAGAGAGACACATCATGCTAATAACAGGAATGACAACATCCACCTCGGAGGCAACATGTCATTTAAGGTCTTGGGAATAGACCGTATTTGGATTACAGTTTGAAATACTCCAAATACAATATTCTCTCAGCAGGAGCTTTTAAATGTGAAGGTCCTCTGTGATGCAATGGTGTCACCCCCTTTCCGCATACATTCACTCATTAATGCCATTAGCAGCTACTCGTGTCTCATCAACGACGCACTTACAGATTCAGGTTTGCCATTAGCAGAGGTGCTGAGAGGCTCGAAAATGTAACGAGTTTTTCTGACAAAGCCACAACTTTATGAGCGCTCAGGAGAAGACGTACCACACGGTGAGAGGCTGGGGCAGGCATTGTATAAATTCCATACCCCGATTTGTTAGCCACAGACGCCAAGCCAAATTGTAATGGCATACGAGTTTATGAGATTAATTTGGCATCATATGGCAAAAAGTGTACAGTATGTCTGAGGGTGGGCACGATATAGTCTCTTGCCCACAGACACGCTCAGTGCCTCACATGTACACACCCACACAAACACACAAAGACATAAAAAAAAGTCTGGCATTGTCTGCAGGTGGGAGGCGTCGGAGCAGAGCGAGCTCGTGTCTGCCCTGTCTGTGTTTTCCACTCATTTACTACCAAATTATGCGTAATGCTTCAGAGTTTTAATTGGCCCAAGTCGTGCTTTGGGTTTCGGTAAATGCCGTCCATCCACATCTGAGAGTCTGGACGAAAAACAGCGGGGGAAACTGCTTACCAGTGATATATGGGTATCGTTTGTACGACCATAAAACCTTCTCATGTATGTAAATATTTGGTTTGACGTTCATTTGTGTTATGTGGCAGCAATATATTATGGCGTGACATCATACCAAGAAAGATAAATAATGTTTGGGTAAAAGTCCATTCGCATATTCCTATTAATATTTCCACTTCATATGAAGAACCTACACGATGAAAATAAGACTTGAGGCTGATTTAAAACTTAAGCAATATTGTGAGACTGAAGTATATGTGGATGTATTTAGTGGATGCAAGAGACAAGGAAAAACTGATGGTAACACCAAGTGTGGAGTTTATCTGCCAAGTTGTCATGATCTTCTTCTCTTTCATTTCTTTTTAATACTGCTTCAGTAGGTTACACAAACGTGAAAAATAGCACACCATCATAGATCTTTACTTTTTGCAGTTGTGACTTAGTGCTTATTCACATTAGAATATTGTTACCAGGTCTTATCAAGCAAAGGAACCCAACGTAGACCCTGGTGCATTTCAGGATCCTAGAATTGTGCCTTGGCTCTTAAAAAGGTTCCTGTGGTGGAAACAGGCTGTAAGTATGCTCCAGTTGCTTGTTTTCAATGGCACGAGATTAGGATCATTCACCCTGCTCTGTGTTTCCTCAATGCCTCCGCCATAATGCTCCATAAGTTGCTAATCGACTATCTGGAATCTGCTACATGCGCTGCAACATTATGAGCTCGTAAAAGCACGTCTCAAACATCTTGTAGTTTCTGACACCTCCGTTTGGACACATTACACTCCCTGGTGTAGTTTTCTGCGGTAAACTGCCAGAGGCACTTGTTGTCATGATCATGTGCACGTCACTATGGCCTGGGAATGGTTTACTATGATAATTGGTGTTTGTGAACAGCGCTTAAAAACATAAGAAGCACCTGGTTACAAGCCAGCATACACAGACACACACACACACACACACCTGGGAAGCTGCCTGTGTAGCACAGCTGGTTTTCAGTGCTGATACAAAGTTTGGGTTGCATTTTTCTGCTCACAAACACAGGTGTGAGAACACAGCACAAAGGTGACCACTACCTCGTTGGGGTGATGTCCTATCCGGATGGTAAACCGGTATGAAACTGACCTGGAGCATTCGCTACGCCCCACCCGCCAAAATGTGAGGGTTTTTGAACAATGACAGTTCATTTCTGCCATAATTTTCTGGGAACAGAAGCTTTCAGCTGAACTGTGTAATTCCAGCAGCTCGAGACCTGTCATTTAAACCCCCGAAACTGGTTTCAACCAGCTCAACGGGACTTTCTGACTGCTCTGAGAGACAGCAGAGAAGTGCTAACTTAAAGTAGAGCCTCAGCCTTTTTTGGGATCTGTTGTGGTTTGGATTTGTCAACTGGACACATAACTAGTCACTCTAAAAATCTATTTACACTAGCAGAGGGTTGACATTAAAATTCCTTTATATTTGTATTTTTCAGAGAGTATAAATCCTTTTTTCGAAGGAAAAAAATGGAAAAGCTAATGGCATCTAAAGCTTTAGTGATGAAAGTTTTTCACATTGTTCAACAGGCACAGTACATGTGAAGTTTCCTATTCGTCCGGAAATTCCTATTCGTTCATGTTTTCCATCACCTGCCTTGGCTACGATGGTCGTTTCGCATGATACAACTTAGGATGTAACCCTAGTGTTCTTTCTTTTATTAGCCGATGAGGTGTGGTGAGTGCCAAGTATCAAGCATGACCATGATATTTTAAACATCGTTACACACAAACTGTGGACTAGTGCTTAGCCTTTGCCACTGCTCACAGACTCCTGGAGTGTCTGGGACAGCTTTTGTCCGTGGCAAACACCCTGTCATTTGAGCCCCGAGAAACCTCTCATCTTCCCTCAGCATCTCCATTCATTTTTGTCCTAGGGGCTCTGTTCCACAGCCAACTTCTAATGGCCACTAAACATAGAGCCCAGACGTTTACATAGACAGAGAACAGAGGAGAACATTTGCATGTGGTGGGTGATCAAAAGAGATGCAGTTTGAGAATGCTCCTTGTAGGCCAAGATCCACAGAAAAAAAAACCCACACGTGCTGTGTCATCAGATTATCATAAAAAATGCATTATTTAGAGAATAACAAGCTGTGCAATGCTGGTTATTCAGTCCATAGGAAGTGTTGGCATGTGGAGGACCAGGAGTTTGCTCATAAGCTGAGTGTTTCCGTTCAGCAGTGCAGGATGATGTCAAAGCCTGAGGTGCCAAACATGAACATAATAGGGTTTAAATCTATTATAGTCAAAGGCAGCTGCTGGCCCAAACACTTAAAAAACTCACATTAAAGCAAGGCTCATTCCATGACTTGATGACTTAACTGAACTAAGGGATATCTGTTGGCCTATATGATATACATGAGTCAATAGGGATGAACAGTGTAGAGGAGGAACTCTT
Organism: Colistium nudipinnis; assembly: GCA_016785305.1. Lineage (NCBI taxonomy): Eukaryota > Metazoa > Chordata > Actinopteri > Pleuronectiformes > Rhombosoleidae > Colistium > Colistium nudipinnis. The sequence continues at coordinate 259,405 of JAFBJU010000850.1, forward strand.
ATTGGTGGAATTTGTGACCCTTCAAAGGGGTCAAACTGACAGAACGAGATTTGTTAATTCTATTCTAATTCTATTCTATGTAAAAATGAATGCAATGTCGCAAAAGTATCTAGTAATGGGATAAAATGTTTTGCAGCAAATAAATCACTGTCTTTGTGATATAAATAAGTGTTACGTGCATTTTTGCGCGGCTGCTGCATTCTCAATGCCCTCTGTGTGCGTGTCTGTGCACGTGTGTGTGTGTGTGTGTGTGCGCACGTACACGCATGACATGTGTTTAAGCTTAACAAGCAGCTCTTTGAATGTTTACCTATTGCGTTTTGTTTATCCGCCGACTCCTCGCTTTCATTCCCTGTTTGCAGAGGGGAAGTGGGAAGAGGGAGAAGAAAAAAAGGAGTAGGGGATGATGGGACGGGATTGCTCTGCTCGTGTCAGCGGAGGAGTACGGAGACAGATAGAGGGCAAATATTTACTGTGCTGTCCGTTGGACTTCCCAGGAGGCCTGCCTAATGAAAGACGAGGGGTGTTTAGACGAGGGGCGCGGCCGCTCAATTAGCAGCTCCCACCAACAGACAGTAGTCTGTGTACAAACGCTGCTACTGTGGTGCAGGAGGGAGGGAGGCCGGGTGGGTTTTTTGTTTGTTGAGGATGTGAGTGTAAGTGTGTGTATTTGTGTGTTAATTAAAGCCTATTCCTTCGTTTTGACTCGGTGAGTGGAGTTTTCAGGGTGGGCCTGTGGTCGTGGTTATGTAGGCAGTGTTGGGTCTGGGGAGGGATGTGGTGAACAGTGTGTGCGTGTGTGTGTGTTTTGGTGTGTGTGTTCATTATGTAAACAGTGTTCATGCTGTCCACTAACATCCCCCGTGGGGATGTTTAAACTGATGTCTTCATCAACTAGTGCTAATGCCATTAGCACCAGACCCATACACACACACACAAACAAACACACATTCTTTTCTTTCTGTAGTTGCGAGGACACTCAGATGTAAATTACTCCCTAGCCCCCTCACCCTAAGCTTAACCGTCACAACTGAAGGCTGAACACCAAGCCTAAACCCAATTCCTAAACCAAGTGTTCGCCCTTTGACCTTTGTAGTTGTGAAGACCTGCCAAAACCTCCCCTTACACACAGCAATTTCAAGTTTGTACAGCCATTCTTCTTAGGATGCTGCATGCTCAGCCCAATCTAAACCTTATCCCTAACCTTAACCATAATAACAATTTGCATCTTAAAGGTGGGGTAAGCGATGTAGGGAACGACTGTCGTGTAGGGTACCATTAGCATATACCGTTCCCATAGAAATGACTGTTTGGGGTTCAGAAACCTTGGTCCCGCCCCCTCAGCCCTCATCCTGTGCACGAGCTGGCACAACAGTTCCCTGTGTTGCTGTGTTTAGGCCATTTAGCTTTTTCTCTTCCCCAAATGCAGCGCCTTTTAATGCACGCACACGCACACACACATTCACAGAACAGACAGCTTGCGGACAGTTAAGCAATATTGGCGGAATTTGACAGGAAGCATGTAGGAATAAAAAATCTCCTTTGACCACCTTGAAACTGGAGCTTAGAAATTACCCTTTTTTTTTTCGCACTACTGAACCTGACCAGGTTAGTGTTTATACGAGATAAGATTTAAAAGACTACTTGTCATTCTTTTTTTTCCGAGGCATCGTTGCTCAGCGATTTAAGGGAAAGCCAGGAAGATAAAGGAAGGAGCCTCACTCACTTGGTTACTCAAGATAACCCGTGTGTGTGTGTGTGTTCCCCAGGGAACAGATTTATTATTATATTTTATACCTCACTTTTCTGAAAAACATCTCGTTATGTCCCTAAGTTACAGCCAGCAGTACATCCAGCTCTCCCTTTTGTCAATTGGAATCATTTGTGCTTTGCAAGAAGGCATCACAACTTGATACACAACATAAAGCATGTACTGTTTTTGTAATCACACAAAGGCTGAGGATGTACTGAAGGCTAAAGTTTGAGAAAACGGCCATTATAATGCCCTCAGGTCACATTTAGACATGAGAGAATAGTGGTCTCTTGTGTTTCCCCTTTGTTGTGTAACTGTTGAACTGTGGCTGCTCCTGTGACAAAGACAGCAGTCAGGTAACGTGATACTGAGCAGGAGAGGATTCAATCAGTTATTAAACTGGAGAATGGCAGAAAGAAAAATCTGAGCACGTATTTCTCAGAGGAGCCAGTGGAGACCAAAACGAAGCCAACAGGATCTGTTCAATGTGTAAATTAAGGTCATCATATCCGCTTCAAAAGGACACAGCATGTTAATGTCAAATGAGCTGAAGCTTTAAAACTCTGGGATGTTTTGTAGTTTACAGCATCAACAATTACTGTTCATTTTCTTTCTCCAGCCCAGCTACAGCGTATTTGCATTCCCCTCTCATTCTTCTTTCTGCTTTTTCCCCAAACATTTTCTCGCTTTGTTTACCGTAAACCCTGGTCATCTTTCAACAGGAAACGACTACCTTTGAGAGTTTTGGTTTAAGTCAAGGTCTTTGAGTGCAACCTAATTCAAAGACGAGTCTCCTTATAAAGATCAACATATATTTGCAAAAACTGAACTGAATAAATACTAGTAAGAGCCTTAAATCTATGCTATGAGTTAAAAGAGAGAATTGATGCCACATAGTCATTTAATGTGCATTTCCTAAAAACTTGAACTGAAAAACAATGTGGGCAAACTGTCAAGTGTTTTATCAGCCTTTATATCCTTGAGAAGACCTTGCTTATATACGGTGCATGTGGAAAGATAGGTTCCTCACATAGGATACCATTGTCTGGTTTATTATTTTGGCTGAACTTGACCATGTTGTCATGTTCATCCACAACCTGTATTCCTCAGTGGTGTGAAATCCTTTTATTTTTGTTACCTGCAATATTGCAAGTTGTCAGAAAGGTTACCTGCAATTTAAAAAAAATCTGTTACCCACGGAAATTTGATGCCCTTATCTTGATTTTAACTTGCAAAATTGCAAATTCGAAATATTTTCACAGTATCAGAATTTGTCCACAAATTGCAGGTTGCAGGTGGGTATTTCGCAACGTGAATAGGCTTTATTTTTCCGAAGTGGCACCAGGTTGTGTGTCGCATGAACCGTACTGCCTGTGCACCTGCTGAGGCGAATGAAACGCTGTGGTAGTGAAAAGCCTGATCAAGCCACCCGTGCACTCTGTGACAACTCGTCGCTTATTCTTGTTGTGGATCCTGTTGTTGCTTGGAGTGTGTGATGGCTCAAAGACTTTTTTTTTGAGGCCGTGTTGCCGGTTGCCCCTGGAAGCGTTTATCTCGTTCTTATCTGGAACCCTTCCTCTTTCCTTCCTCTAGTGCACCACTTGACATAGGATGCCCACCGCACTGTGTTTGGAGAGGAGGGGTCTTACCAGTGAGGCGACTGGCTCGTCACAACACAAGCTGAATTACTCACATAGCCCACATAGATGCACAGCCTCCAATCTACAACCCTGAGGTAATCTAAACACATACACACAAACACACACCATGTTGTTGCGTGCTCTCCCTGTGTTTAGTCTTTAAAAAGTCCAGGAAACGCCCCTCCTTTGAAGCTCCTGAGAAGCCCGCGCATGCCTTCGAGCATCTTCCCCCTGCTCAGGGTTTAGAGTTGCCGAGGCTTAAATGAATCCAGTTAGAGTCTCATCATAGGATCTTTCATATTTTGTCTTTATGAGCATGTGAAACATTCTGTTTATATTACAATGCGCCACAGAATGGTCTATTAGCCGTAATAGACTCCTTGGCAAGCCCCCAAGTAATGAATAAAATAAACAATGTGTGTATTCATCCCTGTCCTAAAAGTGGAGAAACAGCGGAACCCTGAGACATGGGCGATAAAAGCAGTTTTAGAGTAATTCAGTGTCACGAATTGAGTTAGCGATGTAACCCCAAGCAGTACGGGGAGAACACATAAAACATAGGATTTGGCAAAGTCAAACTGGGACTGCTCGGGTTCCTTTAGCCACTTCACTCTCCCCAAATGTAGCATTCTCTTTTAAGAAGACATTTGAAATGAAATTGAATCTGCTTGGATATCTGCAAGACTGCTCTATTATTTCCCATTTGTCATCCCAGGCAAGGCAGTGACACCGATGCATTTGTGTACTGGTCAAATAAATATCTCTAAACATAAAAAAATGCTTACCACTCCAGTGTTTAATATTTTGCAGTCATTGAAACGTTTTACAGTATATTTAAGACCTATTGGCTCCCAAAATGTACATGTATGTGTGTGTGTGTGTGTGTGTGTGTATATATATACACACACACACACACACACACACA
>JAFBJU010000850.1:263733-327683 GCA_016785305.1 Colistium nudipinnis
CACACACACACACACACACACACACACACACACACACACACACACACACACACACACACACACTGTGATTTTATTGGAGACTATTGGAGAATAAAGGGATGAACTACACGTGTATGGTCTGCAGTACTTTCACAGACTGGCCCAACACAATCCTGGAGGCCGTTACAACTTGTGCGCCACATCCATTTGCACCATATCTAAGCCCCGGTTGCTTCAACATCGACGAGTTGTGAGCAGAAATAAATAACCATAAAAACACTCTGCTTTCACACCTAATGAGTAGGCTTTGGTTTAAATGAACACAGATGGGGTTGGTTTAGCTTGCCCATAGGCTGGTGTGAGAGATGTCGGTCTAACTCTCACATAACTGCCCCAAAATATGTTGACGATACAAAAACAAGTGTTTTTGTCCCGTTTGTACACGTTGGTCATTATTTCTAATGAGTGAGAGCCATTTGCAGTTTTCACGAACAATATAACATATTTAATGAAAATAAAAGGTCAATTAAATGAGGAGTTTCTTGTCCATTATCCAGTCTCATCCAGCTGCTTCATTTTCGGTTGAGACTCACACATAGGCAAACGCTACACACACATTTAACCCATAATTGTAGCTTGTACAAAGAGTAGCCACACCCATTTATTCAGTGTTTTTACCACGCCTATAAAACCTTGAGGTGTGTTGTGCCCGGTCTTTATAGCATACCGTGTAATTAAGCCTACGTCTCCTCCTCTATTCTGAAACTGAAACTAAATGCAAAAACTCTTTGTGAGTGCGTGGCAGTCTGGCGTTGGTGTGAAGACAAACAAAAGCATCCTCAGTTGTATGATTCCAGGCAACCAATCACTCATTATGATTAGGCTGAGGACATACAGAGCCGCCAGTGTTAGCTCTGTGCTGGCAGACAAGATGCTATAAGAGGACGATAAATTCTTGAGGCAGATGCACGCAAATAAATCACTCGAGAGAAAACTTTAAAAGCGAAAAAAAATCCCCCTTTTATTTCCCAAAGTACATGACGTGACACGTGAATGTGGGCAGTCACCTGAGAGCACACACGCTCACCAACATGCTGCTTGGACAGTGTGCATGAGACATAGGAGTGGTTGAGGATCATCCCTGGGGAGCCAGCTATTTCTCCGGCCTGTCGGAAGATAAGATGTAGTGCAGTTTTCAGAAAAATTCCTACGCTTTTTGTCTTGACCTCAGCCACTGTGAACGAAGTCTGTGCAAGAAAGCCAACTATGAAACGTAAACTTCATTGATTCTTCCAAATTCTTAATTATTAAACCTGATATATGTTTGCAAAAATCGTCATTTTCCAAAGAACCTTTTGAATTGTTTTTCTGTCGAAATAAAAACAGCAGGGGGAATAAATGCTATTTGTGTAGAATATGACCTCCACGTGGTCAAGTGATGCACTGTGCAGGCATGACACATTCCTCTGTGTTTTGTCGGTCAGTGTGGGGCCTTCAGAAAGTTGACCCCAGACTCACCTCTGTGCATAACGCTGGGCCCAGGCAACCCACTCGGCCCCAATAATGAGATCATTACCAACAGTTAATTAAAAGCGATGCGTCTTCTAAAGCTCTGCCCCATATCGCATTGTGTCCAAACAATTACGTCCCTTGTGGACGTCCAAGGATAAAAGGGTGAGCCAAATGGAGGAGAACGCCCATTGTCCCTCTCCTGAGAAACTGTCTTCCCTCGCTTTTTGCCTTTCAATGAATTCTTTGTGTGTGCGCCGGGGTCCGGGGCCGTCCTCTTGGGTTCAGGGGGACGGAGCCGTCCCGAGCCGAGCCATACCCGGCCCCAGTGTTCGCGAGCTGGAGCCCAGAGATGGACTGGTGACGCAGAGGGGCTGCCGTAATCTCCCAGACAAAAAAAAGGATTCATTACTATATTCACAGGTTAATTATTTTCCTTATCAGCTTGATTAGGGCTGTGACACACAGGAGATTTTTCCACCTGTATTCGTGTAAGTAAGTAGAGACAAATAGAGTGATAGAACGACAGTAAACAACAGGAGATGATAGTTGATTAAAAGATATTGAAAGATAGGATATATAATTGTTTTTATGAATTGACATGAAAACTGAAATATACTTTGGTATTTTAAAATATTTTAAACAACATTACTAACAAAAAAAATATATTCAAGTAACTTGTAACTTGCTGCAACGCATATTTGCAGGCCACCTACGGCACAATTTGGAAAAAAAACATTTTCCACTTCTTTTTTATAACATCTATCGAATCGTCATGTTCGTGTACTGTGCTGGTGTAACTTAACTGGCACATCTCAATAATATTTGAACATAGGCCCTTTTCACAGCTGATGTTATGACTCGTCATATTGCCTCTTTTCTATTCAAGTGTTTGTGTCATAACGACAGGGAGTTATTATAACAGACAAACTTTTTTTCTTTTTCTGAACTGAATTGAACTTAATTCAGTCTCATACTCCTGATATTACTCTACAGGACTACAAAGTTGCTGTGGGAGAATTTATTTTTATCCAGACTGCCTTCACTACACCCACCCATCATTTTCCTTTCCCACTCTCCGTCCGTCCGCTCGATAACAGCGGCGGACACGTGTTATATTTTCGGAGGATCACATTCATTATCTGCTGTGTGTGTGAACCCTCGTTCGTCTGAGAACCTTGGAGGAGGAACGAATGCGAGATAAGGACGCTGAAGGTATCTCTTGGTCCGGTGCCACTTCTCCCATCACTGAGACCATGTCTGTGTGACCTTGTGAGGACCCTGATAGGACACATCTGTCTTGGGAGACAGAGAGACCTTCAGAGATGAGAGCAAAAACATAAAGTTGCTGTGATGAAACATTGCTTTATTATGGGACCAAACACTGTAGTGGAGAGGCTTTTCATCAAAGGCCGTACTGTATGAGTGTGCTCGAGGTGGTCCAGGCTCCGAGACTTTGTTGACCCAAGCCCTAGATTAGAGTTTGAGGTATGTTACAACTCCCATCGCACAAACATAACCCCCCTTTTCTGTCTTTCCACTCGTTGCACACGAGGTTGGTGTCAAGATACCGGTGCTGGGGAGGGCGGAGCTGGGGGGGGGGGGGGGGGGGGGGGGGGGGGAGTGATAAAGACAACAAACTGCGGCAACGTGCTGAATTCGAGCAGAAAACAGAGGAGCCACTGGCGTAGTCCGCTAAACAACCTGCTTGTTGGAAGAATGCGGAACATTGGACACGAATCACGCCTTGATGAATAGCTTTTTGACGGGCACAAACACAGCACTGCCGCCTGCCAGACGCACTCAGTGTCTATTGTTTCACCCAGCCTGTTCCTGTGGTCGGACGGAGAACAATCCGTGGAATGGTGAAGATTCCACCTACCTGCCTCTCATCCCCTCGGCCCCGTTCCTGTCGCCGGCCTTTTGTCATTCCCCGCATTCTCCGTGGCTACGTAAACAGGCTTCGGAGCTCGCCCCGGCGCCTGTGACACCTCTGGCCGCCCTGCAGCCGTGTAATTAGGCCTAACCTCCCCTGTTCAAACAGTGTAATGACATGATTTACATGTATTACAGAGGCCATGTGGCATCGAAACAATGTGTATCATCTGTAATTTTGGCATGAGAGACCCCAAAATAAAAGGTGAATGGACAGCGTTCACATAATGTGCCCTATTTTAGTTTTGGCGACTGTTCAACATTCGAGCACTCTGCCTATCATTCCCATTTATAGACTGCTGACACAGCAATTCCAGAGCCAACAAGTCACGTCACCGATGAACAATAACGCCTCATAATTAACTCATTGAGTGTTGATGTACATAATTTATAATATTATTCAAATCCTGATTTTTTTTTATTCAGTTCAATTTCACGCAGTTGATTTATGCCTACTTTTTCTTTTCATGACGCAATTTTATTTATGTATCAAATACTGGGCCCATGGGGGCCAAGACTGTGCAGGCCTTTCACCTCCCTTTACACTGCAGAAAAGGATGATGTCAGCCGCTGTGCATGTTATTGTGAGGTGTATTTCCAGGTAAGGAGTGGCAGCAAGAAATGGTCTTTCAACGTGCCCCAAGCTAGTTGTTGAAAGCTGAGAAACTCCCAAACCCATATTTAAAGAAGAAAGAGAGAGAAGTGGAAGATGCTATCTGTGGCAGTGAGAACAGAAACCATAGTGTGGAGTTTTAAAAGGATTTAAACCAATAGTTTGGTCTTTGATAACGGGTCAGAATACGGAAAGGACACTCTGTAATCGGATTGATTGCTGAATTCCAGTTTGAGCTTCACATTCTATGTCAACAAAATGGAAAAAAATAACCAGGATAGTTTTCATGACTTCATAACCGGTCCATGTTAGTATTACAAAGGCATATCAGTGCCTCCAATAATAATAATAAAAAAAGGCTTCTCAACACAGATGCTTTGAAATGCTTCAAGTAAATCCTGCTTAAAGAAATATCACATAATTCAATTTATTTTATTATTTTTTTTACCAGAGGGACCCAAGTGAATAATAAGTGCCCCAACCATTTTTGTGTAACATCTGTTTGCAATGCGGTTCAATAATGGGCACTGGCCAGCCGAGGGAACAAAAGGGAAGACGGGGCTTTTCGTCATCAGATACCATTTGACTTCCACACCAAAAAGCATGAGGACATAAACCGTTGTGTCTCGACAAAGTTGCGAATCGTTTTTGAAATGTATATTGTATTGCCATCGAGATGGCATCCGGGATGTGCTTAGGGGTTGTGTAGTTTTCCGGGGTTTTCGTTTAGGCTTTGTGAGAACGCCACAAAGTTTTCCTTTTCTTTTTGTTTGGTTTTATTCCACTCAAAGGCGTCCCTCGTCTCGACTGAAACCTTCTCTTTTCAAAGAGCCCACAGAGATTTACTGAACTATTTTGTTTAACTTTTCAATTAGGCCGTTCCTTTTGTCCCGCCACCCCCTCCTTTCTTTTACAGGGCCACCATCCGTTTTCCATTACCTTACCCCACAACATCCCTAATTGGACAAAGGACAGTGTGCCCGCGAGTCAGGAATATGATGTCACAAACATGACAAGGATGGAGAACACATGTCCGCGGAGAGCTCTGTCATTTGTTCTACCTTCAGCAGTGTTTTCACAGCCGTAATCACTAGAAGACGCTCAGAGATCGGGGTCGTGTAAACAACACGGTGAGATGTTGTGTAAATGTTATGCTCTCTGTGACTCGCCTCACACGGTGCGTTGTATTATTAGTTTGGAGTTAATTACAGTAAGGGCCTATGGAGCAGAAGCGCCTTTTTTTGGTCCCGAGGCCGAGCAGTTTGTTTTCAATTGGAGAGTGAACAATTCCCCCAGTAAGACAAGTCCAATATTGGTTACAGGACAGTGGACTTTGAAGTTAACGTATAACCCTGTACTTAGTATCTGGGAGTCCGCCTGTCTGTCTGCCAGTGGGAGAAATGATAAATAGACACGGGACGCCGCACTGGAGGCCGTGTGCTGCAGCAGATATGAGGAGACACGCTGGGCCATGGGTTAATAGGTGAACAGACAACCCGCGTTTACCTCTAGCCCAGAAAAAAAAAACCCTTCGGGTTGAGCCTTTAATGTGTGGCTCAGACGCCAAGATGGCCGACCGCGCGGCGGCCCCCGATGACACTGACGGCCTGAGCTAATCTCGCGTCGGCGCGATTGATCTGGACAGGCACGGCAGACAGCTCCAGCTGGAGATCAAAGCGGAGCCTCTCCTCCTGCAGGGGGGGGGGGGGGGGGGGGGGGGGGGGGGGGAGGGGTTGCCGAGGCTGGAGGTGTGTCCCGCCCCCGTCCACCAGTGCCAGATGTTCCCCTCTCTCCGTGTCCCATCATGCTTGATAATTGCACGGCGCACCATAGGCTCCGTCCATGCCCCCTTGACATTAAAGTGCAGCGCCTGCAGGGTGCAGAGCTTTGAATTAGTCCTGGATGCAGCAGCAGTTAGGCAGGCTTCAGCGGCACAGAACCTCATACACGCAAGCACACGTGCACGTAAAACAAACAGACACACACACACACACCCCTCCCCTTACCTCGACAACCCAAGAAAGGCCCTCAGTTGGTCCGCAGGCCCCCGGACTCGGGGGACACTCTTCAGCCAATTATGGATCTGCCGAGGGGGCAGCAAGCTGGTGCGACTGGAGGCGGTGGCTGGCGTGTTTATGCCAAATGCAGCCTCTCATTTGCCGGTGTGCCTTGAAAGTCCAGGCCAGAGTTGCGTGCTCCAGCCTCCTTATGCCGTGAGTCACCGCCGCTGGCCCCGGGGCCTGTTCCACTGGCACCAGCCCTCCTGTATGCTTTGCCATCATTATTGGTGTCCCGGGGAGCCACTGGGGCTCAAATTAGGGCATGCAGGGACAGATAATGACAAGGCAGCGATGCTGCAAACTTGACACTGGCTGTTAGAGAGGCAAACTGGCTCCATGTGTCCACCGTCCTGCCCAAGTGTCTCCTCCGTCCCCCCTGACCTCCACCATTGTGCCCTTGTGAGAGGCTCCCCCGCAGGAGTGCAGGTGCCTCTGCTGCCTGTCGTCCGGCGGCCAGATGGGAGGGGATAAGGTCCTGCAGGTGTTGGCCATGGTTGCACACGCGCGTGTGCACGCACACACACACACACACACACAGCTGTTGCTATCACCGGCCGCTCTATCATCGCCACTCACAGGGCCGATCCAGACAGTCGCTCCCGCCTCTCAGCCTTAACCCCGGTGCACCTGTACGGCCGAGGAAAACACCCAGAGATAGTCGTGGCCTTGGTTTTATTTGTTCATTCATCAAGGCTCTGGTTTGTCTCAGATAGGAGGGCGCAGTGTGCTTCGTGAACAGTAAAAGCATTGAAAATGTTTCGGTGAATGGATCCAGATGTGAGCCGACGAGGAGGCAGCTGGTCGTTGCAAACCGGATTCAAGCTTTTATTTTGTTGTTGTTTAAACAGAGCTTTTGCTTTTTTTTTTTCTTTAATCCTCACATTTGCCTTTGTCCGTAATTCTGAGATGTAGCCCTCATCCACCCAAAAGTGAATTTACAACTTATTGAACCCGACACAGTGTACCTCCCGCAGTTCTGCCATGTGCTCACCAAAAACACACGTTACCGGACCGTCTATAAATTACGCCAACCGTGTGAGCAGGATGTGTTTACATAACCTACAGTGTTGCTCTACCGGAGTTATGTTCAGATTTTTTCCACATTGCCCCACATTGTTTCCAAACTCCAGTTTCCCCAAGGTCATGTACCCTGTTAAATCACTAACAGAGGCCATAAACACAGCCTGTCTCCCATCCAGGGGGAGGGAGAGGGTGGAGGGGGGGTGAATGGAAGCTCGCTGCACATTTTTCTGCCACTTTTTGGCACGTTCCACCCCTCCAACTCATGAATGAACACTGAAATAACATAAAGACTATGTAACACCCCCTCGTGTTGCCCCCACCCTCCTCCGTACTCATGTTTGACACGGAGAGGTGTAAGGAAACCAGGAGGGCAGCCGGTGGCAGGAGTCAGACTGTAAAGCTCACGTCTCCTCAGAAATCCCCCTGACGCTTTGATGGCGTTTTTGATGTTAATGCCCCTTCGCTTGGAACACGGGGAGCACGCAGACACTGTAAATGGGGGTCATTGTGCGGGGATACTGGGGCCCGTGTGTGTGGTGTAATACAGGAAGAAGGGTGTATGATCTTTAGCATGTCCCTTTAAAGATTAAATGATATACTGTCATGAAATACTGCTGGGGGAAATTCTAAACATATTGCGTTAATGTGTGGATGGCAAAAGTAAGGCGCATGTGAAAAGAGAATATAGGCATATATTCACCCTAAAACTTGGAGAACATTTTTCATTTTTGACTGTGAAAATCTGGGACATTCAGTCAAGTACTTTATTGTGCAGAATATTTTTTTTTGTGGCCAGTACGGAAAGAAAGAATAGCTTCAGCTAATACTAACTCTCCGATCATACATATTGTATAAACATATTGTAATTTATCAATTAAGAGCACTGTGATCGTTTTTTAGTTCAACTCAAAATGGCAAATTACTCGAAATGACCCAAACGTATGTCGTAAAGGGTTGCCTCATATAAAGATATATATTTATAGTACAGCGTTTTTGAATTTTAAGTATTCGCAAACACCCTGGATTCATTATTCTTCAACAGCAGAAATACGTTTTCAGACGACAAACCACTAATGCACCTATCTTTTGCTCGAACAGGGCCTTAACAGTGCATATACAGTATTGCGTTAGGAGGACCGTTAGTTTGACAAAGTTCCCAATGTCATGGCTTCCATGTCAGGAAAGCACTTAAAACCGTCAGGAAAGAAATATTCCTCGAGGATTCCTATGCTGCATTCGTTTGTTCCATTTAACCACGAATCCACCTCCCGTTTCCATCCAATCAGCTCGCGCTGGCTCTCTTGCTCTCTGCTTTTTAAGAATCCGTACACCGCGGTGCGCGGCGCTTTGCCGGCATATGCGAGGGGTAGCTCGCGGAGTTCGTGGTGCGACGGTGTTTTGCGAAGCGAGGGGAGCGATAGGATCTGCGCTCTGATCTCGACCTAATCGCATTAGCGGCGTTTGAACTTTTGTTTTCCTTCCCTTTGCAGGGATTCGCTCTGGGCAAATAAACTTTTGAAAAAATGTATTTACAGAAGATCACAAACCGATGCCCGACGGATGGAAAACATGGAAGATCTGTTTCATGTCATCCGCCCACCCCCGCCACCGTTGTCTTTTCTCCCTCCTCTCTTTCATGTTAGTTTCTATTCCTCTCGTACTTCCACCGCGACCCTGCTCACGTGTCCGGCCCGGTCTCTCTGCTGTCTCACCGGCCTCCTCCCTCCCTGTCCTCTCTGCAGGTTATCAGGTCAAAGTGAAGTGCATGCCACTGAGCGCGCCGGCCTTTTCCCTGGGAGACGGAACAGAGCGTCACTCCAGTGAAAAGTGAAAAAATATGTGATCGCAGAGAGCCCGTGCTGAGATCAACCAACCAACCAGACTGACTGATGATGTCTGCACAACATGGTCCGGCCATGGTAAGGGTTTCTATATCTTACAGCCCCTGATGTGGATGGAATCCCATACGAAAAAGTTAACGGGCCTTTTAAAAAAAATCACCATTATTGTCGACGTGGCCTTAGATTTGACCTTTCGTATTATCTATTGCATGTTCGCGGCTGGTAATGTGAAGCACCTCACTGTGCGTCAATAAGACGACACTCTTTGAAGTCGATCCTTCTTCTCTTGTACAGTCTAAATCATACCACAATGCAGAAGCAATAAACGTAGTCTACTGCCCACTATATCAGCACGGCTTAATATATGGAGGGCCTTTGTGGACAAACGCCCATAAATCCTCTTTGAACCATGTAAAGATAACACGTCTCAGTATATCTGATCTTGCAAAGTTATGCTTTCTTCTTCAGAATCGCATGTAGTCTGAATGTCTAAATACTTTTCGCTGTAGTTCACAATGCACGGCAAAGATGTAGGGCCTATTCCAAAAGGCACGGGAAGGAAATGAATACAATGTAAAAACAACATGGCACTCAAAGGGCTTAAGGATGTCATGAGCTGGGCGCTATATTTGGAGCAATTCTCTGGCGAGGAGCTCTGTTGTCGAGCAGCACTGGAGAGTCAATTCGGCAAAACCGAAGTCTAATTGTCAGAAAGTGCATTGCAGTTTTTTTTTTTTTTTTTATATGTCAAAGTTCAAACTGAATGACGGATCGACTCAGTGATTGGAGTGAAGTGAGTTTAAGGACTAGAACGCCCCCCCCCCCCACTTCGGTGCCGACCCATCGTTTTTTATAGGGCGCCCGAAATAGTGCGAGATAAAATATCAAAAGGCGAGTCGGCGAAAGAGCTACGGCTGCACAGTTATAATTTAGCCCAACGAGCCCAAATGGAGCTTTCCCTCCCACTTTATTTAAGATGGAGAGGAGAGGGAAAAAAAAGAAAGAAAGGGAGTCAGGAAGCCAAACCATTTCTGAATGATGTAGAAGCCTCTCTCTGCTTGGTGTGGCCATAATTATGGCTGCACGAGATTGAAGGGTAGGAGGAGATGCTGGAGCCTAAGCCAAGATTATAGTGTGTGCTGCAGAGAGAGAGAGAGAGAGATGGAGAGAGAGAGACGAGAAAAAAAGGCGCAAGTAATAAAGAATAGGATTGAGAGACACAGAAAGAGGGGTCTAAAGAGAGATAATGAGAGAATTGGAGTAATGTGTGCTATTTGCAGTACTTGACAACACGCTGTGCTGCCAAACATTTAACATACAAACATGTGGAAGGCGAAGAGGCCATTTTTCTCCCTTTCTGCGTCTGGTCAGAAATAGCTTACAACAGGCAGCGCAGCAAGTCGTGGCATGAGAATGACTTCCCCCCGCAAATGATTTCTCCATATTGGATCGAGAGGAAATGGTGCCAAGCCCGACTTGTCAGGGAATGTCGGAGGGGTTGCGAAGCTTTGTGAGGGCACCCCGTCCCTTAATGTGCACATTCCTGCTCCACAACTATGTCCCGTTACTTACGGCCATTCAATTACAGAAATATGAATGAATGAAGGACTGAATGAATGTATGAGACGCCCTCACAAGGACTTCATCTATAAATACTCAGCAAGTAGACTCTACACCCACACACACACACACACACACACACACACACACACACACACACACACACACACACTCTGATCAAAACCAGTTCTCTCCAGGGTCATGTTGTGATTGGTCGGGTGGAGCACAGGGTTTTTTAGACAAGGGGGGAAACTGCCCTGTGATATGGCCTCCTAATGAGTCCTGCTACACACGGGGAACTGATACAGGCGCGCACACGCACACGTACACACACACACACACACACACACATACACAGCTCACCCTCCCCTTTAAGGAGGGCAAGCATAATTTATGAAACCCTAGAAGCTCATTTCCCTGACTTGACAGAGTTTCCTGCATTGGGGAGGAAAAGCGGAGATTCTCTGTGACGTTGATGGTAGCCAGGGAGGCCACTAGACTCGGAGGGGTCTGGCGTTGTTTAGGTTGGTTTTGCTGGAAGACAGTGACTAATTGAACTTGTCGAGTAGTAGTCGAATGCTGGAGAAAGCCTTACAGGGAGGGCATGCTGAGTGGGAGACCTTGGTAGATGTTAGCTTCTGGAAGATCATCCTCAGATGGTCCCTTCTGGAGTCCTTGCAAAAATTGTTTTTTTGTTGTTGTTTGCGTTTACTTTGTTTACACGCACAGCTATTTGTAAAACAAACACGGATTTTGCACCATTAAGCTGCCGCTTTTGAGAGTTGTTCGCTGTACACGCTGTAGACCTCATATGTTAAAAAAGAGCCTTGTTATCCTCAAGTGAAAGTGCAACAATTGGTACACCTCTTGGTAGGGAAAATGGAAATAATCCATTCATAAAATAATCAAATATATGTTTTTGATAATTAGGATTTCATTTAGTAATTCTGTTTAAAGCTCAACTTGTGCACAGTGCCGTTTCCATTTTCCTGCCTGCCTAGCATGCTAGTGTTGCATTTCTTCAAAGCAAGACCATTGACCCCTTGACCTTTGTACATCAAGGTGAATGTCAAGTAGTGAAACTGGGGTTAAGTGAAGTAGGAACAGTATCCACACACACACACCAGTACATCCACACCCAGCACCACCCAGCAGCAGAGGCTCGTGGATTATGCCATATCTCAGTGACAAACGTCAATCGGAAGCCCCATCAACATTGTCTTTTTCAAATCGGCGTCTCCTTTAACACAATGGTGGCCAACCGTTCCACCCCCAGACTGTCACTCTACCTCCCATGATGCATGGCTCCAGGAGCCTGTCATTTGGTTGGTTTCTGGTGGCTTGTGTGGTTAGATGACTCACTCACTACCTCCATGATAATATGACACTGGAAACATGAAGACGGAAGGGGGAGTGAATGATCTTGAAATAATACAGGATGTGTCACGTAGTGAATGAAACGGTTAACTATGAGTCAGCTTGTGATTATCCAGTGGAAATCAACTACTGACATTGAGCAAAAAATAACAATTTTCTTCTGGATTTTTTGTAAAATTGTGTTATAAATAGGTGTCTTGACCCCTTCCATAGCTTGAGCTGTACTATTTAATTTTGAAGACTACGACATAATATCTTTCACAACATTTAATTACTGATGAAGACTGGACAATAATGAAATGACAAATGCAGGCATTATAACACAAAGGCTTTGACTGATTCTCCGTGTGATATTGTTTGCAGAAAAGGTTTTTCCTGAAACCCAACAACTCAACTATATTACACATTGTGAAACCACAATGTATCTGCTCCCCTCTTTGGATCTTATAATTTGATAACTGGAATGTAAATTAGTGCCATTTAAAGGTGTTGATATTCATTTCCTTTGCTTTGCATGGACAGGGCTAGCTGTTTCTACTGTGCACGCATGCACGCACGCACACACAAATTCTGGTGACCATGAATACAAACTCTCCTCTGACTGACTGTGACTTGAGTACTGAGTAGGTCAAGCTGTTTTAAAGTCAGCGACAACAAACAAACACACCTTCCAAAGCCTCCTCCGCCTCTCTCGCTACTTGCGCTGCCCTCGCCACACCCGCATTGTGCTTCCGAATAATAAACTGTTCGGGTTACTGGAGGTGAAAAGCTCTTAAGTCAAAAGAAAGGCCAACAAAAGGAGCTGTTGTCAAAAGGCCTTCGGCTGTGCAGTCGCTGCCACCCTGCCCGGTGTTGTACATCAGAATGACAAGGCTACACATTCCTGCAGAGCACTGGAAAAATTACTCGCATCCTTCACTTGAGTAAAAGTATGAATACGGCAATGAAATAAGAAAAAATAAGTTTGCCCCTCTGACCTGTGATATATCACATCATTATATCAAATAATACCGAAGCGTCAGTGTGTGAGCAGCATGTTGCAGTAGTAGCTGCTGGAGGTAATGTAAGTTTAAACCACTTTATACACCTGGAGCCATGCAATGATTTATACGAGTGGAGAGTAGAGGAAGTGAAATTTCTGGACTTTTGGATTATTTGCACCTTTATTTAAGTGCAAATATATCAGAGGAGCAAATCCCTACTCATTAGATTAATGTACAACTTATGACCCCAAGTCCTACTGCTGTTAAGATGTCTAAAAAGCTATATTTACATTGTTTAAAAATATTATCCAAAAAATACTAAAGCTGATAAATAAATGTATATGAATAAGTGAAATGCAATATAACAATGGAAGAAAAAAGTAGCAAAATGCAAAAAGTAGCTAAATGAAATTTCTCGAAAATATCTCCATCTCAAAAGGTTGTTGAATTAATAGTTTGCATCAGTGTTTATACAGTACATGTGCTTACACACTGAGGTGCTAAAGTTTGCTCATGTGTCCAAGTCCAAGTAAATGAACACACAGCAACAATGGTGCCCTGACACACACACACACACACACACACACACACACACACACACACACACACACACACACTGGAAGAATCTGTTAAGTCGTGAGGTCAGTAGGTCCCAAAACAAAGCTTCAGTCAGGCACAAATATGCATGTCGTCCATGGAATCAGCTTCTGCTGACAGACCTGCCAAACGCCGAGAGAGTGAGATCAGAGGAAAGAGCGACAGTATGGCAGAGAAGAAGAAAACCTGGGAATGGTGGAGAAAGGAAGACAGAGAGAGAGAGAGGCGGAATGGGTCTGGGGTGAGGCGGAGAAACTGGAATTAAGCGATTCTTTAAAAAGCCAGGGGAGCCCTTGCAGGTTCCGTGTGTTTTTGTCAGCCATTATGGCCCATTAATTCTGTGTGTGTGGCTCTGGTTTCTGGCTGAGATTAAAGTCTTAACCGGGGGATACCTGAGAGACAGCTGTAAGCTCCCGCAAGACAGAGAGCCATCACTGCAGAGCCGGGAATGGCCCCGAGGGCAGACACCGACTGTCTCTGCACCAGGGTGCACCTTTTACATAAATAGGATACAACAGGTCGCCTCCAGATACATTTGTACCTATTGTCTTTGTATCCCATCATGTGATCACCACGTTTAATCATCACACAAGCTGCTTTTAATCGTTGATATTTTCATACATTCTTTTGATCAAATTGCTACTTGTGTAAGAAAGGTGTCACTTGTATTGATGACCCCGCAGATAACGAGCACTACATTTCAAGGTTCCTACAGGTGAGCATACAACAGTGAAGCATTTATCTGCCTGCATCAACCAAAATGAATTTGAATGTTGAGCCACATCGGATATCATGAGGTCCGCGTTTGATGAATCGCGGTTAAATGTACAGGCCTCCGTGTCTGCAGGTACACAGGGCCTTCCTTTTAGTATCAATCTGGAGCTTGAGCAATATCACATCTGTGCTTATGGTGTGCATGCACGCCCAAAACGCAAACCTGCGTGCCACATTTAATTGTGTGTTATCGTTAGCACGGGTGTGTGTGGTATGCAAATGGATTTAGACGCAGATAAGCCGAAGGAGGCAGGGGGGTTGAAGGTGTGCGAATATACGAGTGTGTAAACACTGTGGCTGGTGAAATGGGAGTAAAGGTCTGTATGGTGAAGTAGTCCAGATGGCCCTGTGGTGGTCATTAGATACGGCTGAGCGGAAGACATAGACAGATGATGGTGGCAGCAGTCTCTCTCTCTCTCTCGCTCTCTCTCCCTCCCTCCTGGTTGGTCTCAGTGAGTCAGTGTGAGAGAGGGAGACACGGCAAAAGTTGATAGGCTGGTGAGTGATATATAAACATGCATAATGTGTAGGATAAAGCTGCTACGCTTGCCCAGGGCTCTATTTAGAGCTTGGTTGAGAGCTCGTGGAGCAGATGCCTGTGCGGCATGTTCAAATCCAGAAGAAAACGATGCAAAGTCAGGGGCGTGATTCCAAAGGGTTGTTATAATTCATCGAATGTATGGAGGGGGTGTTTTGTGCTGGTTGCGCACACTCCCGTGTGCACGCGCGTATCACAATCTCAATAACGAGTTCCTAAAATGACAGCATAGCTCTGCATCACTGACTTCCGAGCAGGTTATTGTTGGTCCGAAGCCGATTCGCTTGCCGCTTCTCCAAGATGGCGACGTGCCAACACAATCTCACTTGGACAGCACGGCTGTGTGTCATTTTTCGATGGGCGCATGCGCCTTAACTGTTTCAACAATGTGCGGACTGGATAGGAAAATATGACATGAATGGTGCCGCTGTGCACTGGGTGTACGATAGGGCCCTAATTTACATCCTCCTCATATGTCTATTCAGATGGACAAATCAATTGCCCCATGGTGCCTGGGTGCTGTGTCGGTCATAAACCGCTCTCCCACAAGTCATCGGATGGGACGTCCATATGTGATTGGTATTACGTTTTCAAAATAAAGATGATTTGAATTCAAATTAGCATTTTTGCTCCGCATGTGAGGCAATCTGCATCCATACTGATGCAACTGAAAAACAAACACCACGTTACCATTCACGTAGGCGGGGTTTCGTCGTCAACTTGTCACATCACATCTTTTCTCCCTTTCATACACACACACGCACAGACACACAAAGGACCCCCTTCATCTGCGCTAACCCTACAGTAAGACAGCGGAATGGTGCGGTGCAGAGGTGTAATTAGACTGTCTGCCTGCACTCCGACTGCCACGAGAAGGAGAGGCTTCTGCTAAGAGTGCAAACACTTATTTAGAGACGTCCCCTCTGACTCCGTCATTATTTCTGTCTCTGTGTGTGTGTGTGTGTGTGTGGGTGTGTGTGGGTGCATGTGTGCGAGAGAGAGAGAGAGTAGACAACACTGAGATCAGTTGAAAAGGTCAGAAATAATGTCCCTTTATTTGCTTTGATTTATTGACAGGAGCAACATTATATTAGAAACACTTGTAACTAGATTTAACAATGGGCTGTTTTTGTAAAAATATTCTCTGTTAGCGATCCTTTTTTTTAGGACCCCAACCTCCTACACACACACCCACACCCACACCCACACACACACACACACACACACACACACACACACACACACACACACACTGCCTTTCCCTAACGCCCCATTAACCATCCAGCAAGTCTGCAGCGGGACCTTGGTCCTTCGGGCTCGTCACCGGCAGCTCCTTTGTCTTGTGCGACCAGATGAAAGTTAACTCTCTCTTCTGCTCCCCCACATCCTGCTTCTGCTCCTGCACAGTAATCTTCCATAATCCAGCTCCTGCAATTTTCACCCTGCAGCTCTCCAACCCCTCTCCCCTATTCGCTGCCTCCCTCCTGATCCCTCTTTTTTGCCCCCTTCACTCATCCTCTGTCTGTCTACCTCTTTCTTAAATACTGTAAATGACGGGGGGCCCTTACTGTGCTCCTTCTGAGTGCGCACACACACACCAACACACACACACACAAAAGATGTGTTTTCAAACAGTGGAAAAGAAAGCTGGTGTATTGAATTAGTATTTACTGTACGGCTAGAACTCTCTCTCTCTCTCTGTTTCTCGGTTTCTCTTTCTCTCGCTCACTATCGTGTACTTTCTCTCTAAATTCTCTCTGTTTCTGCCTCTACAGTAGAGTCGGGTCATCTAATCCCTTCACAATCTTATTTGGGGCCCCCGTGAAATCTGTGCGCCATTACCAATGGGACAGGTATGAAAATTACCCCCATAACCCCATCATGCCGCCCTTCTTCTCCCCTGGGCTTCCAAAATGGTGCTCGTCCCCTCCCCTCCTGTCTCTCTCTCTCTCATGTGCTCGTGTGAGACAATAAGCCCTGACATTTAGTCAGCTTTGGCAGTTGTTCTGTGTTTTTTTTACTGGCGACTTTTAGGTGCACTGCTACCAGCTTCATTGTCGTAACTTCTTCAGTAGATTCAAAACGATGTCATAGCTGTTACTTGGGTTGACCTCGGTCAAAGCAGCCTAAAACAATTGTTTTGTGGCATGATTTTATGTCACCCCCATCCCCCCACACCTTAAACGCTGTCTTCCATTCTTAGACACTTTTGAACACACAAGTTGTGTGCAGGGTGCACAAGCACATCTGTTACTTTACAGTGAAATATATTTAGGCAGCTCCCATTCTGATCAACACACACACACCCACACACTCGTTGTGCATGTGTTGCGTCTTAATGAAACATAAAGAAATCAAGCTGCTGCCCACTGTTGCTGACATACACACATACTGTGGATGCACACACATGGGGGCTTGTTGGCCCATTTAAGGTCTGCAAATGTGCAGCTCCCTCCTACTCCTACTATTAATGGAAAACATCCGTCTGTTAACCAGGAGGCCAGGATTTTTTTCCCCCCCCGAATGATCTTTAGCCATACGCTGATGGCTCGCATGCGGCTTTAATTGGACTCCTGCTCTGACTTGCTGTCTGAAGGGCTTGTAGAAGGGAAGCTGTGAATAGCTTGTGTCGAGATGTTTTAAGGCACACGTCAGGCAGTGAAAGATCATCGCGGGGAAAAGTGTGGTCAAAGGACGACGACAAATTGTGCCACCTCCATTCAACTTGCAGTATCGTCCAAACAATTGTGCACTGTCGATTACTGAAGCTTTAGTCAAATGCAAAGATAGTGTTACCTTTTGACTTTATGCATGAGTTAATATCCGCAATTGCTGGATCTGTTTCCCACAATGCATCTCCAGCATGGGGACACTGGAGGAGAAATCCATTAAGATACAACACCAGATAACTGGAATGTCTGATTTAGTGCAGATCCATTAAGTAGATGTTTTGTTAGATATTTAACTGTAATGTGTCTAAATTTCATAGGCAGTCTTGGCAGTTCTTTGTTTGAGTGCATGCAGAGTCACAGTGTGTGTGCGTGTGTGTGTGTTTTGCCCAGTGATCGAGGTAGGAAGGCATGTTTGTGTGCATTGTCCACAGACAATGGAAGTGCACCGGGGACAGAATGGTGCCGCGCTGACCACTCTGACCCGAAGCTGTGGTACACCATACCACAAACCAAGAAGGTGCCGCCATTGTCGGCCGGACCCCCGCGATACACTCACCATGTAGTAAGAGAGAGAGAGAGAGGGAGAGAGAGAGAACCTGACAGACTCCTCGGCATTATCAGGCCCCTCAATTCAGACGACTTTGCGCCCCTTATAATTGGCCAAAGCAAATAAAGCGGAGATACCATTAGCAGTTTCCTTGTTGTGTTAATAAATCAGCAACATCTGCTGCTTCTCGGCTCCTATGTTCAAAGTGCACGAAGCTGCAAAGTGACAGCTAATAGAACCCGGTCTGCTCCACATGAGGCCCTGGCATTAACCGACACTGCAGCTCCCAACATGTACACAATATATATGTATTTATTTTTAGCCCTAACTGGCTTTAGGGGAAAAGGGGGGGGGGGGGTTGCGTCTATGATTTAAGGATTTTTTTCAAACCCACGAAGAGGTTGTGGTTAACTAATGATTGTGAGGAATTTTATGGTATGGGGAGAGAGAGGATTTACCAATGCATTGCTTTTTGTGGGTTGGGAGATCTTGCGTTGGGAGAGTATTCTGGATGCTGGTGGGTATGTAAGTGTTGGTGGGTGTCAGACTAAGTCGGTAGCTGGGAAACAGATCAGTTTCAGATGTTGTATGTGAACATGATTTTTTCCCCCTTTTTGTGGTCAACGATTACTCAAGGTTGTCAGACTTTAAGACGTCACCCCGCTTTACCACGCATTAGCTCCGTGCAGATTGTTCTAAATGACTTCCTACTTTTATTAGCCCCATGTATTCTGTTCTAATCGGTTAATGCTGGAGGAGTTGGACTTCGGCAGCTTTCATATTGTCTTTATTAGCTGTGACGTGCGTAAATACGATATCTTGTAAAGCTCTAAAAGGATTGCCTTGATCGAATTGGTATGATTCCCAGATGTTTGCTCTAGCAGCAAAATACGATTTTGTTTACTTGTTTGTAATTACATTACAACATTCGGACGCTTAGGCATTAAAATCCCCAAAGAATACTTCCAAATGACTGGTGAAAACTACAAAATATACATATATATCCTCAAAATCTGTACATGGTTGTTATGCTATGTATCGTAATAACTCTGGGAGGGTCAGAATTAAGATTCGGATGATTTAAAAAGGAAGAAATCTTGATTTAGAAAGTGTTAGTTCTATGAGATGAATACAATTATAAGTTACCCTTTTCGCTCTAAATAACTATCACTGATCACTTCATCCGACTCGCATGACCAAAGTTTTAAATGTGCTATTCTAAAAACGTTGTGTCTGGACATACTTGCACTTGAAATGATCTGATATTTTAGCAAGCTGCAGAAGTCTGTCCAGAATAACACGAGGTTGGTTCAACATGGAAGTCATCATACATAATAGTAGTCTTGTCATCAACCCAGTAGCAAAGGTGTCACAATAAGTCCCTATCAAGTGATTTGCGACTTTAATCACAAACACGCCTGTCCGCCACATGTTCTCCACCTGGAGTGGCCCACTCATTAATGAACCTTATCAGCGCTGATGATTTACCGTCCTGCTGTCTTATGGGGTTGGACTTGGATCAGCAGGCTTTGTTTCGTTTTACTTGCTTCCATCAAACCTATATATCTCTCTCTTATCTCTCGCCCTGCTCGCCAAACACATGAACCAAAGTACACTCCTGCCTTTAGCCATAAATGAAATAACAATTGACAACAGTGGCCTCTGTTTTCACCACATACATACGGCCTATAGAGTTTCCTATCCATAACTTCCTGTCAATGCAGCATTCCTTTCCCAGACTTTTTCGCCTTGCCAGGTATTCCGGCGTGCTCTTCCCACATTCCCAGCTGTACGTCTGCCCACAATGAAGCCATAACACTGCTGTCTCCACAGCCTGTTAGTGGTGGGAATACTGCCTGCGTGTGGCTGGCTGTAATTCTGCGTGTGTGTGTTTGTGTAAGTGCATGTGTGTGTGTATCCATATCCAAACTCTTGCATGTGGGTTGATGACTTCATCCTCACCCCAGTCCCAGGTGTCAGGGCATATTTTTCACAACATGTGTGTGTAAGACTTGTGAATGAGAATTGCTGTTATGGAGCCCGATGCTGTTTCACATTACAGAGAGGCTGGGGTTAATTTCCTGTTGATGGACGCGGCCCGCGTGCAGATAGAAACAGTTGGGGGATTAGGCAGCCGCTGTGGCACTCAGCTGTTCGGGAGGTGAGACCGGTCGGTGAAGTGTAGCATTAAATCGGAGGTATTAGGCCGATACGTGCAGGTAGTGTGGCGCGAGCGGTGAGGAATTGAGAGTCATTTTACACTGTAACACTGTGGTTTAGATTGCAGTTGCCTCGAGCAAGGGTTGCCTCACACATTTGGTGAAACCTCCTCAGCTTTCAAAAGTAAAGTTCATATGTCACTCATATTCAAGTATTATTAAAGGGAATGCAAACCCTGCATGGGGGGGTATACTTTTTGTATTGCCATAATGCCATTTCTTCATGATGCTATCATAACATTTTTATTGTTTGATGCCAAATGACTGGTTAATCTAAATAACATTGTGTGTCCAATCTTACTGGTTGAGAAAACGCTTTTGCAGGATATGACATCACTTTCTGACTTCATAGTGACTTCCTGGTTTCGTCACCAGAAGAAAAAAACATTTTACTTTTAAACACAGTTCCCGTAATCACTAGAGAGTTGAGTCGTGTAATTAAGTTTCAAGTGCATGTGATCAGATGTAAAAAGTAGTGTCATGCAAAAAAATGTAGTTCTTCCCACTTTCATTTCCACAATTGCATTTTCAGATTGCACATATTGAATTGATTACTGTGAAAAATGGGGTTGATTGTGAGTTTGCTCGTTGTCCCTCTGAAGGCAGCTGCATCACTCTCAAATTCTTTAATATTAAAACGGCCAGCGTCTAAGTGTGTCCCTTTGTGAGGAGGATTGCACCAGTGACTGGAGGTTTTCGCCGCTAATCTCTCTTCAGTTGTGCGAGTCAAGAATAACCCTGCAACGTATCTGGAGGCGACTTCTGTAGGGCCTGGTTCCAAAGCAAACACTGCCAAATCAGCAAACAAACACTGAGACGCACACACACACATGTGCCTGCGGTTTGTCTCCACAAATCATTCATGGGAGATTTCAAGTCTTCCCCGAGAGAGACGAGCCAGTGGACAGATTCATGGTTACAGTGTATATTAGCAGGCCCACTCCCTGCCCACACGATCCCTCCGTGTCACGCTCCACAGAGCCACTCGAGGGACCCGACAGGAAACCCATCCCTCATTTTCCCCCTCTTAATAAGGGGCAGCAGTTTATATGGCTGGGACAGAAGGTTTGGGTTAACGTCGTTAGCGATAGCCAGGGTCCCAGCCCCTGCCGTACACCGACTCCGAGGGACACCTGGCACTTATTGTGACCCAGCAGGCCGCGCCCCCACTGGGGTTCTACCTGGGCCAAGACGGGGGCCCCACTGTGGTGCTCTGGAAAAGTCCCGCATGAAGCCGTGCATTACCCCCGCCGTGAGTTCAGAGTAGCTGAGTGGGAAAATAAATGCAGGCGTGATTGAATGCTGAATCATGATTAGATGTTGGAGGCTCCTGCAGCTTGGTAAAATGGCTTATTGGGTGGACATAACTGGGGAAAGGGGCGGGAGATGGAAGTGGGGTGTTAATGGAAGTCCAAGGGGAAGTTCAAATATCGTGAGGGAAATGAATGGATAGCGTGCCACATATTTACTCTGCTGCAGTGACACACACACATGCATAGACAAACAGATGGAGGCCTTCAAAGGGCTCTATCTGTTTGTCTATGCATGTAGAGTTTTTCTTTACTCTGTAATATACCTTATGTGGTTTTCCATATTTCCCTATATGTGCCAATGCACAAACAAGTTCTTCACTCTTTTTATTTGCTTCCGAGTTTAACAGTTACCAGAGTTGTCAAGAATTGTTGCCATTCACACCAAATGCTTTAACTGGGTAGACTGCTTATACTTATTACCTTCCAGAAAATCCAAGCCTTTAATGTCACATGTTTGAATGAAAAGTGCTCTGCAAGTGACTTATTGATTGAAACCAATGTTAGAGACCCAGACAGCCAAACTATATTCTTACTAATGCTTGCAGATAATCAATAATGTGACTGTGGCTCATGTTGTGGTTCACCAGCTCCTCTAGTTGGATTTGAAAGTGTTTTGAAATGGAGGATTTGACGGACAGAGCGTAGGCAGGAGCAAATGGGAAACAGAGAATCAGAATAAATGCAAAATGGGGGCGTGACATTTGTCACAACATAATATTTGAAACTGGATAGAATATCCGGTGTTTTGCTGCAGGTGAGCAGTTAATAGTAGATGAATCATAGTTGCATTGCAGGGTAATTGGTGGGAACAGGTATCCCGGAAGCCACACCCAGCAGGACGAAGACACACATAAAGGCCCGACAGACACACAGGGCAAAATCCACACACAATAGAGAGGATAATGATGCGGTTATTAATTGCCTGCTGGATCACAGCCTTTTATCAATGAAAAGAGACCATGCTGAAGTTTGCAGGATTTACGATTGCATCCAAGCTGAATCAAACTGAGTCATACTACAAAACAGATCTAAATGTGTCTGTAAAATTACTTTCTCTGCACTTTTTGTTGTATCTAAGTGTTGTCTATCAATCCCCATGTATAGATCTACAGTAGTACCCCTGAACAGCCTTTCTGTCTGGCTCTGAGTTCTGAGACCTGGGGTCCACAAAGGATGTATGTGCATTCATGTCACTGTGTGAATGTATGTACATGACAGAGTACGTGTGAAGCCCCTGTCTCCGTCTCTCATGTAGCGTCGGCCCACAGTCTCCACCGCAGTCGGCCCAGAGTCTGCCGCTCCCCTCCTCGTATTTATCCCATCATCACGCCCCCCCCCCCCCCCCCCCCCCCCCCCCCCCCCCCCCCCCCCCCGTCTCCACTCAAAAGTCCCCTACTTCCCAATCCATCAGCCTGCCGCCCCCCCCAACATTCCTGCATTTCACTGCCATAAACAACTATTAACTTAATGGTTACAAAAATCATTAAAGAAGGAACATCTGTGCGCCCGCCGCGGCCAATGAGGGGACGCGACGAGCAGCCGAGTCTGGGAAGGAGGACTGTGGTTGGCTGCCTAAAGTGCTTGCACCTTGTTGTGTCCCGCCCACCGCCATGCGTGCTCTTTAAAGTCTGTTTAGTGAGAGGAAGAAGCAGCGGGACGTGGCCGGAAAAAAAAGAGAGGAGGCGGGTTCGGGGGATTTAGCAAAGACATACAGGCACATGGAAATGGTTAGCATCTCAGTGGTGGCAGGCAGCGGCCCGCTCTCTTTCTCCCTCTGTTCTTTCTCTTTTTCTTTTTTCTTTTCGATCTTTTTATGTCCTGAAATAGGAACCAGATTACCACTGTAGCTGCTTAATTTGGGCTCCTTTCCCCAGTAAAAGATGTAACTGGAAATTGAGGTGGAAAAATTTTGGGAAAATAAAAAAACAGGAATAGGTAGCGGTAGGGGTATAAATCTCATAATTACAGGCATAAAAGCAGCTGGAGTTTTTGCAATTAAGTCTCAGCCTGCAAAACTTCAGCTTTAATTATGTCATTTGGAGCCATAAGGACACACTGGAAGACTGCTTCTTGGCATATTCTCGAAATGTTATTATTCAGGGAGAATGGAGTGCTATTAGCCCAAAGCAAAGTGTAAAAACAAACTCAAATAATCAAGTGAACATGGGAAGTTTCGCTTATGGTAAGTAAATGCTCCTTTAACCTCCGGCCCACCCTTGAGCTCTGTGAGAACGGGGAATAAAACTAGAGGAGAAACGTAAAATAAATGAATGGAAAGTTTGGGCAGGGCCGGGCCGCGCGGAGTTGCCTGCAGCCGCCGCTGCTTTCCCTCAGTCCAGATTGAGTGTGACTCGGGTCAGGCGCAGACTCCGTGCGTCTCCGCGGCCGAGAGCGGCAGCGCCGAAGGCCCGCCCTGAAAGCGGTTTTCCACCATGCATAATGCGAATGAAAATAATATGTGCATTGTGTCATCGCAACACCAAAAAAAGGGCCAGAAAAAACATGCAACGTGCACAAAGAAGCCGTTATGCGGCTCGGGTTTACTGTGCGGGCCCCGGAGCCAAGTGCGAGGGGACATGGTGAAAGCTGGAGTCGTCTCCGCACAACGGAGTCCGAGTAAAACGCACGCTACCCTACCGCGGGCCAATGTGGATGTGGAAATGGGGGTTCATTTTAGCGACTGTTATTTTATGACGTGACAAAGTTATTGCTGCAGGTGAGGACAGCGCAGGGGGACGCACGGTGGAAGAGTGGTGGTGTGAGTTCTCGTGTCCGACTGCGGGAAGAGGGGCGTACCAGAGCGCATTCGAATTTTAAGTGAAAAGTCATGCAGCACCTCTGGCTGGTTCCTGTGTTCCCACGCTGCTGGTTTTTGCCATTTCCAGATCTGTTCGATGAGGGGGGGATAAAGGAGACCTAAGCGAAGGAGTGGGGGGATCATAAAAAAGGCTCTTCATTCTGACTGTGGGAGCCGAGTGGACTTCCAGTTTGTAGATTTGGGCCATACGCAGGCATCAAATCATCTGTGTCCTGCGTGTTCAGACGTTTCATTCACTTAGAATCTACATTCGCCCACATTTGAGATGCCAGTGCAGAAACGGCAGCATGAGTTCATTGAATGAGAGTAAAATAAACCGGTTCAGTGCGAGGAGAAGGCCTTCCAGGACAGATTACATCAGCTCAGGAACTCACAGTTCTCGCTGTGTAAGTGTTACATGTGCAATCAGAAATGTTGGCCGATCTCAGGCACTTTCTGGAGACGGCCTCCACCCGGCCTGGCAGCGGTGCTGGCGCCGGCGCTGCGAGGCCCGGCGACAGGTCCCCGGCTCCAGATGACCTTAGCCTTGCCTCGCGTGAATGGTATGCAGTTCTGTCCCCTTAATAAACTAATTGTCGAGCAGTGTTGTTGTTAGTTCACAGTGTGCGTCCTGGAAGCGAGAGCGGTGTGGTTTTGGAGGCCGCCTGTGTTGACGCTGGCGCGGCGAGGTGCAAAAGTTCCGCAGTCACACCACTAAATCGAATTCACTCGTGACTTTCATAGAACTTCCTTGTTCCGTGTGCCACCGTTTCCTGAGCTTGTGCGTGAAATATGGCAATTTGGCGCAAGTTTCTGCGCTCACGGGAATTACTAGGGGGGTAGACATAATAACGCAGGCACACAGAAAGGAGTTTAGAGTGACAGCGTGTTGTTTTCAAAAGAAGAAATAACACAGTCTTCTTCTTGCGTTTGAGTGGTTGGATTTATGAGCAATAAAATAAACCCTTGCTCAATTTAACACACTCAAAGAGATTTTGTGTTACAGCCTTACTTGGTCTGGTATGACCAGCCGCTTATGGTGGCTGTTCACAAATGTTAACATACTTTTTAACAGCTATTTCTATTTTCGTGTAACTGACGGTGTACTAGTTTTCCGACCTCCATCATCATTCTTTTTCGTCATCTATAATCCAGTGAAAGTTATACAGTCTCATTTTAACTTTGAAACATCTGAAGTGCAGCTGAGCATCCAAGTCAAGTCAAGATATGTTTTAGTCAAATCATTTTAATTTAGCTGTCATGGGTGTGTGCCTGTTTGGCACGCGATATTGAAACTGATACCTACAAATAATTCTGATGTTTATACGTAAAGAAATGGAATATTTTGAACTTGGATTTATTTCACTCTTTGTTTTGAATATTCAAGCGGAATCTTTATAACTGCAAATTTGTACCCAGTGAGTTGAGGCATGCTTTTTATTTTATTTTACGCCACTGTCCTGTACCCTACGTTCTGTGTTGCCCCTGTGGCATTGCCGGCTTTGTCTATTATCTGAGGAAGTGGGCTGTCCGCTAAACAGGCCCGTTTATAATTATTGGGGCACGGCCCCGGCCCTGCCATGTTCTGCCATCCCCTCTTGGCAGTGGGGGTCAAAGGAGCCATAAAACCTGATTAAGTGGAGGCGCAGGGGCTGTAAAGTTTGTTCCAGACGCTCAGGGATGAAAAATGACAGGGAAATCAGTTGCGGCATGGGAACACGTCTGGGCTCTCTGCAATGGTTTGGATAACCAGTAGCAGACAGACACGCAGAGGCGGGATAACCAGGAGAGCAGTAACATCTGCAGCGTGCTCTATCACAATAATCCTCACAGTGGATGATTGAAGGTGTGTCGCCTGTAGCACCATGGGAGTTATCATCCACTTTGCTACAGCGCTCTAATATAACAAACCGTACGGGACACAGAGCTAGGCATATGACCCCAAATCCACATGGTGAAACTTTGTCACATTTACCATAATAATCAAACTGATGAAACTAAAAAGTCTGACGCAGGAATAACAATAATAACAATAACTCTCAAATTTTGTTGAGTGAAATATTTTTCATTTATGACACACTGAAACTGTCTTTCTTTACACATAACTAAATAGGTTCCCTCTCTATGGAGAGCACCATCTTGCTCTACCACACATCTACAGTAGCTGGGAGTGGACAAAGCAAGATTTAATGAGGGCGGAAAAAATAATATTTTACAATGTAAGCAGGAGGGTAAGCCCTTTCCCGAGTGGAAGTCACTCCCCTGGAGCCCAGTGGGGACTGGTTATTCCAAAGGGATATAAGTCATTCTTTAAACGTACAAAACGAGTAAATAAGGCTTTTCAGGCTTGTGTTTTATTTTAAGTTTGATTAAGCACTGAGCTGTAACGCAGACAACTTTCCCGCTCTTCCTCTTTGCGAACATCCAGACAACCCTGCAACATTCTCGGCTTCCTCGATCAAACTGCCACGAAGGTAGCAGGTCTTTTGTCAGCGCTGCTGAATGGCGCTGATGCTGCCAGGGGTAATTATGGGTAATTGGTCGGACAATAAGGCGATGACAGCTGTGGAACCCGTTGCGACATAGGGGCAAGGCCTTGGCCCAGCCCCGAGATCTGGGCAGCACCCTTAACTCGCTCCCAGCCACAGTCACAATCCACTGGGCGCAATTAAGCCGCACAATAACCTTTTTGTAGAGGCCTGTCCAGAACATATCAACATCACATTTGGGGCGGGGAGTTAAATTTCTTTCCATGATTTTTTTTTTTTTTCCCATCTCAGAGATGCATTCATTTTAATCAACGAAAATAAAGACAGAGATAAATGCATGCATTAGGGAGCTGAAATCCAAATAAACACTTGACGGATGTAAGAAAACACTTGATAGGATCAAGTCCGGGATTTAATGGCAATAGCCAGCTTGAGGAAGTATTGCATGGCTCTTAAGCACATGTATGACTTATCCCTTTCATTACGTGTGATAGCTCGCTTCTGCGGCCGCGCAGGTTAAAGAACCTGAAACCATCAGTTAATTCACTTGTCGGTTTTGGCGCGGCTGCAGTTTCCTTCCTCTCCTCCCTCACGTCAAATGAGAGATTCTGTGGTTGGTGGGGGCGGGGGAGGGAATTGATCGTCACTGGGAATTTCCTGTCAAATTTGCTGAGAGTGCTGCTTTAGCTCAACAACACATTAACCTCTGTTTGCTTGTGGGAACGAGTGAAGACCACTGCACAATGATTTAGGGTAAGGAACGGAACCAGAAAGTGCTACTCACAGGCCTATGGAACTCATGTTGAAACAGTCTGAATTAGTCTGAGTTGAAATTCAGGTTTATTTGTCATATTTCTCCGTCGTATTTTCCCGTCATTTCTCTCACTTAACAGTTACGTGTGAACTGTGATGAATGTTTACAATGGAGAGTTCGGGTGGTTCTCCCTCATTCTAAATCCCATGATATCGTGAGTCATGACCAACAGGAGTGATTTGGCAGGTTTACAAAAACATGTGTGTAAAATGACACCACAAATAATCCATCAAATTATGAACTCAACTTCACAAGCAAAAATAAGAAAAAAATGTTTACATTTTGGGTCATCAGATATAAATAAATATATTCTAATACCCAAATAGAATAGAACAGAAAAAGGGAAAGTATTTTCAGTTTCTGTTTAACATTCCAAGGAGAGAAATGACTATGAATGACCTGTGTGCCGTAGAGTACAAAGGGAGAGACTGTGACACAGTGAGCATTGTGAGCAAGTAAGGGAGGGATAAAGAGTCGTGAGATATTTAACTATAAGATAGTCGCAAATCCATACAGAAATGGTGGCTGCATTAAGTCAATAATAATAATATCGATGTGCCTCTCCCTCTTGTTTGGGATCTAACAGAAGCACATATTTGTAGGCCACAGAGAGGCAGTGGGGTGATGGTGAACTTTGGTTCGGACAAATGCGCTTGGCTCCCATTGAACTTTTCCCGCATAGATAAAACCCAAAGCTAATCAATGGGTCAATATCGAGGCAGATGGACAGACACAGAGTTCAATAAGGTATGAAGGATGTTGTTTACAGGAGGGGAGCGCACACGGAAACACATTTCCACACTTAAAAGAGAAAGGAATGGAAGGCAGAAATCCTCCTGATGGCCATTACCTCACAACTTAATGTGCATTAACAAAAGCAGGCTCGTACGGGCAGTGTGGTTCCGCAGTGCTGAGGGGCTCTTTAATAGATGTCCGTCTGTAGCAGCCTTTCCCAGGTGCGATTTAAGCTGGCATAATAAAAAAAAAAAAACTTTCATCCCCAACCGCCCTTAATAAAAGAAAGGGGCAATGGTTGAGATGTGCATTTAAATTCTTTCAACTTAAAGAATCTACATCCATAAGTTCATACGTCTTCCGAACGCCTTCCCTGCTGTAGCACGACAGGTTCTGGAACATCTGTAATCCTGTCAAGCACAACATAAGAAATCCTTGTCTCAAAGTCATTAAGAGCTTTAGTTGATATTCGTATTTGGATAGTAGTATTTAATGACATCAAAAACAGAACATTGAACACCAGAATGCGTCAAATACAGTAGGCCAAAGGTATAATATGTGACCCTTCAAGATTACGACTTGGTCTGTGTCATGATCATTTGTTGAGTTGTTCTCTTGAAGTAGGTAGCAGTTGATTTTGACTATGACAATCACATGCACCTTCTTTCGGCATGGTGTTTGTCTGCCTGAAGAGTCAACATGGACCTTTTAGCCGTTTTTTATCCACTTTCTGGTGGATGATTACACATTTTCGATTTAACTGTAATTAAATAAATTACCAGATGAAATATTGAAGTTGTCATAGAAACAAGCTGAGCAAATGTTGATGTCAGCTCGGCTCGCCGCCCCTCCCAGAGGTCCCTTTTTTTTCCTTTTTTTTTTTTTTAACTGCTTTGTCTGGTTTGTTCTATTGGGTTTTATCAGGTTTGTTTGCATTGGAGAGGAGACCTCTGTGAACAAAAAAAAAACACCCATGAACCATTAATATTGAAGGAAACTTAACTGGGAGAGAATAATATGACATAGAAGACAGCTTGACACATTGTGACCCTATGGCATTTTAGTTGAAACCGAGCTGCTCTCTCTTCAGTGCTATACCCATCGAAAATGTCAATTCATAAGAAAAAGTCAAATTAAGGCCAGAATCAGAGTTGACATTTAAAGAAATATAGAGGAATACAATTAAGTAGGTGTGTGGCAGTAATGCACCTAAAAGTTGTTTGACACTGACAATAATATAATAATAATAACAATAGGAACCCGGATGGCAGTGGTTACGGATCACTGCAGCCATGGAGACAGACAGATAGATAGGGAGACATGGCCGACCTCTCTCCAGTGTCCTACACAAACACACACACACACGCACAGAGCCGTATCTCTGCTATCTGTGCCGGCCCCGCAGCGCATGTCCCTTCGGTGCCGGACCCGGATCTGAAAGGTCACAGTGTGACGCCGCTGTCGCCAGTCAAATGTCGGCAGGCCAATCCTGCACCGTCCGGCCCCGTCTTCCTCTGTCTCTCTGTCTCTGTTTGAACAATATGCCTCAGTCTCCGGCGCAGACGTGCACCGGAACGTAAAAAAAAAAAAATCCTACGGATAGAGGTGAACCGATCTCGGACAATGCTCCCGTCTGTTTACCTAACGTCTCAGCATGTGAGGGTGTTCAGCAAACAGGCCCGGAGCGAAAAAAAAGCACTGTAGCCCAGCTCTTTTATTATCTCATTGTGCTTACTGAAGTTGGCGCCTCGATAATACACAAAAAGCTCTCTTGTTTGACTTTTCTTTTTTTTTCTCTCTCTCTCTCTCTCGGCAAACAATTTTTTTGGTTGAAGGAGAGCGAAAACGGGGGACTAAATGGGGGAGCTGTGAGAACTGTGTCCGAATGTGCCGACGATAAGCTCGGCACGGTTAATATTGAACACGTCTAGAAAGAGAGAGATAGAGCGAGCCTATCTACTCATTTGGAGTAGTCTGTGGGAAAGAGACAGGCCTCAGTGTGGGAAACAGCCTCCTTTTGATACGGAGCTGAAGATCAGCAGTCTGCCATTATCTGCGATGGAAAAGTTCGGCCTGGTTTAAAAGAGGGCAAACACAGAAAGAGGGTTTTTGTCCGCGGCCCTGACCTTATGTCATCCCCACGGGCTCGCCTAATAAGCCGAGCCTTTGAGGATAGTTGATAAATTGTACAGATAAGTGGTTTGATACGGATCTCCAGCCACCAAATTTGGCTCTATTAGATTGGAAATCAAATTGATAAATGTGAGCGATGTGGAATC
The DNA here is from genome assembly GCA_016785305.1 of Colistium nudipinnis. Lineage (NCBI taxonomy): Eukaryota > Metazoa > Chordata > Actinopteri > Pleuronectiformes > Rhombosoleidae > Colistium > Colistium nudipinnis. The sequence goes on from JAFBJU010000850.1 coordinate 294,388, forward strand.
AAGCCCCGCTCTGTTCCGTCCCTCTTCCCTCTCTCCCCTCCCGTGGGTCTGTCTGCCTCCGGTCCCCTTGGCTCCGGGCCCCGAGTCACATGGTTGAGTGATCAAGTCGGGGTGTTGAGGCGAGCTCAGTGGGCGCAGCGGCGCAGGAGCTCCAAACCGGTTGCTGCTGGGGCTGAAATCAGTCTAAGTAGGCCAAACACAAACACACCGCGGCCCCCCCTCCCCCAACCCATCTCGTCCCGTCCCTCTAACAGCCTCCCCCGTTTCCACTGACCCTCGTCCAGGCTCGGCTCGGCCACAGGGTTCACCGTGTCCACAGGCTCACCTCTCTGCCCCTCTGCCATCAGCATCGGTGAAGGGAGGGATGTATGGAAAGTGCTAGTTCCATTTTCTTCTTTTGAAATGACCAGACAAAGAAATTTATGATTTTTTGTTTTTGCTTTTTGTATTTGATAAGAATAATTTCATGCAATGGGGGCCACCTGCACAGATTTTTCTCCATCTGGGAAAAAAAAAAAGTTTGGTTGAGTTCGACAAAGTGCCGCTGGTGCTAATTATATTTGTACAACATCTGTGAAAAAACAACAACAAAATCTTTGAAATACCACTTCACTTCCTGCCGAGCCACAGTCGGGTATCCAGTGGTAATGGCATGTGTGACGTGATCCCTCTGACTCCATGCATTACGTCTTTGTTGCCATTGGAATCAGTGATATGAGTACTGGCTGCTGTGAGTTTAGACAGTTGCTGTCACCACAACTGGGCCCATGAACGAGAGAGACGGCCGAGGCCAGTTGGACCTCCTCCTTTGTGTAATGTGAAAGAGACGACCGGGCAGGAGCTGCCAATCAAATTGAAGGTATAATGTAACGTGGGGATGTGTGATCGTATTTGCAAACTAGGCAAATTATTGTCCAACACCTGAAGAGACGATCACGTGTATATATCGCTCATACTTCTTCTAGTCAAAATTGTTATTACCTAAAAAGAAGCTGCAATATCATTATACCTCGTTAAATATATATATATTTTTTTAAGCAGTAGAATTGAATGTTTCCTCTTCTTCCTAATTTTCTCCTCCCTCACCGAGAGGTCAGAGGTCAGGACAAGGAAGCAGCCGCAAAGCTGCTTCTGGGGGCGCGTGTCGTGCACATCACCTTACAGTCACGTCTGGGGAATCTGACACTTTTTGCTCGTAGCAACGGGAATCCATCACTGGTAATCAGCCATTTTGAAAACACCTGCTTGGGATTTTTTTTTCTTCTTTTCCACTAAGTAAGGAAGAAAGGAAGGGTCAGGGAAGGAAACAGGGGATGGAGGAGGAGGAGGAGAAAGGGAGGAGGGGGAATTCTCAGGGCGCCCCCTTACCCCAATCCAGCTCATTAACTCAATTTATAATCGTCCCTTTTTGCCCCCCCCCCCTCTCTCTCTCTCTCTCGCCCCTCCTGGTTGGATGTTTAGGTGGTGGGGAGTGTTAGCTGAGCTCATTAGACCAAGGACCATTGCTCACCCTTAAAATAACCGCCGCTGCAAAGTAAAAAAAAAAAAGAAGAGAATTGCAGTGAACGTGTTCAAGTTTCCACAGGTTTGGTGTTGACTAAACGACTCGGTGGCCGATGGAGTTTTTTTTTTTCCTTTCCCTTCCTCTTGTCTCGTTCCTTTGACATTTTTTCCCCCCTTTTTTTTTTTTTTTTTGCTTCCTCCTTCCCCCCCTCCCCCCCGTCTTCCCCACGCAGGCAGCTTGAAGCAGAACCACTAAATGGGGATAATTGGGGGGAAAGTCGGCGGCCCTTGTCTGACCAATCTTCTCACACAACAATCAGGAGATTGTTCCCCGAGATCCAGTGACACAACAACCTCCTAGTGTAGATTTAGGGCCCGTAATTAGCAAGCGGCTACCGGCATGCATGTCTGATGCGGTTATATGTGGCAGATCGATTGAACGTCCGACCGCCCCCACCTTTCTCTCTTTTTCCTTCACATCCCAGCCCTCTCATTCCTTTGACTCGTCCTTTGGGATTGTTTTGAGCGGCAGCGGGTGTTCTCATGCGGCGGGGAGGTTTGTTTGCTGTCTCTGGAGATGAGACGGATGGTCAGTTGGAGGGGCCGGCTTTCCGTCTGCCTGACTGGACACTGGTTAACCATCTAATGAGGGGCGAGGGAGCGTGTGCAGAGGGCCAGAGCAGCGGGACACTCTCTCTGCATAAATTCCCTCTCTTCGCATATTGTTTTCCCACACGCGCGCAAGCACGCGCATACACACGCACGCACCCTTGCGCAAGGGTTGAACTTTTCATGACACCGGCCCCGTGTTTGCTCAAATACTCACTGCATCAGAGAATGTTTGTCTCCCTTTTTAAATTCTTAATCCTCTGCTTCTTTACTTACATGTGCATAATCTTTTGCATGACCTCAGGACCACACACACGTGCGCACCCACGTACGCACAAGCGCACACATACATACACACGCACACACAGAGCCTGAAGAGTTCACAGAGTGCTCACTGTTGCTGGCTGCTGCGTTTGTTTGCTTTACAGGAAAGAACAGCATAATGGACCAGCTAACAAGTTGCTTCAACTGTTTGAATGAACTTGTTTTCACACCACAATTAATGGTGAATAGGAATTGTGTACAATTCGTTCCTTCAAATTCATTCAATTGTACAATTTACAAAGACTGCCGTAAAAAATGTATTTTCCGACATTCCACACAAAATCCAAAGTAGTGAGAAAGCCACAGTTGAATTATGGCCGCTTCCCTCTGCATACTTTAACAATGATCCCAACATGATATAGCGAAACAGTTTTTGTTTCTTGCATATTTAAATGCACCTCCTGTAATGTGGTTGTACGTTCAGCCTGTGCTCCGAGTCGTAGAAATTTGAAATTCCTCTGGAAATGCAACTGAAGAGACCTTGGTGTCAAAAAAAGAAAAGAAAATGTTTCCGACCTTACACTACACTCCTTAACCAATCATAAAGATTATATGTTCACCGACTCCGTTCTATAGAAGGAGAAATGATACATTGTTAAAAAGAGTATTTTATTTTGTTGGTCACAGATGCATATCATCTGTTTACTTTTGCGCAAGATCATACTTTGTCAGTGGTTTCCAGCTCCCTGATTATCCATTCCTCATTATCCACTTTCCATGCTGTGCCCCTGAGAAGACCCGTTATTACGCCGCCTTTGCTTGTTTACATTGAACCAAACAAAGCCGACACACTGCCGCCCCTGTGTGATATTTAGATCACATGCGTTCCAGACTCTGAGGCGTGACGTGTAAGGGTGTGTGTCCACATAGAGTTTTTCCTCTGGTGGAACGGCACTAGCAGGGCACTATGGGATAGTGTTTCATTGAACAGCAATGTGCACGTTTATTTTTGTCGCTGTGACAGCAAAACCAAAGCACTGGCTAGCAACACTATTCATGCCGCAAATCTGCTTCCGTAAAATAGATTTTTTTTAATGTCCTTGTTGTGATTCGTTTATTTGTTTCTAATGCAATAGACGGCCAAGAGAAGAGCAAACGTCACGTCAATTTTCTTGTTTTTTCTCTGCTGCGAGAAATCTGATGGGTCGCCGGGAAAAGTGACTCCAGAAAAAGAACCGTGTGACACATACCCAGGCACAACAGCGTTGGTATCACGTACCACCATACTTTCACACGGTTTGCAATCTACAGTATGATCTGCGACTACCTCCGGATAAAGTTGGAACAACGAAGACTTTTTAAACTGCCTTTATGCCTTATACAAAAAAGCGCAACACTCTCGCACTGAGCACGTCACGTAAGAGGAACTAATAAGGACATAAACTGTCATCTTTCAGTGTGCACTGTTATTATGTTTCTGGTGCCAGTATTTATGGGAGCAATTTTAGCTATTTTTACAAGAAATATAGGGCGGTTCTGAGAGAGTCATAAATAATGGCTGTTTTGTGCTTCCCCAATGACTGGCACGGGAATATTCCCATCCTCGAGCATGGCCAATCCAGACAGACTGGACACGTCAAAGAGGTCAGGCCGGGTCACTACCTGGAGTCAGCACTTCATGAAAATTAGAAGACATCTTTTATCATCATATGTCACAGGGATGGAGAGCAGACGTGGCTGACTGCTAGATAGCCATCAGTGGGTGTAAGCGATACCGCTGAGTGGAGAGTATCGCGTCTCTCGGGCGGGTCATCCTCATGGCCCGCAAGTGATGACAGACAAGATGTGTGATTGCCACGGAGTGAGACCTGAAAGGAATCTCGAGACCTTTGGCTCCTCAGATACATTTTACGCGCTGTGAGGGGAAGCGATCAAAATAATCGGGCGAAAAGTAAAAAGCAAACATCCGCCGTGTATACTTTGGCTGTGTCTTCTGTGCCTCTGCTCGGCTAAGTGAAATTAGTAATGTGTGTCGCGGGTGAGATGAGGTCAGCGTTGTGTTGGTGTGGTTGTATGTTTGTGCGCGCGTGTGTGTGTTTGTTTTGAGTTTGGAGCAGTGAGTAGGTGGAAGCGCAAATATCAAAGGGCTAAAAAGTCAAGCATTGGCAGCGCAGGAAGTCTGACATGGAAATCAAACATCTCATTAAGCCGTCAGGAGCAGCCAAGTGCAATAACACAACAGCTGGGACTCGCCGGTCCACACGCGGGCCAGGGAGACAGGTGGGCAGACGGACAGACGCACAGACAGACACACAGGATACAAACACATGCCCTGAATAAAGCGCACAGCCTCGCCGCACTTCAATTTGGCTCTCAAGTCTTGGCCAAAGGGACCCTGTTGTCTCCAATCAGTCAATGTGGATATTCAAATCACATCGTTATGTCTTGATGTCAATTATATTTTCAAGTAAATGAATTGAAAGGTGACTCTTAACCGCGGTTGCCAAATTCAGTCAGTTCAGCAGTATCACTTACACCCCACCGATGGTTATCTGGCACTCAGCAATATCGATGTGACATATGATGATAAAACATGTCTTCCAGTTCTCATGAAGTGATGGACTGGGGCCATGTGAAAGCATCTCAAAGGCATATGTGACTTTGAGCTGCCTGGAGCGTCGATAACAAAACGATAACAAAAGACAGAGTTTAGTGATACCATAAGGTAGCAGAGGGTCACTGGAGCTCTTTGTCACCATTGCCGCTTTCGTTGCGTTTGCGCATTTTCCTGCTGAGGATTCCCTCAGTGTTTTTCAGTGTGAAACTGGTTAAAAAAGTTCATTTGTTATTTTTGACATGTTTTACTATCTTTATGAACTCATTTTACACACACACAGAGATTCTACAGGATGGAAAAACCGCATCTCTAAAACATTTTCTAAAAGAGAGGCGTGTTTTTTGATATTGTGAGACACTGCTAGAGATGTATGTATTGTATTTTTTTTTATTTATTTGTAGTTTTTATTCCAGTCTCAATCATTTCATAATCTCAGCAGAGGCCTTTGGAGAATAATGTTTTATTTTAAAAAGCATTATTACATTATTATCCTCTTATCGTCACCTGGGGAACATAGGGAAGGGAATGATTGTCTCAACGCGAATACAGAGGGATACAGATTGTCTGTAGTTTTCTCTCTTCAACTGTACTTCTCTCTATGCACCTCCAACACACGCACGCACGCGCACGCACACACACACACCCACACACACACACACACACACACACACACACCTCTCGCCTCCCCTCCCCGAGGCCTGGCCAACACTGGACCCTCATTAGGTCATGTGTACTCAATCCTGTTGTTCCTGCATCCCTTAATTTTCCACTGTTAAGGGAACAAAGAAGGGCACAAAGCGCATCGCAGCACCGGGTCCTTACACTCGACCTCATTCGCTCATTACCGTCGCCATAGAAACTCACTCCCCTCCTCACCTCCAGGCGACCCCTCCCACAGCGCCTGTCGATGGGTGGACTTTTTCATAGCAGTGTAGGAGACGCGGAGGCAATGTCAGATAGATTTGTGTACATTGTGTACCCATGTTGGCAGCTGCAGCTTTTTTGTGAGTGTGTGTGTGTGTGTGTGTGTCTGTGTGTGAGCAGGAGCGTGTGATATTAAGTGTGTGGTTCCACAACATTATTCCATCAGAACTCATGGGAACCGGTCTGTTGGATGCAGAAATGCAAGTGTGCACATCAGGTTTCTTGACTCTGGAACATTTCCAGACAGAGACACTGGATAAAAAAAAAAAAAAAGATCTTTATGAATGCAGAAGAAGCTTTACTCGCTGAGTCAGAGAACACAGAAATTATTTCATGAATCATAGACACTGGTATTTGCCATGTCAAAGACTTGTGACGAGTGTGTATGTTTTACATGTTAAGCACGGGTTTGGCCAGAGGTCCTCTCTTCGTAGTGTCTAGGAGAGATGTTTACTGTTTTTTGACACGACATGGCAACACACACGGACACACACGGACACACACACACACACAGGCCCATCCACACAGACACGCACGCTCACGCACGCACGCACGCCGACACCGACACGGAAGTGAGGGCTCCCTCTGCTGATCTCATAGTCCATAGTTTCTAACAGCTGGTAAATAATGTATTATTCTTCGCTCAGTCAATTAATATTGTTATTTCACCGAAATAACAGTCAGATATCATGTCTGGAGGAACATAAGGCACAATAGACACACTTTTTTCCCTCACAATTTTCTATTGCTGTTTTCCCACTTTAAGTCTACACTTACCAATTTGTGAATTGGTCATTTGTCGAAGAAAAAAAAAAGCACAATGTGGCCATGCCATCCTATTGCAAACGGGAGAAATGACTGGGTGTCCCATCGGCTTTAGCTGCTCCGCTCTGTGAAACAAAAGAGGAATCCCCGCATTTTTGTCTGAGAGATAACGTTTGGCTCAGGCTTACCTGCAGCACAGGGGATAAAGGTGGGATTAGTGCCGGGCTCAGGTTGTGGAGAAGGGTCTTTTTTCTTCCTTCCCTCAAAACATACACACGCACAGCTCCTCCAACAGAACTCACCAGTTCTCTTTTGTTACAAACAGGCAACGCTCATTCATAGGATAGGAAACAATAATAAGAACAATTATTATTATTATTATTAGCCTACTTTGAAAAGATTGGGAAACCGAGATGATGGTCTCCTCTTCAAAAGAGTTCTACTACTAGGAAGATTTATTCTTTTTATAAGAAGAGTGGAAATTCAGAAATGCCCAAAACATGAGCTAACAATTTGAGCTCCGATGTTTTGGCCTAATTACTTAAACTCTGTAAATGGCCTATTGTTGTGAATCTCTGGTCTATTGAAAATACCCAGTCGCACCAGAAAAATAGCAGAGAAAGTGTGTTCAAATACTTGGCCAAAAGTATGTAATTCTGTAATCTCCATAGCTGGAAGTGGAATGGAGGGATTTTCTGATTGCCCTGTTTTAAGTGCTGTTGACGAGGCCGGCCTAAAGCAGGAGAGGGAACGTAACGAGAATAAATATAAACGAGAACGAGCGCACGGTAAATGACTGTGTGCGTGCAGCGGGCTCGGTATCAGCACATCACACAGTGTGGTTGGTCTGTCTGCTGTAACGGAGACGACAGACCTGCACAGACTCGCCCTGCCGTCCCCAGGTGAGCCGGCGGCCCTCGTCTACACTCATTACTATCTCGCCGAGGAATGCCACCCAAAATCAGATGGAGAAACTGCCATTTGAAGAAGAATGCAGAGGAGGTCCAAATAAGCGTAGGGTGTGATAATGAAAAAAAAAAAAGGGAGCATGGACTCTTAAGAGTTAAGAGAAGTGAAAATTCAACTGACTCACAGGTTGGCTCCTTATCCAGACATGATTGATGTTATAAAAATACGAATTCCTTGAAAAAATTCCCTCATGTCTTATTAATTTATATTAGCTGCACAAAACAAAACATGATCTGCTCCCCGTCGTGACACAGCAGAATATGCGAACAAAGGAAGGCCATTCTGTGAAAGTAAATGAAAAGAGAAGAAAAGAGATCAATGTAATTTGGATGAGATGTATTTTTAATGAGGCTCCAGCCATTGAGGGGTTAGAGAGCAGGCTGAGCTGCAGAGCCAGTGAAACAGGGGGAGCGGAGACGAGGCAGTCGGGCCGCTATTGATCACAGCGCTGCTGGAGGGAGGCTGGCACCATGACTGGGCCAGGGGGACCTGCAGGCAGGATGTTTTCAAGACCCTAAAGCCGATAAGTTCAGAGACGCTACTGGCCCCATTTCAAATCAGAAAACTTGCGCTTGCGACAGGCAAAAAAAAAAAAGGTAGCCTATTAAATCATAAACAATTGGATAAAATATCCAATATCCTCGTGGATGTGAACATGTCCACCAGGCTGTCATGCGGTTTACTTTATTTATCTCAAGAGGGGTGCCAAAAATATTAAAACGGAGAAGATAAGCAGACTTAATAAAATAATAATAATAATAATAATGCAATAATGAAATCAAAATGTATTGCTCACTTCTATTTTAAAAGTACGTAAGTAGTATGAACAAAAGTGCAGCAACATTTATAAATCTCAACTTAAACATTAACTAATGTAATGTAAAAATGAAATGTAAAACCAGAACATGCTGGGCAGCATACACAGGGGAGCATCGCTACGTGCACCCCCCGCTCTACAAATAACTTGGGGTTTTGGGGGATTTCATGCAGGGAAAAATGTGGGTCCTGTGGCAAGTCCAGTTGAGAACCACTGTGTTAGAGTGAGTGGAAGTAGTCGAGCAGGGGACACAGCTGGGATTTACTGTGCAGCGGACTTTTAGTCTGTGAAGTCCATGTTTTTTCTGGATTTCCTGATCTCAGTCCACAAAATAAAAATAACACTTTTAGTGAGGCAGGTTGTGTAATTACACAACATTAACTGCATTGATCCATTCCTCCGACTTTATGGAGAAATGCGCTCCGCTCTGAATCTCCTCCTGTTCATGTGAGCGCTGCAGCGGTCTTAGGCCCCGCCCCCAATTGATCACATTGGTTTAAACATGTGAGTGACCCCCGTCCCCAGCCAATACTGATCAACGTCCCGCCCTGAGAGATGGACTTAAAAAAGAAAAACTGCAGCTAACGCGCGATAAAATATTCGTCGCCGTGAATGAGTTAATGCGATAACGCGTTATCGTGCCCAGCACTAATATATACAGTACATATATTATTATATATACATTATTAGTGCTCTGTTACTGGCAGGAACAATGCTTTCAAACCTTTTCCTCATCTGCTGACCCTATCCTAAAGTACACAAAAAAAACGTTATATAATATTTGTTGAAACTAGATACAACACTTTCTTTCGTTGTATGCAAAATAAACGATATAAGTTATTGCGTGTCACTGTAGCCTGTGGAAGGAGCAGCTTTCCGGACACTTAAGGGGAAGCCTGGGCGAAACACACGCGTCTCCTCAGGTGTGATCGGGACTTTCATCAAGGCTCCGGTGGAGAATGGAAAGGCACACCAGCACGGTGACAACGAGCGGCCTCAATGGCGACAGTGGCAGTAAAGCACCTCGGGGTGAATTCTTGTCTAGTGTGACTCTGGGGGGTGTCACGTCCTCCTTTAATCATTAGAGAAGCAGGAAGACCCACTCCACCCCTCCCTAATTGACCCCTACCTATCACCCCACCATTAGCATTTAACCCCCCTGGCCTGTCTGTCCCCGCAGCCCCCAGCCATCAAAGCTCCTCTGCAAACCGGCTGAGACAGACCGGTGGCTCCACGGAGCCTGATAATCGATGTCTGCCCTTCGGCACCCCGAGGCCTGGGCCTTCCTCTTCGGCTCTTAGTAAGGATGCCTCACGCGCACACACACACACACACACCATCACAGGTGTATACTACACGGCCATGTGTGCGTGCACTTTGGTATGCATAGTAGCGGTACGTTCAGACACACAAACACCGGTCCCTTGACCCCGGTGAGAGGGGTGCGTTAATGCCGTGCGCGTCTCTATCCCTCCCTCCGCCGTGCAGACGCAGACATTGACTGCCGGATCACAACCCCTGTACCTGAGTCAATAAAGTCCCTGCACAGAATCGATCTGGCAGGGGAAAAGAGTGGAAGTGGGGACAGGGGAGGGGGGGCGGTGGAGCGGGTGGCTGCCGGGCAACAGGACTCTGAAATCCATAGATGGATCTTTGACTCTCGGTGGCGGCCATTGTCAGTCATCCTCCTTTGTGTGCTGAGAAACCAGGGGGAAAAAAAACGGACTCGACAGGAGACACCGTTATCTGCTGCAGACTGATTGCACAGGAAGTCTGACTTCTGTGCATTTAGTGTATGATGATGGTAATAATGACAATAATGAAAATTCTCTCTGTCAGACATGAGCGCGTACAGTTATTTCTGCTGTGTCTACTGTCTACCGATTCCCCCCTTTTTATTTAGACTCCAAGCAATACTTTTGTATAATTTGAACGACATTTGATCGTAGGCTCTCCGCAGGCATTGCAAACGGAAACCTGGCCCAAATGAGCGTGATGAGTGAGGGGAACAAGGTAAGGAGAAAGTTTGCCACCTCAGCCCCCCCGGCCTCCGCGTCGTACTCTGCTCCGAAAACTTTGTCGACGTGTCTTTGGGGAGAAACTGAATGGTGGTCTGCATAAAAAAAAAAAACAGAGCAACTAAATGTTAATGCTTTGACCACTTTTTTAAATGTTTCTAATTCAGTAACTCTTTTTTATTGCCTATTTGAAACTTCTAGCTGTAACAAGCAGAATTCTGTGTAATCGAGTCTGTCTTGGGAAAAAATAACTACTAATAATTATGGTATTATTGGTATTTATTATGATAATTGATGTATAATGTAATGTATAATGTATTGATATTCAGTTTTGCTTATGGATCAATAAAAGTCAATAATGTTTGAGGTTATCTCTCCCTGCTCCCCAATATACTGTATCCTGCCTGTTGCTGTGCTCCAACTGAGGACCTAAAGTATATAGTTAATTTTTCAAAAAGGCCCAGTCATTTCCAAAAATAGCGAGGCACTGTAATGTTTACTCAAACCGGGGTAACCAGTGCACTATTTTCTTTTGTGGATTAATCCGTCAACTCGTTCAGTGCAATATTTTTCTTTGGAAAGGATATTTTAAATTGTGACAGAAGGTGCTGAGCGAGTACGGCATGCTAGGGGAGAACTATGGGGTCATTTGTTGGCTTTACGTCACTGGGATTGCCAGATTCTTTATTTCGGCCCATAGTGAGGTTTTACATCATTTAATATTATTTGTTAATGACATGGAAAAGAAAAAAAAAGCTGACTTATCCTTCAAAGTCATTTATGGACACGACTATTGCCACAGTTCAATACCTGCTACTGTTTTTGACTCCTGTTTTGCTCGCGTCAACATAATAGCTGGGTTTATGTACAGTCCACATAGATGGGCCCCCTGTCCCTTGGGTCGCTGCATGAAATTACTTCATCAGTGGCGACAGCTTATCTCTCCCTGTGGAGGGGATCAATACGCTCTCGCTTTTCCTCGTTGACGTGAAACTTCAGAGGCCCTGCTATCGTATGCACTGTAGTCCACCTGCTTTGTTTAAACATGTGACCTCTCTCTCTCTCGCTCTCTCTTTGCGCTCCACCCCCCCCCTCCCCGGCTGCGACTTTATATTTGCCCTGACATAACACGGTTTGTAACACATAGAAATGTTTGTCTAGTAGCGTGGCGGTGCCCGGGGGGGCGCCGCCCGGAGGACAACGCGGAGTCTCTGCTACCTGTCCATCGCAGAGATGACCTATTGTGTAAATAGCTGGAATGACCTGTTGTCTGGCAGGTAGCAGCTAATGCGGGTGTCAACTATCTGTAGAGCGATATCCCTTCGGGTTCCCCTCTGTGGGGAAAAGTGTTTTGGGTGACTTGTGCACGCCGGAGCCTCTGGTAACAATGCAGGGAGGACCACGGCCAAAAGTGTCTATGTGTATATATTTAACACTTGTGTTGTCTATTTGAACACAAAGCAGTATTGACCCAACTTAAAACTTAAAAAAGATAAATTATTCAAGCGATAATGTAACTGCATAAACATTTCACATTTCAATTAACATTCAAAATAGCATATGTTTTTACAATTATTTTTACAATGAAATGGCAACGAAATATTATTTTCTTTGTCTTAAATTTATACAAGACAGAGCCCGAAGTGAAGAAAACAGAAACAACTGTAGCAAACTGGATAATGCTGACAAAACATATGTACAGAACAAATTGCATTGGTAAAATTCAGAAACATGTCAAGTCAACATTTTTCTTTTCACTAATTGGTTGAAAGTCAGATTTGACTAAATTAATTTGACAAGTAATATAGCGATAATTTATCCTATAACAGACGTTCATAATTCAGAGGTTTTATTTATCATATGCTTAATGCACCTTCGGCTTGTTTTCACCCCTATATGTAAATTGTTATTTTATAAAAATGTTTTGCAGAATCGGGGAATAATGCACTGATCTTGTTTAAAAAATAATAATAATAATAATTGGAATAATATTGGTGATTCTTAGCGATTGTTGTGGGAACTGGACAATAAATGTGGCAAGTGCAAACTGATGCAATGCATGGGTGCAGCGTTGAAGAATATACATTTCACGTTCATTTGAATGACTGCGGCAGAGATGACGTTCGTATTGATCAATAATCCATTTAGATAAAAATACGTCTGGGGGATATCCTCCACCTCTGTGTTGTCACAACACAAAATCCACCTGCGGTGGAACACGCTTCACAAGACTTTACTCGAACCTGTGCAAAAAAAATGCTCAGGGGACATGCCTTGATGGGAATGTGAGGCAGCCGGGGTGAAATCCTGACACCCTCCAGCGCCGCAGCTTTCACCGCCTAGCTCCGGCCCAATTCCAGGGCCCTTTGAGTAAAGCGAGAAGACTTGCTGAAATCCGGCCGAAAAATTATATCATAATTATGCCGGCCGCATTGAGCGGAGGGAGGCTCGCTTCGGATCCCGTGCGCTCGGGTCTCACAATAGGTGGCCACTTTTGCCCGTCTGAGAGGGATCCATATCACACGGAGCATTGTGAGTGTGCGCACAAAAGCCGCGGTGAGAGATACTTCATAACTCGCAGTGTACGCAGATCCGTTTCTTTTTGTACTCTTTTTTCTTTTTTCTTATTTGATCTTTTAAACACATTTGAAAAAAAAAGGGTCTTTCACTGTTGACAAGTGAATGTCATTGTTACCTCTTGACCTTGTTTAATGTACGCTGTAGTGTCTTGTCTGCTTACACAGACATATATATATACAGTATATATATATATATATATGTATGCCAACACCCTGCGCAAAGAGAGAAAAGCTCATTCTGTCTATATGCAGAACATTTAACGACGCGCACAGATGTCAACCAGAGTTTAACAGTTTGGGTGAGTGCTCGCTAATTTCTGCAGGCGCTCTGTGGTTATGTTAGGCCTGTGCTCTCTTTGACCGTGGAATGAGGAATACATTTGGACGGAGGACTTGAGTCTGGGGATGTTTTGGACTGTTTATCTCTTAGATGGCTTTCTTGGCTCTTTCCATGTCAAAACACTCCCTGCTTCATGGCTTTTAGCGTCATATTCCTTGAAATGTTGTTTTTTTTACTCATGTATTTGTTTTTTCTTTACAACTAGTTTATCTATATTTATGTGGATGCCAAATGGTGCTATCTGGACAGAATTGTAATGGTGTTGATGGAGGCATTGAATTTGGCCATGAAAAGGTCAAACGACGACGACTCTAAACATAGTCAGCACAGGACTGCGCAGGATTCTTTGATTTCCTCTCGGTGAATGTTTTCATATCCACAGTGAAGTCATTAAGACTTTAATGTGGTATAACTTTGCTTACACAGCTAAATGTCATTTTAAGCAGATAGGGCTCATGGGGTCACTTAAATAACACTTGGACGCCGATTTAACCCAGTTAATAAAACCCTCCTCTGGATCAGCTTTGGACGTGGGACAGATGATTCCTTGCCTTTTTTTTTTACAGGAATTCACATGTAAAAAGGAAAAAGCCATTCACTTTCTCTGATGCTTAATTTTATTGACCGAAACACAGATGGGGGGGTGGGTTAAAAAATAAATAAATAAAAAATACGGATGGACATCACGAGCCTCTGCACACCCGTCCTCCCATCTGCTTCGGGAACCCCCTACATTCCTGCGCTCACGGTCCTGCGTCCCACTCACAGAGACAGAGCGAATGTGAAGTGATCATATCGACAGTCGGGTTTTCTGTGCGGCTGGCTCCGGGCAAATTCGATTGAATGGGCTGGAAAGCGATTTACTTCAATCCAATTAGGTCATGACCGGTGGCTGGTTTGGGCCAGTGGAGGACCACAGCGGATGGAGACGCGCGGAAGGGGGAGACGACGGGCCTGGTGCTAATGTCTCCTCTAACTCGATAGAGGCGTTGCCTCGGCTTGCTGATCTCACTCTGTCTGATTGACCACTCCATTTAAAACTGCACTGACATGACCACTGTGTGTGTGTGTGTGTGTGTGTGTGTGTGTGTGTGTGTGTGAAGTTTGTCCTTCAGACAATAAACATAGCCAAAGTCATCTCGTAGCCGGGCCTCACATCATTCTATCTTAATTATTTGAGTCCTGCATAAAACAAACACTAACAGCGGGGACATTTGGCAGCCGCTTTGATTGAGCCATGCATGTGTGTGTGTGTGTGTGTGTGTGCAATGCACAGTTTGCATGTCTGGCCTTCTGTGCTGAATCCCCTGTTGTTCTCTCGGTAAAGCCCAGGCGTCCTCTGCCCTACTCTCTCTCTCCACCAGTGGGATGTGAATAATGGCGTAATTACAGGAAGCAAGGACCGACCGCTAAACATTTTCCGAACCAGAGGATCTGGGAGAGGGATGCTCCATTTGAAGAGAGGGAAGAAAACAGAAAGACAGAGAGAGAGAGAAAGAGTAGCAGATACAGGCGGCCGGAAAAAGAGTCTGCCTCTAATTTCCAATATCTGGATTAAAGATTAGCTACTCGGTGCAATTCGTGTTGCTTGTCCATGGCCCAAAGGTCAAATAATAGGCGGTGGAGAGAACGTTCTTGTCACCTTTAACTTGTGGATTTACAGTCCCCACGTTTTTTGGAAGGTGGGCGCCACCACTCCACTGGGCCAATCCACAGGTTCCAGGCGCACGCTGTACTATCTGGTCCTATTTATCCATTTCACACAGTGCAATATGCTTTCCTGTCATTTGCTGGCGTCAACCTACAGAGCTTTTCTTTTCTTTTTTTTTCCTTCTTTTTTTTTTTATATTTGATTGACGACATGAGTGGCACAAAGCCAGGATTTGAGCAGTCTGAGCAAACACATGAATCAACCTTGACAAATAAGTAACTGCATGGCAACGTGCCATGACATCAGACGGTATTCTATGAATCAATATTCATTTCTGGTAAAATTACTGTCACCTAAATGTACTACTCCCAATATCTTACGTTAAAAATAAAGTCAATCTGATGATTTACGTCAAGTCAAGTGTTTTACTGTATGTCTCCACAATATTAGCAATATAATATATCATGTAAGCACGCAGGCACACGCACACACACACATGCACACAGACACACGAACGCACACACACACACACACACACACAGTCACACACATTGAAAGCCCATGCTCTCTGACCCTGGCTGTGGTGTCCTGCAGGGCCCAGGGGTTGGTCCACTGTGTCTTTCTGGTGTGTCTCCTGTTGGGTCAGAAAACGCTGGCCTTCTCCTGAATGACCCCTGAGGACCTAGAGGTGGTATTTCCTCTCTGATTAGAGCTAAAAATACTGAGGCTGCCCTTGGAGCCGCAGCCCCTGGGTGATCATGATGAGAGAGGAAGGAAGCAGCCTTTCCTGCCCGTCTCTCTCTCCTCATGATTTATTCGTCATCCCTCTCCCTGCTCTCTCCCTTTCTCTTTCTCTTTCTGTCCTGCTACCTTTTTTCTGCTTAGATAGTTTTTTTTTTTTTTATTTGAAGGAAAACTTTTCTGGACCAGCACAAACATAAAAAGGAAAACACGAACCCACTTCACCTCTCGCAAGACGAGAACACCCACAACATGAAAAACTCTTCCAAACCAGCAGTGGCACAAATGTCATTTAAACTGACAGCAAACAAGACCATGAAAGCAGCATGAACGATGTATGTGTGCGTGTGTGTCTGTGTGTGTGTGCATGGGGGGCGGGGGGTGGTGTCATTGATGTTAACCTCTGCATCGGACTTGAGCTAATGCCCAGACACGCTCATATAAACACAGCTTAAGCACGTTTATTAGCTCTTTCCAAAATACGAAAAAAAAAAGTTGGCTTACCTTGACACGGGCCTAAACATCCCCTATGCTGGGTAATTACTGACGGCGTAGAGCCGAATTAAAATATTTCCTGGGTTTAAACAGGATGGCACTATATCGCTCCAGGACACAGTTTAGAGAGGGGGGCGGGGACTAAATTACCCAGAAGGTAAACAAAATAAACACTAAAAAATAAATTGTGTATGCTCTCAGGATATCATTTATTTGGCAGACAGGAAAAAACGCAACATCCTCTCGTGCTGGATAAAACTTCACTTTTGCGTTATTTGTTAATGTTCCCCACTTGGAAATCATTTTGTCATTTGCGAGGCAAGGAGTAAATGTGTGTGTGTTCAATTAAGGATTTGACCGTCTTTTACTAAGTAGGTCTATCTCCCTGACACACACGCAAACAGACAGGTCTGTGCCACCGAATTGACATCATAGTGATTTTGTGAAGTGTTGGATTTTTGCTGAAGCCACGTCGAAGTGTAATAATTGCAGAGCATTAGTGTAGTGTTTACTGATCTGAGGCGGCGTCCAAGGAGGCTGAACGCATTCGAGTCAGTGTTGCCGCAATGAACTTTTTCCACGTGTGCGCAAAGGCCAACATCGGGATGGATCCGAACCTACTGCACGAGTTCAAAGTTCTGGAATATTTAAAAGGCGCTGAACAGTCATAACGATTATGGTTTTGGTTACGCTAAGCTGCTTTTCCGACTCGTTTTAACACATGGGATATTTACTCTTTTAAAGACCTCGCTAATACCTATGACTCATATGTTCAGCTCTCCGACCAACTGAAAGCTCGCTTTGTCGGAGAACTCAAGTGTAATATACAGTAGGCTCGTCGCTGGAATGATTTGAGACTGCAGAGCTGACTTGACAGACCCAAGCCAAAAGGGAATACACCATTTTTTTATTTTTTCAAATTAAAGGTTGCTCCTATTTTGGCTGAGGCTGGAGTCTGAGCAGCGAAATTTGGTTTGCTGCAATACGAATGAATGTTTACCGCTTTTTCGATCATTCTATCTTCTTCTCACTTGTTCTCACTTGCGTTCACTTTGTTCTCTCTGCCCCCCCCCCCCCCCCCCCCCCCCCCTTCCCCCCCCCCCCTGTTTTCAAAGCCATTATTGCAGCTTATTTATATTTTTAAGCGGACTCCTGGCCTCACCGCGTTAGCTGACAATTACGAGAAAGCCCATTTCGTGGAGCCCTGTCTAGTTCTGTTAGGAAACAGAATAATAAATTACAGTGGAGACAGCCCAAGTGGATAATAGCTGGAGACGCACACACACACACAGACACACACACACACACAGACATATACACACACACACAGACATATACACACACACACAAACAAACCACACACAGGCACACACACAATTCTCTACTTTCTCATATACACAAATTGTTGTGGCCTGCGAGCAATACACTTTGGGTTTAGAGCACATTGTTCCTCTTTTTGGTTAGACTGGCAATTTTCTGAATATCTGTTAAGTTGTAATCTATTGCCAAATTAAGTAACACTGCGGGGATTTTGTCTATAACTCATTGATGAAAGCATTGCAGTACTTGTCTGTCTGTTTGTGTCTGGGTCTGGGGTGAGACACCTGGGAAAAATAAATTGAACTGGCTAAACACTTGACTTTAGCTCTATTTTGAAATAGTCACCGAAAAATGCAATGTGTCCGTCTGTGATCTTAGCGCTTTCCACATATATATATTTTTTTCAACATTTATTTAGAGAGAGAGAGGGTCATGGCAGAGAGCACTTTATGACATGTGCAGATGTTAATATTGAACCATTAACAAACTGTCACCCTCGTGTTTGGGGTTATTTTACTTATTGCGCTGCATATACTTGTTAACATAGTTTGATCAAGCAAGCATACAGTATATGTTAAGTATACCGTTCACATTTGCGAAAAAAAAGTGTACACTTGCTGTTGCCATCCTCGCAATTCATGGCAGCAAATGCAGCATGTTATCATTCCTTTTCATTTCTCCCGTGTCCATGATATCAACCCACTTCCTCTTCAGATATTATCTTTCTTAGTGTTTAGGGGTCATTTGGCTCTCATCCGTCACAAATAATGGGAAATAGAACATTGTATTCGATTTCTGTTGTGAATTCTATTCGTTAAAGATGCTTAAAATAGCAAAGGGGTTAGTCCTCGCATCACTCACGATGTGTGCTAAACTAGTGGGGCACCGGGAGGCATGGCATAAATGATTGTGGTGCCTGTGTCCGATCACTGCACATTTAAACTGACCAACTGTCCCATCTCATTAACACTGGCTATAGTTCCTGGTACATATCTGTCCTGCCACATATCCCCAAAGCGACTGCGTCCGTCGAGGAACAGAGGCGGGTTTTCTCTCCTCCGGGACAGGCTGGTGCCAGGGAGAGCGCTTTGGGTAAACCCCCCCCCCCCCAGCAAACAAACCGCAAACAAACCCGCCAGGGCCCCAGGCACCAACACAACCACTGGCCCCAGCCCTTTCGTCTGCCTGAGTCAGCTGGCTGTGTGTGTGCGTTTGTACGTGTGTGTATGTTTGTGTTTGGGTGGAGTACAACAAAAGAACGTGAGGTTTTTTTTTATCATCTTAATGTCAGCAGCTAGAGGCACTCTTCTAACTTATGACATGGTTAAGTCCTTGTTTGACCTGTTCTTACCTCTCCGCAGACACAGTGTATTGTAAATAACACGCTGTTTCATTTTAGGTTTTCACATGATAATATTTGCTTATGACCACCCATAACAACGTACGTCTTTGTTTTTGCTCATATTTGTTTATGAACCCATACCATTTTTCCTTTAGGATGATGATAACGATCAAATAATGTATGAACGTGCACTAACACAAAGCCTAACGTGGCAGCATTAGATACGAAATTCTGGAGATCCGCAGGGTCTGTAAGATCCACACTTACTGAATCATTTTCAAAACAAAAGGAATTTTTCACCATATTCCAGTAGTTGTGGTTATAGTTCAGCGTGTACCGAGGTCCGTGCTGCTAATTGAAAAACATTTTCAAATCCCCCACTCTCCAACTTAAAGCGAAACAAAGAGCATCTCCCTTAGCGCTGTGGTTAAATTAAAACTGAATTGCTTCACTCCAGTAAAATAAGAGTCCCATAATGAGTTGACACGCCATTCCTGAGTATCTTTATATATCCAGCAGTGTGTGGCTATGTCGGTCTTCTATAACTGTGTAACTTAAATCAGGTAAACTTGATACAAAGTTTTGTTTATGGGTTTCCCAGCTCTATTTCAGGGTGAGTCTAGTTGGCCTCTTTATTGTACATTACAGAGGACACATTAAATGTAATTATGCATCTCACTGTGTACTTAGAATGCCACCAACAGTGTTACCCAGGGGCAGTAAATAACGTTACTGTATTTCATTTTGCATACAGTTCTTAATTTATAGCCCAAAAAGAAAAAGCCAACTTTGATATTTGTTTAACTGACATCTATTTTCATTCCTAACACGGCCGCCTGCTGGATCTTCAAAGTTTAAGGGAGGCTGCTGAAGCGGGAAAGCTATTTTTAAACGGGTTTCTTGGTTTGGTTTGTAATATGATGACATCGCACAGTACACGCAGTCACTTCTTTTTTTTCTCTGCCATGTGAGAACTGTACGAATTGTATCTGTACATGCCACAGCTGGCGAAGAGACGCTGATTAAACCAATGATTAGCTCTAAATTGAGGGGGGATAATTCGTAGAAATCCCTTTGACAGTTATTCAAAACCATTTCGTATGAAATCGAAGCAGAAGAACACACCCAGGGTGCCACACATCCGCGGTGAGTGGCGTGGAATTATGTTGTACACATATTCAGTTGCAGCAATACGTGCCTAAAGGAGAATCCAGAGACTGAGGGAAAAAAGTGATACTGAATGAATTCATCAATGTGTCAATGTGTTTCTGGCATTAAAGCAAAGGGATAAACAATTAGACTCGTTTTTCGACACACACACACACACATATACACTCTCTCTTTGTGACACATGGGCGCGCAGCCAGAAGCAGACATCACACCCACACTCCAGCGCCTGGGGGGGTTGGTTACAGGAGGCGAGGAGGGATTTTGGAAACTAATGTTCACTTGGCCCATCTAATGAAACGTTTCATGCGCAGCCCTGGGAATGCAGAACGAGCATGAATCATGCCGCAATTAAAACCGCGTAGCCGCCGCTGTAAGCCCGCTCTGGATTTCAGAAAAAAAAAAAAGGGCAAAAGTTTTGTCAAAGAAAAGCAGTGTTTGCAAATTCTGATGCAAAAGTCTGCCGATGTGTGTGCGCGCGTGCATTACGCTTGACGGTATTTTTTACGAGGAGGTGGAGTGCAGAAATAGGTCAATAATACCGGCTTTGTGTCTGTTGTGATGAATGGGAGTTGCCCCGATGAAGAGCGAACTGGGAGCCAGAAGCATAAGTAATCGCACGTATAGTATTTGAAAGCCAGTTAAATGTATTTCTCGCGCTTACCTAATGCTAAAATGTCATTCATTTATTCATTTGGCGAGATGGTAAATCAAACGCAAGCCATTTTTTGACACCGCTCATTACATTGCAAGGTTTTTCCCATTTCGCTGACGTCTGGTACACAATTTTGTGTGTTAATGCCCTGTGATCCTCTATTTAGCACTAAACCCAGGGTATATGAGGCTGAAACCATATGATTTACAGTTTTTATTTGTGTTTTGACCTAACACACTAGCCCATACAGAGCTTTGATCGATAGACGACAAAAACCTAATACATTTTTTTTTCTACGAAAGTGATCTCAGTGATGGCATTGTTTTATGTCTCTGTTTAACCTGGATGTTGCGCAATTTTTGTAATATTTGTAAAGATGAACTGATTCATAAATGTCAACTCCCTCTTCACACAGACGTCCATTAATATA
Organism: Colistium nudipinnis; assembly: GCA_016785305.1. NCBI lineage: Eukaryota > Metazoa > Chordata > Actinopteri > Pleuronectiformes > Rhombosoleidae > Colistium > Colistium nudipinnis. The sequence goes on from JAFBJU010000850.1 coordinate 315,594, forward strand.
TACGATGTTAGATATACAGCTCAATATGGATATATGGAGAAACATTCATACCAGAAATAATCACGTTTAAACATTTTTGGACATTTATTCCCAGGTGTAAATGCTGTTTTAGTTCCACCGACTCTCACCACTCACATCACCAGACCCTTAATTCATCAGACCGAATTAAAAATAATGGATGGGTTTGTTTCCAGGGAGAGAAAAAAAAAAACAAAGTTTACAGTAACGATAATGAGGGGGAGTTTTTTTTTTTTAACTGTTGCACCAGCAGGGCTGCTGCTGAGAGGGAACATTATGTTTGCGTTAGCTGAGCCGGCGGTCCAGAGTCAGCACTTCACTGTGGGGATTTTATTTTTGTTTCGTTGCTTTTCGACCAAACCTGTTTACGACCTCAACCCGGGCCTCGGGTGCGAGTCGGGGGCGGCCTGAGATCTAAACAATAAGGTTCTGCAAATCAAACCGGCACGCCACTTATTCAGCCAGCTCACTGTGCATTGTTCCGGAGCAATTACGCGTCCATCTCATGTCGGACACAATGGGACCAACACAAACAGAAATCTGATCCTCCCCCGAGTGGCTCGCTGTCCGTTCAGCCCGGGAGGGAGGGAGGGAGGGAGGGAGGGTGTGTTCGTGCCCGTTTCAGAGGGCGTGTGAGTGGCGAACCATCATTTTTAACTCAACGGTGCATTTGATCCCACAAATGAAGCGTTGTTTTCCTGCTCTTAAAGAGGAGCTCTCAGAGGAAAGGAATGCGGGACTATCTAATCCAGAAGCTATTAGTTGCCATGGCTCCATTTTTATGATGACACAGAGGCAAAGGGGCGCGTATCAGACGCCACCCTACTGGATTATTGATAATTGGGAAATATTTATGGTGCTCCTTGGCGGTAATGGGTCAGCTTTATTTACCTAGGCTTTATTGCTCTTATGACGTGTGGGGGGGGGGGGGGGAAAAAGCGGGGGGGGGGGGATAAAGCGATTACCAGTTCTAGGGCAAACAATCTGCGGGTCCCTCCCTGTGTGAGTGCATGCGAGCCTGTGCGTGTGTGTGTGTGTGTGTGTGTGTGTGTGCGGGTGTGGTTGTGTGTTTAGAGTGGACCCAGACCTTAGTTCACCTGCCAAATGCCATCTGTCTTTTCACATGATTACAGTAGTACTGACATTTCATCAAGTGGTTTGTGAAAATCACATTTTACACATTTCTTTTGCATTCTAACTTCCTCAGCTGGTTCCGCTGTCTATTTATTGTTTCACATGTGCGTTCCTCCTTGGTTTTCATTAGGAGGAAATTTCCCTTCAAACTGGAATGTTTTTATTTTTTTTTCCTTGTCTGAATCAGGGCGTCCAACTTCATTCTTTTGCTTGGACACAGCAATTAGAAAGTAGAAATGTTCTTTGTTTTGGACAGTACCACGTGTACTGCGTTCTCTTTTGGGAGGGACACTTTAATAAGATGATGAGAATAATACAAATCTTACATCAGTGTGTGTGAGTGTATGAAGTAGCTTGGTTGGGCTGGAAACGGGCTCGTACTAGGAAGTCATGTGACACATGATCCAACAGTAATCTAAATGGTATTCTTTTTCAAACCTCAGGGTTTTACGAATCATAGATAGAAAGCCCTTTAAACCATTGGCTTGAAATATTATTGCATTGATGGTAATATTCAGGAAAGGGTAAGGAATACAAAAAAAGAGCACTCCAGATTGGTACACCAAATGCAAACATTATCTTGTCTTTATTGCAAGTATCAATGCAATGGTGAGTTCACCTCCTATGTTTTACATTTGGGTAACATTTAAAGTTATAGTGCTTTGAGTGTGTTTTCCAGAGAGTATGTGATACTTTAAATTGACTCGGCTATTCTTTAAAAGCAACATGCAACGGCACTCTGTTTTTATTTATTACCTGCAGATCAAATATAAACAAAAAAAACAAAAAACGTTCCGTCAGTATCCTACGAGAAAAGGTGTCTGGCTCTGGCACACCATTTAGTAGCTGTTCTGGGAATTTGAAATTGTTCAGATCCATACGTTGCCAAATTTCTTCAATAGCTAAAACAACACGTTTTACGACCTTTTTTGGCCGAGGAAGATCGTGTCACATGTTTCACCAATGTTTAAAACATCTCTGGGATAAATCCGTTTTTGTCGAATGGCAGAGTTTATTTATGGGCTCCAGCGGCCACAGTTGCAGGTAGGAGCCAATCTGTGCCACCGCAGTCACAACACAAAGAGTTATCTGTTAAGAGACAGAGAAACCAGTTTGGGTGCAATTGAGTTAAGTGGAGTGCAGAGCTCCGGCTCTGTGCGTTTCAGTTGCTGGGGTGTAGGAGCACTTATAGTCCTTCAGCTTTTTTTGCTGAGAGAAACCTCAGGGTATGCAGCACGCTCGCCTGCCAACCAGTGAGGGTTTATGTGTTTGTGAGCAGCAGCGGTGTCGCACCCGGCTCGGCTCGGCTGGGCTCGGGGAGGGGGGGGGGGGGGGGGGGCGACTCAACCCTAAAGTGCTCTCTCCACCACACTAATACACCCAATATATTTTTAGACGGTGGGGCTTTTTTTTCCCGATATATAACGAGGGCTGGGGCAGACAGATATTTGAACTTCGACCCTCTCGATGCCCTATCACAGCAAACATCCACTGACTCTAATGCTTGCCATTGCTTGGCCGGCCAATCGCAAGCTGTCCCTCCGCATTCGCCAGATTCACTGTCTCAATGCAAAACTAGGAAAAATGGATTCCCCATTGTCATGCGTTGTGTTTTGGGCTCGAGCTGTGGCCGAGGTGGGCTCTAAAATAAATATGGTGTAAATGTGCGAGCCAGTTATCGGCTCCGGCGGAGCTATGCAAGGCCTCCAGACAGGCCCGCATTGATGTGAAAGTGTTACCCCCCCCCCCTCTCTGACCCTGGAGCAAAGGCGGGGGGCGAGAGGGAGCAGGCGGTGCTCGCCAAAGACCCGGGGTTTGATGGTTATCTCTGGGATAGAGTTACACCAAGCGGTAAAGGGGGCGTCGGAGGGTGGTGGGCACACTGGGAGCCCCCCCCCCCCCCCCCCCCCCCCCCCCCGAGGGTCAAAAGCTATGGAACGGGCCAGTCGGGGCACCTTGAACGGAGACTGCCGTCTTCCTCCTCCTTTACCTAGTTGTCTGCTCACAGAGGGAGCCACTGTTCCTCCTGGGGTCTGCGGTCTCACCTCACCACCCTGCCACACAGCCACAGTCTGCTCCGGGGAAAAGAAGAATCCGCATGCAACAACTGCTGCCTCCAATACAGTCGGCGAGCTGCGCTTTGTCTCACGCACGCAGACAAACACACACTCCGACAAGTATAGACAAAGACGACAAAAATGGCTGGAGTCACGAGCCTTTCGGCCTTGAATCGAAAACCTAAAATTACCTTCATTCGCAAAACGCAGATTTACTTTTAGGTGCGCACTGGGTAAGGCACTTTGCCTTTACTCCGAAGGGGAATTCTACACGTTTAGGTTTTGGTTTGAGGCCTTGGCGAGTGTGACTTGCGAGTTGAGTTTCGTGTGTGTCGGAGAGAGCGGAGCAAAATGTCGACGGGCTTTAATCCACGAACGAAAATAAAACGTGGGGCTGTGGAATTAGAGCAAAGTCAGATGACCAGACCGCTGTACACTGGCGGAAGTACAATATGTAATGTGTGATTGTGATTCTTTTCCGCACTTAAAATTGGAAATATACATATTATTATGTGAGCGCCAGGAAAGGTTAAAGGGAACCACCGCTGGATCGAATAGTTTGTTGATATGTGTTTTTTTTTTTTCTTCTTTTTTTGCAGTGCAGACTCTGCTCACACAGAGCGTGTCGGGGCCCGTCGAGGTGGAAAGTCTGGTCCTCGGTGTCGTCCTCACCCGAGCGACGTGTTATCACCTCCGCCATCGTGGCTCACGGAAGAGCGAGGAGCTGCAGGGTAGGTGTAAGACATGTGCTTTCATTCCCAGAGATAATCTGTGTCGTCTGGTTACTTAACTCGTGCGTTTACTCAAGGAATGCACTACCCTATACAGTATATATATACTGTATATATCACTTTTATTTGTTATTTTATTATCAAGGTCCGAACCGATCGTTGTCCGAACCATGAACGTCTCTAATGTAAGAGGGCGACTTGAATATGGTCATTTTGTTTGGCAAATCCTGATGCCTTTGTACCGTAGTTTGTCCCAGAGGGGTAGGTCTCTCACGCTCACGAACACACACACACACACACACTGTTGTTTTGACCCATAAGCCCGAACACATGACCAGGAGTCGGTGATCTAATGAAGCCGGTGCTGCTTGACAGGTCTGGAAGTGACTGGAGGTCGCGGAGAGGGCATCGTCCCGCTTGACCCACATTCCACTTTATGTAACGGCGTTCACTCTGATCGCATTTACAGCAGCCCGTTAACTCCGGCACGCTATCCACTCCTGCTCCTGAGGGATGATCCTTCTCCCACTTACTTCACAGTTCAAGTTAAGGAAGAAAAACGGAAAAAAAAACACCCCTTGCGCTTCGTGCTGGCTCCCATTAAGAAATGATGCACCAGAGAAAATAATGTTGGATTGGTGCCCTGGCCTTTTCGAGGGAACTCTACATGCTTTATCTCATTTTCCTCGTAATGGTATAAAGTCAGATGTTCACGTTAAATGTGACCAAAGTTCATCCGAAGTGTCAGGCTGCACCGATTGGTTGAATTTCTTTATATGGCCATTCCCTCCCAGCACAGCTTGTCCTGCCAAAAACTGTCTATTTGAGTAGAATTACAGACATTTAACTAACTCCAGCGCACAAATAAGTGACCGTGTTTTATTTTCAACAGAAGCTTTTGTGTTTCCACTTCAGTTGACATTTGAACACATTCCCCATGCGCACGCACGTATAAACGGGCATATGTGGAAAACCTTTTGACGTACAAATTGTAATTGTACAGACTAAATCCATGATGATCCTGTGTTACGTTTAGATTTAATAACGAAATGCTAACGTTTTACAGTTGGCCTACATAGGACCGGGTACTGCGGGAAGTTGGTCGGCCAGGAGAAAGTGGCTTTTTGGGATTTCAGTCATAGTTGAGAGGTTTCCCAGCAGGCGGTTTGACATTTAATAAGGTAAATGTTAAGCCGTGAATCTTACCGTAGTGGAGTTCCACGGTAAAAATAAAGCGCTGGACTTGAGCATGAAATGTGTGTTTTAAGAGAGAAATAGGGGGTGAAAAAATAACATCCAGACTAAGATTCCGGAAGTGGACTCAGAGACAGAGGGTGATGCTGCAGCCAAAATATGTCCTGGCAATGATAAAGAGAGTGCATAAATCTAATCAGTCTCAGTGCGGCGCATGGAGCCAATGGTTAACCAGCCATTTGTTGTTCGGCGATAGCCCTCAGATAGACCAGGCTTGCAGGAAGCTGATTAGATACACTGCGAGCGAATGCAGAGCCAGACCAGTGCGCTCTGGCACCGAGCTGCAATTAGACTCTCAATTATCATATTTAAAACACGGGGACGGAATGCGGCTCCCGTTTCTGTTTCCAGCCTTCTGAGCGCGCTGCTATCCGGTGGACGCTTAAGGGATGAGTTGTCCGACTTATTGTACGGCTGTTGTCTCCATCAGGAGGTTTCAGAGTAACAGTTGTGCATATTGATAATGATAATATTTTATTTGTAATAGGACACTACATTTGTGGTTTTGTTTTAAACTATAATAATAATGTATATATATTCTTATAATGTTTTTTTTTTTTCTGCTGTGAGGGAATAAGATAGCTGCTACTGTTTCGGCGTCGTAAGGGAAGCTGGTGGGGCATCTTCCCGGCATCTTCAAAAGAAATATGAGATTGTATTGCATTGCCCGAAATGAGCATCGGATAACCAGGGATATATTTCCCATAATGCAATCCTTCTCCAGACCCCACTGTCTCGATCAAATCTCTGAACTAAGATCAGCTTAAGCTTGTGCAAAAATGTTAAATACACAAAACCGAAGGAGCGAACAGAGAAACCTTACAACCAGTGAGCCCAATACAACAATGCACAAAGAACAACTGGTCAGTAGCAGCTGGTATTCTGATGGTAGAGGACCCGACAAATCCTGTATGAGTGGCAACTGTTGCTTGTGAAAAAAGCCCAGAGTTGGGACGAGGTCCTGACTGGAAGTTGAAGCCAAGTACGGATAAATGTGTTTATTGAGCGGTACATCTCCCCAAGTTGGAAAGTGATGCACATGTGACATCACTTTAGAATAGGAATCCAAAACAAATGCCAGGCAATTTTAAGAATTCGCCGGTTGTTTGTTTAATCTTAACCCTGTAAGGATGCGAATGTCTTGAATCCTTGAGGTCGAATTGACTCGGTGGCATTTGAAAAATGGGAATTGGGGTTGCCATCTCCATGTTGTGGTATTTCGGATTGGCTGAGCAGCCTGAAAAGAAATCTGTTGGTGCCTGCACTCGTGTCCTTTTGGAGGTGACCCGTGCCTGCAGCCATATTTATTAGAACCCCCCACCCCAGCGGTCTACTTGGGTTCTCTTCCCTCTTCCCATCCCCGGGGGCCTCTGCCCTCCATGGCTTGACCTGGCCTGCCACTTTTCTGCCTCATCTCCTTTCCTATCGCTCTCCTCTCTGACCCCTCTGTCAGCCCGCACCAGAGGTCGGCAGTTCCCGGGGTAACAGCCTCGAACACTGTAGGGTGCAAACGGAGAGGACGGAAGAGGAGAGGAGAGGAGGAGAGCATGCTTGTGTTATTTTCTCAAGAGACGGGGAAATTGACTGAGCTTCTTCCTCTGCCTCTGAGTGTGTGTTAGTACTTACTGTGCGGTTTACTTGGTGGCAGTGGGACTGCGCCGAATGTGTTCCCCAGATGTTGGTCGAAGGGAGGGGGAGAGCGAGGGAGCGCAAACAGGAAGTGGAAAGCGTCGCACGAGGCACGGGAGACATCCTTCCGTCCGTCAGGGGGGGGGGGGCTAATTGGCTCCACGGGGTTCAAAGGCGTTCAGCGTGTGGGTGGATTCTGGAGACCTCCCGATAGCGCAGACTCAGCGGATCCTCCCGGCGGCGGGGCCGGGAGACGGGACGACCGACCCCATCGCCGCTCAGTGTCTCACACAGTTGCACGGAAAACACCAATCACAGCCGTCGAACGGCGAGGCTATGTCAATTATTTTCATGTTTGTTTTAACTGGCTCCGACTCCCCCCAGACAGTTTCCATGTCGGCCCCGGCAGCCATTCTCTTTTCCCCCCCTCTGTATTTTGCGAGCCGTCCAGGGCTCCCAAATTAGACGCTTCGGGCTGGTTTTACTGTGGCCTATCATCTCCTCTTGGCATTGTTGCACACGTCAGGCCTGGTAGCCCTGTTCTGTCGGGATGAGGCGACGCTTTTGGAGGATTCTCTCTCCCTCTCTACCCGCCTTTGCTCAAACTTCATCATACTTTTGGTTCCGAGGCCGCAGCAGCTGTCTCGGTAGGCACCCGGTGCTGCGCCTGAAATGGACTTCCAGGATATGGTCTCACCATAAATGATCATTTTTTTCTCATTATGACATATCCGTGCAAACCCTTCACTTTGGTATTGTTCCCACTTTTAATGCCCCAATCCGTCATGTCTGGGGCTCAAGTGATAATTTGGAGGTGGCAGAGAGTGATGAGCCGGAGAGCAGAGTGGAAAGGGAGCAACTTCCATGCAACCGTCTCCGCACTGTGATTATAGCTTGTCATAAACAACAACAATAGCAAAACAACACTTCAGGCCTATGCGTAAATCTTGCCCGGCTCGCATGGTTGAGGCCACGGTTGGGGCCACGGCGGATTCTGGTATGCACCGTGTGAGGCACGGGGCCGAGATAAAGAGCAGGAGGGGCAGATAGGGGTGCGGGACACAAAGACTAGAGGGGAAGAGGTAAAAATACAGAGGAGATAGAAGCACAGGGTGGTGGAGATAGAGAAGGAGGGCGGAGAGAGGGGAGATGAAGAGGCATGGGAGGGAAGAGGAGGAGGAAGCGGCATGCCGGCTGCTGTATACTGTCAGTCTGCAGAAGCTCAGTAACACCTACGTGCACCTAGCTTTATCTCCCCTCTCTCTCTCAAAAAAAAAGAGAGATAAGGACAGCTGCTACTTTCAGACCACTCTCTGCATGCATCAAACGTGCACAGGCACGGACATGTGCACGCAGGATCCCACTGTGAGGTCAGAGTTGGTGAATCATTAACACCTAAGTAGACCCTCTGTTGCAGCAAATGCAGATAGAAATGTATACATCTTTATTACTGCGTATTATAAGTTTGTTTGTTTTTTGCACTGCATTTAAACGAAGCTTTTAAAGAAAACTGTTGTGCGCTATATATACTGAAAAGAGTAAGGTTGTACAGCTTTCATGCAGGAAACCATAGAATATGTAATTTCAAAGACCTGCACATTCAAATGTTCCTTCTTATTAACTATAATGCTTATTTTCCCTGAACTTTAAAAATACAATTTTAGTTGTCCATCCTTAATCATAGCCCAACCACACTTCATTTTTAGTTGTTATATCCTGAAGAAAAACAACTTTTGTTGGCTCTGAATATTAAATGAATTCACTTAAAAGCGATTTACCTAATATCACAAGTTCTCGTCTTGTAATTGGTAAAGGAATTGTGTTGATCACCCTGACCCCTCGCAAAGAGGGAAATAGTTGGAAAAAGGGGCCAGACGAGCAGGTATCCACCCACTGCTTACTGAAATACTTGCGTTACATTTGTGCTTTAACGTAGATTTTTGGCTAAATCCCACCACCTCCCAAACAGGTTGGTTATATTTCCAATATGCCTCTAATGCTGCTCTTTTGCGAGCAATTACATTTTTTTTATTTGTCAAGGCCACTCAATTCTTCCTCGGTCTAGATGATTTCAATTGTGGACATTGTATAGCCCTCTTCTCTTCCAGCTCCGTACTTAACATACATGGATCAAAAAATCAGCACTTGAAAACCGATATTCCAACCAGCTTCGCGTTCAGTGCCACATAACGCTCCCAGCTTGTCACTCTCCGGTAGGTATGGAAAAAACGCAGGCGCCACCTCAACCATTGCGTCATGCGTCAAACGCCATCATTCACGAGCCCACGGCCTTTTACATCACGTCTGGAGAGAGGTCCCCTGACATTTCGCCGTGAGCATTTGCGGATTTTTAAAATTCATTCATTTGTATGTCAGCGCGGGCACCCTGAGACCTACCTATGTTTTCTTAAGTGCATTTATCCCAGAATGAATGAGGTAAATGAATGTGTGTCTGTGAGTTCCGAGTGCTGGCTCCAGGCGATGGCTCTTTGGTGGAAAGTTGGCCGGGTCGGCTGAGGAGTGACAGGGGGCGGAGCCCGACATGGCACCGGGCGGGACGGTTCTGGTGGCGGTGCTGGTGGACAGCTGGCATTCCTTCACCGCTGTCCCCTCATATGCTGCTTGGCCAACCGAGAGCAGGAAATCCCCCGGACCGTCCCGGGACGGGACTGAACCGTGGGTTTAATGATGTTTTTTTCAAAACTTGACAGAACGGCCCTTTTCCTGTTTACTGACGGACTGAGAGTCAAAAAGCAAACTGTAAACAGACCTCTCTTTCAGCCCTTCCCTCCCTCCCTCGCTTCCTTCCTCTGTCTGTCCCACCTCGCCTCCAGGCTGATTCGGCCTCTCCCAGGGACATCCTGGTCGGTTCCTGGTCAGTGCCGGAGCCAGCGAGATGCTCTCCATCATTCGAGAGATAAACAGACACACTCAGAGTTTGTTTAGTTTCAGGCTAAAGAGGCAGATGCCTTTAACTGATTTACTTAACTGTTCATCTCGGACTATAAGCGAATAACACCGAGACTTTAAGACCCCAAGACTTTCCCGGACTTTTAAGGGAATACAAAAGATGGAAATAAAAATCTTGGTAGCGATGTAGAATGCACACTTTCGTGGATTTATATTTAGAGAACCCCCCCCCCCTCTCTCTCTCTTCTAACCCCGACAAAACCTCAAATCACCCAGAATAAAAATAATTGGCAGTCTCATCTCCAGCTCTGACTGGAATGAAGTCTGTACGGAGGAGCCGCAGATCCTGGCAGGCTTCCCCCTCTCCGGTCTCCCCGAAAGGAAGAGGAGATTTGGCTCCGGAGCGGGTAAACATGCCGCGGTTTGAACCCCCGTCACCCAGCATCCCTGGCGCGGCCCTGTCGGAGCGCACCAGGCAGTTGCATTAAAAGCCACAGGGCGGACCGGTGAGCACGGGGGAACTATAGGCCGTCTCCATGAACACAGCCACCAGTCTCTGGCATGGCACATTTGTCCAACTGGACGAGCTCACGTGCCCGTGAAAGCCAGAATGCTTCTTCTCCTCCTTAACCATCAGCGCAAAGGCTTTCCTCCTCCACTGTTCTGTTTTTCTGACTTTACGTCAGAGGGCCACGGTCAGCCACGCTCTCCAATTTCAGAATCAGAATCAGAATCTCTTTATTCGCCAAATGTACAAGTACACAGTGGGTCCAGGAGGGGATCTGTGAGGGATTTGAGAAACGAAAGGATTTGAGAAACGAAAACTTGTATGCACGCACACGGGCAATTTCTTACCTTTCACGGATTTCATGGCTTGGATTATTTTGAATGGCACTTTAGCCGAAACTTTATACACTCTGCCGAGACGCAAATAAAATCCCGGTTGAAAATGTCACATTTCGTGAAACACGAAGCCCCGGCACATCTTGACTGTTTTAACTCCGTCAGCAGCGAAATGAAGGGGTGTGTCCGAGAGAGCCATTTCTACTGAGGATGGAGGGGCACAGGTTTTTTTTTTCACCTTTTTTCAAGAGTCTGTCCTAAACTTTGGGGAGGGCTAGTTTGTTGTGGCTTACGCAGCCTGACAAAAGTCCCCGCAGACAGTACGCAGAAACAATTAAGACAATTGCAAATATTGTCTAATTGTAAAACTTATGGGAAGACTTTCATCAACAAGCTATTTGTAAGGTTACATTAAAATAATGAAATAAATAGCATTAAATAACACAAACAATAAGATGTATTGTTGCTCAAATTTTTGGTCTGGTGGAAGAACTGCAGGCTTGATTGTTTCCATGCATTATTAAACCTAACATAAATCCTTTTGTGTGTCATTTTTTTCATGAATTTTTACAATGGAGCAAATAATATGTCGAAACAATGGCGTTTAATAATAAGTTGGATTTATTAAACACAATGGAAGAAGTATTGCTGTCCACGAGACACTTTTAGATCCATATTTCCAGTGAGTTTGCAACGTTGACGCCATTAATCTTCGGTCTCGCGTCGATTTATGAGCTATTTAAAGAACAACTGTAAGGTCATTGTTCATTCAGCCGGCTCCTTACTTTCCGTAGTAAAATGTGAAGAGCTGGAAATAATAGTTGTTTGGAGACATCATCAGAGAGTCTGGGGCAGGATGTGGAAGGCCTCGGCCATGCTCGCACACACGCACTCTCATGCAGAAGAATGCCCCCCCCCCTGTTTTTTTCACCACGTACCACCACGACTGTGCTGAACTGGGAGTGGTAGCGGTGCACTGGGTGGAAGGGAGGGACGCTGGGTAGGACAGAGATCAGAGTCTGATGACAAGGCTGCTGGGACATTTAGAGGAGAGAGCCTGTGCTCCGGGACGAAACCAGATTTAACCAGAGGCTCTGTGAAGTCCCGGCCAAACCTCTGATCACTGCACCACTCTCCGCTAGGCTGCACTTCAGCTCTGTGTGTGTGTTTGTGTGTGTACATTTGCAACTGATTGCATGCATCAGAGCATGTGCAGTATGTGTTTAGGCATTTCAGCGCAGACTTGCCGGAAGTTGCGAGCGCCTATGTACACGTAGATGTATGTAATTATATTCTAGCAGGCACGGGTGTGTGTGCATTTGATTTATTTTTATTTGCAATAAGATGTCAGTTTCCCTTTATGTTTGTGTGCACGAATGCTGCATGTGTGTATGTTTTCTCTTGTTCCTGACATTCACCATCGGCCAGGCACCAGAGAAAAACAATTGATTTTCCCTGAGGGGCTAAAACAAGAGCAGATTTGTATTTCCTTACAACACCCCCCCCCCCCCCCC
>JAFBJU010000850.1:327707-348139 GCA_016785305.1 Colistium nudipinnis
CCTTACAACCCCCCCGCCCCCCCCCCCCTCTCTGTCTCTCTCTCTCTCTCTCCCTCTCTTTCTCTCTCTTGACTTCACTGCCTACGACCTATCACTTTCACTGGACTGGAAAACTCTCTCGCCATGAATAGGCTCTGGCAAAACACTGCTCCGAAAATGGCAAAACTCGGAGCACTAATGCAGACACACGTCGCCAGGGGGTCCGCCCCTCGCTGAGCGGCTCGCTTTTTCCTCTGCCGATGTTAGAAAAACTGATGACTAAACCGCAGTCGGCCTTCTCATTGTATTAACTACCTGGGGCTGCTGTTTGGCCTGACATTTATCCCGCGTAAAAAGTAACTTTATGGGGCTGCGCGAGGCTGAGCACGAAAGCTGCAGCGGGGAAAGAATAGCATAAATCACTTTCCTGTATATGTGTTGGCGACCACAGGTTTTCACAACACATTAAAGCCCGTGTTAAATTTGAAGTTAACAGCACTGTGAACGTGTGGATGTGTGCAAAAAAAAAAACCTAAAGGACAAGGCTTCACAGTTACTGAATCATCTCAATGTGACTCGTAGAGGCCACTGCAGCTGTTGCTATAAAATAAGTCAGGTTCAGTGCAACATTTCCTCTGAATTCATTGGACAGCAAAAAAAAAAAAATGCATCTGATCCTGCAATATGAATTTAGGTTGCACTTATTTTGTTGTTGCCTCCACTTTGTGTTACTGCTATGCAATTTTTCTTGGTGTTTGCTTGTCACATGAAGCAAGTGATGTTGTTTGTTAACAAACAGTCACGCAAATAATTCCTACTACTATGGAGTTGCAGTCGAAGGTCAAAGGTCAAGTAGTTTGGTGTTGTTCTGTTTAGCATGCCTTTTATGCATTCACAGAGTAACAATAGCCTTGAGTTTTGAAGTCATGCGATGGGTCCGCAGAACTGAGCATTCTCCAAACGAAATCCGCGTGGGTGGACAAATCTATATTACATTTTTTTCCCCCTCACATTTAGAGGAATGCTTGAATTTTAGATAAAAAAATAGTGACACCCTCAGATCCTCACCAGCCGGCACTGCCAAAAGTGAATCCAAAAACCCGGCCAAACATTATAATCCTGTGAGCTTGGTCTAGTTGTGTTGAGCTGACCTCTTGTTATCATAGGCCCGACGTGTGTTTGGCGGTGGCCTCAAACTGACCCGACAACGAACGGACACGCAACAAGCCTGAACCAGGCCGAAAACATATACGCAGTGAGGCAAACACACCTTCGCTTCTGAGGTGAGGTGGTAGCGGGATTTAAAACAAAAAGAAAAGAATCCCCTAGGGTCAGGATGAGCTCACTACTGCTGGGAAGAATCACCCTGTGTTAGAAATTGCAAATAAAAGACGAACAGTCCGGTCAGACGGCATGCATTAAGTAGCTGTTGGCCCGGTGAGGAGAAAGCCCCTGGCAGCCATGCTGTCTGGGGTTGAAGTTTCATTATCATCTGCTATCAAGTGTCTTTCATTGAGCCCGATGAATCACGGGATTACAGGGGAAACAGTGCATTGTTGTCTGAAGGCGTCAGTGCCTCTGATCCATGTCTTTCCCTCCGTCCTCCCCTCTTCTCCCCTTCGCCCGCCCTGGTCATAAACCGCGCCGGTGCCGAAACCCCCCCCCCCCCATCGCTCTTCTCCTCTGTTGCTAGGTCGAGGTCTGTCAACCTCTCCATGTGTTATCTAACAAGCCGATGGTTCTTCCGTCTGCCCTCTCCTGGAATGACCAGAACCTTGTTTGATGGATCATGGGCTGCAGCGCCACGTTGACACACACCGCCCTGACCTCTCAGCCAATAAATGGCCGGGCTTTAATTGAAGGCATAGATCAGCTGCATGTTTCAATTAAGAGGAGAGAAAACCCGAGCTTTAAGATTTTATAAAATATACTTAAAGTAAATGTATATATTCCGAATGCGGATGAGCTAAACCCAGGGTCGGGTTTTACCGATGTCACCACTCTTTCAATTGCAGTCATTTGATATATAATTGATACAGGAAATAAATGTTCATTATTATAGCCCTACAGCTGTTTTTGAGGATGCCATTGCACAACAGCGGCGGCAATCTCAGTGAGACGTACTTTGTGAATGCACCGTATGCGCACGCACTCTCTTCCTGCGTGTGCGTGGAGGCCAGATCATAAAATCCAGGCTTGTCAAAGGAGACTGGTAAATGGAGGTGCTCTGTTTCATGAACTGTGACTGAACTTGTTGGAAATGGGTAGAAATGCAAGACAAATAGGGTGCCTTAAAAACCTCAGAAACCTTGCCCCCCCTTGCCCTCCTTCCCAAACCCCCTCTCCGCCCACAGGCCTTCATCCTCTGCCAGTCCATGGGGCCCTGAATCTAAGAGAGAGAGAGAGAGAGCGAGAGAGAGGGAGACACTGCAATAATGAGAGAGTGGGGCCCTTAAACTGGATTTACAGTATGTTGCTTTTTTTTGGGTTCTTTTCACTTTAACACAGTTCAGAAAGGTCATCATCGGGTGCTTCCCTTTCCGCTTCTTTTATTGGGTTTGCCCTGTCCCCTTTTTTTCCCCTCTATCAGCTCTGTAGTATTTTTTTGATTGTATAGAGATGTGCATTTTGGCAATTTAATGTTTAAGAAAATCTGGCCAAACCAATTGACAAATATTTTTTCTCTATGTTTGACCTCAGTTTGTCAATCCCTTCGGAACAATATCAATCCACAATTCCATTCACATACACAGCATAGTTAATATTGTTAGACTGAATACTAACAGGGATGGTTCGGATCAGGATTCATAGTCATGGCTTATACGACAGTGTTACTGGCGTAGTGTGAAGACATCCCACTAATAAGTAGAGTACTCACCCTTGTTGTTCTGATTATGGGTTGTTTTATTCGACAGTGGCCTTGTAACACCTTCTCACCCGAGGGCAACATGAAAAACCCTTTATTCCTCTCACCTACCTCTCCTTTTTCTCCCACACACAGAGGCCGCCGACAAAGACGTCCATTTTAGGTGCCATGTTTGATTTGATAAGTGGCAGTCCTGAGTGACAGGATGCCTTTGTTAGGCAGAGGAGAGAAAAATTCCCCCACTCTTTTGGCGGATGACAATTATGACTAAAGGACTCCTGTGAAGTCTGCAATGAGAAGAGTGTGTGTGTATGTGGGCGTGGCGAAGGGGGGGGGGGGGGGTAAAATTGAAAGTAATAACCCTTCCTATTGTTTCGCTGACAATTATAAGACAAAGGTGTGTCTTTGCCCAGGATGGGGATGAGCCTGAGGCTTCTCACGGGGCTGGATGGCATGTAATGGACTTGGATTTTGAATCTTTGAACTTTTAACCTTTTTGAAAAGAGGAGCGTTGACACAGAGAAGCACACAGGGATTACAATAGGCCTCGAATCAGACAGTGAGTGTTCAGTCGTAGCTCAGTGGCTGTAACTTGGTACAGAGGGCATCACATGGTGAGTGTGGGATTTTAGCATGGATGCATTGTTCATGCTGGATCAGGCCACCACTCAGCTGTGCTAATAATTGAATATTTCCCATATATATTATTTTATTACATCTATATATATTTATGTGCCACGTGGACAATCCACTCGCCGTAAATGCGAGTGGATCATGTCAAGCCCACTTAGACACCAGATGCCTTTTCGTCCGGTTCCAAATGGAGACTCAGAACTCCTGAGCCGTCGCCGTGCCATGTTATTGGAAGAACCTCCATTTTCTTTTCTTTTTTTACGGAAAAACCATAAAGGTCATACTTTCTGCCCCGCCGCCCAGGTACAGTTTTGTGCAGGACACAGTCTGAAAGAAAAACAGCAAGGGAAAATCAATTTCCTTGTCAAATAGCTTGACCCAAATCAGTTTGAAGTGAGTTACATGATCCGCGATGCCTTCCCGTTTCCTTCTCCAAACAGAGACCTACATGGTGGTGGCACAGAGGGAGACAGAGGGGGCCCATAAAGAGCCACGTTCAAGGCAATACTGTGTTTTGGAGCTGGGCCATTTTGGGAAAGGAAATGATTTGTCAATTGAGAACATAATTCTCCGTAAGAAAACAAACAAAGCTCCACCAATTCTTGGTATTCCATTTCGATGGTGTTTTTCAGCATATGATACATGTATAATACACTGAGGTTAACTGACTGTGTTTTGTATTTTCTGACAACATATCGGTCGGGGACCGTTAAACATGTTTCAAATGAAGACACGGCATATCGGTCTTATGGCTCGTATCACAGCCGTATTGGACGTATTCGTGGTGTGAAACAAATGTGTTGGAATGAGTTCACGGCGGCTATACGTTAAAAAAAACATCCTAAGGATACATTTAAGGGCCAGATCACCTTTTGTTGGAATATTAACGGAAAAGTTAAGTTGTAATATTGTAATGCAATAATATTTAGTCAGTCTGCCAGTGGCCACGCTGAGGAAATTGTACTCGTATGACATTTTAGTTGTGATTTTATTTCCAGAGTTGAGCATAAACCTGAGTTGGTGTAGTGCACAATGCACAATGCCTTCTTCTCAACTGCCTCTGCTTTTAATCAGAGTTGAGACCCGGACATGGATTTGCATTCTATCTTGATCGCATTGGACCAGATTTCTATTCATCATTGAGTGATGAGTTATTATTTTGGTAAACAACAAGCACTATGAGACACATGTGATGGACTGCTGGGGTCCATTTCCACAGTAATATGTCTGTTGGGTGTGGAGGCCCTTTCTGCTACACTTCCATCAGCCGCAAACCAGGCATGCTGCGATATGCCACACGTGCACACCCTCGTTGACGCAATGATGACGAGAGGACCACTTGTTAACGCTCGCTGAAACGCCCAGAAGCGCGCACACATGTACATTGACCCATTGAGGAAGACACACACGCACACGCATAGGTCCACTTTTGGCTCCATATGGGCTCCAGCTACTCTCGACTGTATTTACGAACCAAAGTGGAAAAGGAAAATCGCACAAAACTGGAGGTGGTGACGACAGAAGAGAAGAGGGGAGGAGGTGCCACCCGGGAAATAAGACGTTTACTAATCCGGCCAGGGGCACGGGAAATGAGGCAGTGATTTGTTTCTGTGAAATGGGAAATTAAATAGTGCCTCCTTTTGCTCACTTCCATCGAGGGGCTGTTAACGTTCGGGGGATATGTGGGATGGAGAGTTTGTTTGTTTGTGTGGGTGGGAGGGTGTGGCGTGTCAGGAGGCCAAGGAGGAAGCAGCGGCTCAGGGAACTTTGGGGGTGGCGGTGGAGACGGTGGAATTGGAGGGTGGTGGTGGCGGCGGCGGTGGCGGGGGGAGCCAGTAGTTGTGTTCGCGTCGAGCGCCAGGAGCGCAGCAGTGCGTCATCGGCGCTTTACTGGACCCTCTCCACCGGCGCCATTAAGAACAAAGGCAGCAACCAAACTCACTGATGAATCGCAAATGTCCAGGCAGGCCTCCAAGATGCCTTTCCCGCCACGGAGGCAGAGAATCGGGAACACACACAGCACACACACGGCAGCCAAGCCTGCTCGAGAGGAGAGGAAGGAGAGACACAAAACGGGGGGGGGGATGATGGGAGAGGGTTCCTCTGTACGGAAATGAGCGTTTGTGGGAGGCGTCCGCGTGCCTGATGAGCGTGCGAGGGGGAGGACGGGGAGGACGTCACGGCTGGACGGGCGGATTCGGAGAGAGGAACTCCAAAAGAGAGAGAGAGCTGCAGTCTCTCCATGCCAGTTGCTATCAATGCCTCGACTCATTCATCATCACGGGCCCAGTCCCACGCGCTCGCCACAGGAACCACGCAAAACAAAGAGTGGCCTTTTTAAGGATGGAAATGGCAGTTTAATGGGGATCACACTTTTCTATTTCGGCCATTGTTTGGAGGGAAAAGTGGGGTCCTTTCATTCCACCGCAGCCAGACCCCCTCTTAGGAAAGTCTACGTAGCTTTTATATAAACACGCACGGCGCTCACACGGGTACAGTCGGAGCCTTTTGGGTTTTGGACATGAGAACACAACGAACTCCAGCGGCTTTTGCGACTGGTTCAGCAAAAAAAATCGTCCTTGAGCGCAGCTTGCGGTGTTCGCGATGCATCGTGCGACGCGAGTGTGACGAAAAACCCCTGCGTGTGAATTTGAAGCATATGGAGTTAGCCGGTTTTCATGCGTGTACATAAGGCAATGTTTACCTCCTGTAATATTAGCACATTTCACATGAGTTTCATTTGGGTCATGTTTATATTTAGTACTATTTCTCAACAAATGTGTCAAAAGCCTCCTCTAGCCAACATATCGCACGCATGTGTTTCCCCGCACGACATTTCCAAAGCCAGCTTTAGACTGGCTTGAATCTTGGATTCGTGTATGGCCGTGTCACTTCGTGTCAGCAGCGCTTTAATTGCACAAAACCGCTGGCAGGAATGGAAGGTTTTCGGGGGCTACTGGGTTTGCACTAGATCCGGGACCTCTGTTGTTTAAATGCAATCTTGCCTTTCCTTTCACTCAGTCTGGGTTGTGCATCAATTTGGCTGTATTTACTCTAGTCTGAATTGTAGACCACAAGTTGTTGGTTAAAAAGTTTGGACTTGGACCTATCGAGGCCTTGCTCCACAGCACAACTACAGCGCTGGTCAAAAAAATGTCACAAATATGTTCGCTATTTAACAGAGAAAATATACTGTAGTAAAAATAAAGGTCAGGTTGAACGATCTACTGGTTCCTCCTACGAAGTCATTCTTAATATAATTATCAAATTGAAAGTCTGCTGCGCATATTTTAGCTCAGAAGAGTGGAACTTGTGCTCAGAAGGGTTTGTCATTGTCTGTTTTTCTATTTGCCACCCCTAGGCGGGCCCATTCCGGCTCATATGGTAGATATTACCACCCCCCCCCCCCTTTTTTTTCCCTTATAAACGCACCTTCCACAGCAAAAGCTACAGTCGGGAAAGACAAGAGAGACAATTTACTCATTTTACAAATTAGTTGGCGGGTGGGGGGGGGCACTGTGATCTTGCAGCTACTGCTCCCAATTAACGCCTGTGTTGCGAGGCCGAGCTAATGGCCGTAAGGTATGCCTTGGCTCCGCGGCCCCATTCCCAATACGCAGCAGAGGCAGAGGCACGCAGACACACACCACATGCGCCCTCGCCACCACGACCCGGCAGTTTGGCACCAGTGTCCTCTCGGGGGGGGGGTTGGAGTGTGGGAAGAAAAGGGGGAGGGGAGCTCAGCATAAGTGGAGTTGTTCTAACACAAGAGCCCTCTCTCTTCTTCTACTGTGTTTCCTGTCTTGTCTATCTTGTTCTCGCTCCTTGGTTCTCCCCATTTGTCCCTCTGGACTTGTTTTTTTTTTTTTGCGGGGGGAAGGGGGGGGGGGGGGGGGGGGGGGGGGGGGGGGGGGGGGCGGTTTGGATTTCATCTGCTCAGTTACTCTGTGCTACTTATAGAGTCAGTCCTATAGTGACGGGGAGGTTTGTGGTGGTAAACACTGGCCATAACCCCGTCTCGCTCCAGTCTCAGAGACGTCAGTACGGCTTGGAAAGCCTCTCCGAAATTCGGGGGAATTATAGCCCTGTGTGTCACTCACTCGACCCGGCCGGAAAGTCGCACCATTGTCTCCGCTTCACTTTTTCATTAATGCTACCGGTTTGTGTGTGGGGTTGTGCGTTTGCGGCGGCGCAACCGGGTTCATGTGTGTGCCTCGTATGCGTGTCCCTTCGCCACTGCGTGCTTTTGATCCGGTGTGTTCACTGTTTTTGCGGCGAAACGTGCGCTTTCCCCCGTGTGTGTGTGTATATCTGTGCGTGTGTGTGTGCGTGACTGTGTGAGAGGGAGCTGCTACGAAAGGGCTTCTGTTTTACGCGTGTTTCCATTGCCTATTTCCACGTCCTATAAATGGGGTTTTATTCCCATAAAGGCACATCCTATTTTCCCTCACAAAAATCCTTAAAGGGGGCGAGTTTGCCCTGAAAAACACGGACAGCTTCTGTTCTGTTGACGGATGTTCGTCCAGGGAGAAACGCTGAGCCGGCAGACATCTGTGCGTCGTTTAACTCGCTGCCAGGTGCGATGGATAACTGCCTGTCCGGAGATTTACCCAAGTGATCATGTCACTGAAAGACGCGGCTGACCATCTGTGGCTGCCCCGCTTTTTCGCGTTGTGTGTTTTCAGCCTCTCTACCAGCCAAAGCAGACTTGAAGCTCTGTTGGTGATGGACAGTATGCCATGGTCGTTCCATTCCAAATTCCAAGGGGTGATGGATTTGAAACATAAATACAAATAAAATCAATTGCAAATTTCCAATCCATTTCATCCTCCTGACCCTATCAACCGTATCCATCAGAAAAGATTCTCACAGGGATTTTTGACGACATGGCTGTATTATGAAATTATTAAATGTTTACGTTGTTCTTTCAGATGAGTTGCCGTGCCTTTGCACACGTTGGACAAATACATATTTTCCCCATTCTGCGTAATATTATAACAGTTTTACACAAACACAACATATAAGGAGAGGCGGATGAGTTACCGTAGTGGAGACAGGGCGGGTGGGGTGGGGCTTTGTTATGAAGAGCTGTCTGAAGATAAGAACATGTGCCTAATGCCATGGCAGATGCTCTGGCAACGACAAATATTTCGCTGCACGAGAGAGCCTGCGTGGGACAGGAAGTGCACGTCTCTTCTGGGCGACGCTGTGCACTATTAAAAGCCTTTACAGTTGTCAGGCTGTGGATCACTGGCCCGCTGATGGGCTCCCGCGTGCCCCTTCAGCACGGACAGACCGGGGCCTGTGTCGGCTAATGTAGAACATTAGCAATATCCTGAGTCAACAGTCCCCCGCTCGGTTTGTTTGGATATCGCATTTCCCTGGCAACTGGATATATTGTCAAGGGTACACTAGATCCTGGTGGAAGGTAAAAGCAGCGCACTTCCTCGCAAATTGGTAAACCGAGACAGGCCACCGCTGGAGCCTGACAGGTTCATTTGACACATGGGTAAACAGTTGCAGGCAAGGGGACGAAGGCCAGGCTGTTATTGTTTGCACAGTGGGATGGGAGGCGGTGCCATTAGAGAGGAAAGTAACGGACATCAACCCACGGAGATGACTGGACGTTGCTGATCTAATGGTGAAAATCCCCCTTTTTTTTTTATCTTTACCAGTTGCAGACGCAAAGCATTTGGCCGCGGTACGACTAAGGCTTTGACGCGACTCCGACAACTGTGCCCGCTGGCTCATTCGGAGCAACGTTGCGCCGACAACAGGAAACGGGAGCGTAGAACTTCGCCCGGCAGGAATGCCGAGTGCGATGTTGTCACTGAGTTTTCCAGTGAGGAGCGGAGAGAGGGTGGTGATATTTTTTTCATTAGCGAGGGAGTCGGAGAAAATGGGCCTTGGTTTACATGGCTCAGTTGTTTATCCCATAGTTTTTCTTGCGTAATCACCTTGGTGAGGCGTGTGCCGCGTGTGCCTGTGATGTGATGCATGTTGTGTGAAGCCTTTTGGAAAGTGTATCCCAAAGTCATTACTGGTAATCAGGAACACTCGTTTGGGTTTTTTCGGGCCAATGCAAGAAAAGCAACGGAAACTATTAACTTTTGGATCAAATACGACTTAATTCCACATTGGAAATCAAAGCCAATTATGCTCTACATTATTCCTATTATGGAATCTGAGAACCGTTGACACCGTTGATTTGGATTTGCGGGAATATTTTGTGAGTTTAAGAATATAGGATGGCAGTATCAGATTCACATATGTTTTATTGTAACTACTTGTGTCTGTGTCTTGATGTCATGCCACGTGTAGCTAAAAGTCCTTAGATGTATTAGGTTTTCAACACATACATTCTAATACTATTTTCCAGCCGTGTCATAATATGCATCATTTGCAAAGCTGATGATATGATTGGTGTCGGTTAAACTGCTGTCTTGGAACGGCCTTGTCATATTTCATTAGCAGTATAATAACATTAGTAACGCCCTAATGTAATAGAGACACAGCGGCTGCAGCTTGTTCATTCACGGACAGGAAAAGCACAGAGGAGCCGGAATATCTGTCGCCCCGGAGTGTTTGGCATGTCTGGCCTAAACTCGGTCCCTTGATAAAATCATTAGTATTTATACATGCGGGAATGTGTGGTGAATTCCAATAAAGATTCCAACATACTGTATATATTCCATGCATACCATATATTTTTCCTAAATTCCAGGCAAAGAGCTCCAATAAAATGTGTGGGTCAGTGAAAGTAATAATGGAGTCATAAAAGCATAAACGTTGTACATTTTATCCAGTATTGGATTCTTTTGTTTACATTGTAAAGCAGTCAAAAATAAAAAAAATACATTTTATCCAGTGATGAAGCATAAATATTCCACTTAGAATTAGACTAGTGGTGATGTCATTGTTCAGACAGGTAACTCATTTACCGAAGTAGCTTTAATTACAAAAAAAAAGAAGAAGAGCTATGTTTACCGTATGCATTGCATTTCACATCACATCATTTATCTATTGGATATACCCAGGTTCTTTTTTACTTTGTTTTGTTGTATTGATGTTTTGTTTGTCAGCTGCTATAGCTTAGTTATAGTATAGTATAGTATAGTTAGTAATAAGTTACCAATATTCCCAAACATGCCAAACTTATTTCCTGAACAAAAGTGTTGAATACATCCAGTTACGATAATAATAATATTAAATAATAGATTGGACTTATATAGCGCCTTTCAAGGGACCCAAGGACGCTTTACACAAGAAAAAAATATATATATATTTTCTGAAACCTCCATGGAAATGTTCTACTACCCTGAGCTCCCATGTTAAAATTGTTCTGCCTCTGTATAATATTCCCCAGTAAAAAAAAAAAAAGAGTAATCATGTAATCTTAAACCTCTTCTAATAAAATGGTATGAAATAAAAGGTCTCTACTCGGTCCACTCCTTGGTCCTTCAGAGACCAAAGATAATCGGACTGATCTCCTCGCTGTGCGAGTTACTTGGCAGCTCGTAAAGGCTGCCGGCTGGAGCCGTGACAAGTCCGATATCAAGGTATTATCCAGACCTCAAGAAGAAATCCCTCGATATTTGTGTCAATAAGGAAAAACAGCTGCACACCACTTCACACATAGCTTCAGGGAATATTGTGTATTTCAGTTTCTCAACAGTTTGGATTTTCTCATAATTTTTTTAAAATTATTTTTATCATCCCATTTGCACAAAGGAAAGTCGAAATGTCCTCTCCTAATGATGTCAATGTTAGGCGGGAGAGCGGTGTAAATCCTGAACCGACCAGTTTGTGCATTTAAATCTTTTACTGTAAAATGTTTGGTACGTCTGAGACCGGGACCTGTGATGAATAAAAAAAATGTTCTCCAGTCGATCCGCGACCCTCAAAGAAAAAAATGATTAGGCTTACAGATGGATAGATGAAGATGAGTACCTTCTCGACATGTACACTCGTCCCAGCTCCCGCAGGTTGTAGCTGCACACAGCGTGAAGGCAGTCTGTGAATGGCTGTGACCGAGTCCAGTCAGCGCTGACACAGCATCTGAGTGATGGAAAAGACAAGTCAGTGGCCGGGCGCCATAAACAACTGAAAGTGGTGGTCTCAATCAGAAGCCATTCATTTTCGACCGCCACACTGTGTTTATTTCATTTCCCGTCTCACTTTATCGGCACAGAGGGAATAATGGGCTGGGTAATAAGAAGGGACCGGGGATAATGGGAGACTCTGGCTCCTGCCTCCCGTAATGAGACTGTGGGATCTGGGCAGAAGGGGATGGAGAGAGAGAGAGGTATGACACATGGTGGAAAAAAACAGGACCATGGGGATGGTGAATAGTGGCGCTATTGTTGCGCAGATGGAGGGAAGGAGGAATTAATGCGTAAACTGAAGTTACTGTGCTGTGTGTGTGTGTGTTGCGTTTGTCGTTGACAATATAAATATAGACTCAACTTTTGACACTGAGGTGTAACACGCACACAGATACACACCTGCACACACACACACACACACACACACACAGGGCTGGAACCATTTCCAGGCAGCACCATTCATCTTCATGAAAGAAAGGAAGGTGCCCAGCAATCCTCTGAACATTTTTTTTGTGAATGGAGTTAGAGAATTGGACGGCCGTGAGATGGAATTAAATTCAATGCGCCAATCCGCCAAAACTTCAGTGCAAAAACACCTCATGTGGTACAGGGACTCTTTGTCCAGCAAACAGGGCAGAAACAACTTTTTTTTTTTCTTCACTTGCCTCTCTTTAAGTCAACTCTGTTCCTTGTCGGGGGACTTGTTGACCTTCGCAGTGCAGCTCGTTATTTGACGCACTTTTTTGGGGGGTTGGGGGGGGGGATGCACGCATTTCTCGATACGCAACCACTTTCATCAAATTCAAGTTGTTTGCGTTTACAAGTTCCTATGTATACCTGTGCAATTCCAGTGGCATGGTGGTGTTAATAAATAGGGAGGTGATGTGACCCTGAGTTCCTTGGCTATGCAATATGAGAATCCTTACATTATGTGTACGTGTTTATAGTGTCCCCTGGCAAGTGCCCAGAAGCCGATCGCCACCCATCACCACAGGCCTCAGACAACAGGGAACACCGTGTCAACTCCCTTCAAACTCACGAGTTACATAATCCCTAACGAAGTCCAAGTCACAGTTCAAGGCCCCAGTGGAGTCAGGTTCCAAGATAAGAAATCCCAGCAAAAAAAAAAACATTATTTTGTAGTTCCTGTCACTGGGGTTGTAATGTGAAACAATTAAATTTACTGTCCAAACAGTTGAGACAAATCAAATTATAGTTGTCTCTTTCTTTTCAGTTTTTATTGGACACGCAACAAAAACTTAGCTGGGAAACTTGACATGAAGCAAGCGTACTCGCCATGTGTTCATTTGAACTTTTTTTAATACTATCTTTTCGATGTTTTTCCATCTGCGCATGAAGTCATTTCGTTTCAGTCAGACTTTAATCACGAGTTGCCGGTGAAATTCGCAGGAGAGATTCGTGAATCCCATCCGACTCCAGTCCGTGTCATGTGACACACCGCTGCCCGCAGTCACATCCCGCTCGCTCCCTGCAGACACTGATCTCACGCACCAATCCTTCGAGTCCAACAAGGTCTACCGCTATGTTCGCATTACCCAATCAGTAGCTTAAATAGTCCGCCAAATAGCCAGCGCAACCGAAATACCAGTGCATGTCTTAATCCTGTGAGAGTCTGAGCGACTTTGACTAATCCGTTTTGGGTTTTCTGCGGAGAATTTGAGCTCGGCGGCCGTAGCGTGACAGCACCTCTGTAGATACACCGATATCTCGAGATTTTTTATTATTATTATTAAAATGCAGCCACATTCCGTGGCAAGATTAGACACACCACTTCTCCATTTGTATTTTTTTTTCATCTTTGTGCGCAGACATCGCGCAGTGGGATCTCAATGATAAAAATGTTTCTGTCTGTCACTTTGTGTTTCATGTTGGTCTCGGAGGCTTCCGATTCAGGGAAGAGGGAGGGGACAAGGCGGGGGGTTTGGAGGCGGAGGTCCATAAGAGGTGGAACCCCCCCGGGGGGGTTTGAATGCTCGAAAGGGTATATGTCTTGACAAATATTGTGTGCTGATGTGCGTTGCACCAGATACAATCAGGGGACTTGGTTCGCCTGCCAAGTCGCTGCATCACGGGCGATAGTAAATCAGCGCCATATGAGACTCACAAGATTAGAAGGAGGAAAGAGAGAAAACATCCCCATTAATTCCAGTCGGGATGACATTGCATGTTGAAAGAGGAAAGATGGAAACAAAAATAAGAAACTATTTCCTGCTGAAGGTTTTCTGGAGCAGCAGCAGCTTCATTTTTGTGTTAATCCGACAGCCCATTACACTGAAACGTCTCCTCTTCTACTTGTGTTTCCACATGAGAAATCCGGGATGGCTCGGAAAAAATGGAAAGTGCAGACCAATGGTTTGCATAGGGCAACAAGACCTCGGTTGAAAGAGAGAGAACAAAAATGTGTGTGTGTGCGCGTGCGAGGGGGGATGAGAAGTCAGAGGAGAGGGTGACTGGAGGTGGTTTCCAGGGAAATGAGGCGGTATCTGATTCTCTCTGCTGACAAACACGCAGCCAGGTTGAGGCCTGTTCTTAGACGAGGACCCACAGAAGCCACATCTCTCTCCCTCCCTCTCTCCTCCGTTGTTATTTGAGGGTTTTAGTTTTTTTTTCTTGGCAGCACTCAGGCACAGGATGCAGGCCATTTGCTGCAGGAAAGTATAACCGCATTGTCTGAGCTCGGACGGCCTAATTGCCCCACAACAAACAATGTGTAAACTGAGGCTGATTATAATTTGAGCCCTGGGCCTCAGCGGGCTGATTGTAGAAGGGGGGGGGGCATCTATTTCATTTACTACCCGGGAGCCGGCGGACGAAAGCGGAGGAACCTCTTACCGATATATATACATATATATATACCCACATTTCTTGTGGTGTGTGGTCAAGCGAGGTTAGATCCCGAAATGAAGGTCTCATCTCATTCCTCCCAGGCCCGGCAGCAAATAAGCATGTAACACTAGCGCAGGCGCACACAGGGCTGTAATAAGCCGGCCGCAGCGCGTCCGCATGCAGAGGTGACACACTCGGCTCAGGGATGCCGAGCCGCGGAGGCCTGGGCGCCGGGCTTCATCGCTTCCTCGTGTCCTGTCGTGTGCTGTTAATGAACAACATCCCCGACTGTCAAGGGGAAACGACGCTTCACACGTCTTGCCTTTGTTGCTTTCCAGCGAGGCTTGCCTTAATGGTGTCCTAATATGTTTGCACAGCCCCCTTAAAGAAAGCAAACGCCCCCCCCCCCCCTCCTCTGCGGCTCCTGTTTTCCAGCAAATTGTAACCCCAGACCGAGGCCTTGCGGTGGAGAGGGACAGGGGAAAATAAACAGGATGTCCCGCGCGTTTGTACGTCTCCGATCTTTGCTTTCATCACACAACACTTGGTGTTTTCAACTGGGAAGAATTTATTTTCCTCCAGTGGAGGCAGTGAAAACGTTTCTTGTCTTACATGACAAGCGGTGTAACCCCAGACCGAGGCCTCGCGGTGGAGAGGGACAGGGGAAATTAAACAGGATGTCCCGCGCGTTTGTACGTCTCCGATCTTTGCTTTCATCACACAACACTTGGTGTTTTCAACTGGGAAGAATTTATTTTCCTCCAGTGGAGGCAGTGAAAACGTTTCTTGTCTTACATGACAAGCGGTGTGTAATTTCAACTCCCGAAATAAAAATGTTCTTACCCTGCATGATGGGGCCTTGAGGCATTAAGCATTGGTGTGCGTGGTCCACAGAAAGCCTACTGTAAGGAATAGATCAAGCATCACGTAGATCCGAATCAGAATCAGAATCGCTTTACTGGCCAAATGTACAGGTACACAGGAATTTCACTTGGTGTACAGCGCCAATGAATAAGACATACAGCATGAGACATACCTTCAAGAGATAAGAAGTCCGTGTTTAAGTGTGCAAGCTGGTCCTGTGGGCCTCCTTCAAGATGCCATAACGGTGCAATGGTGTGATTACATCAGGACCAGTATGACTGTTGGACTAATTGTTGACGGGTTGCAGGTTTTCATCTCCATGACATTGTGCTGTCGCCGTGGGAGCACTCCCCCAGACGGAGAAAGGTGGGTTTTAATTGTTTAGATACCATGATGCCAGCCTCCAAGCTGTTCACTTGTGGTCCAAATATGGTAGGTCCGACCATTCATAGCGTCCTTCGAGGGTGGGAACGGTGGCTGCTGCGGGCAGGTCTCATGTGTGACGTGCCTGTAGCGAGACGGTTCCTCGCGTCCTGCGTCTTCAACCGGGTAATAAAACAGTGTGTTTCAGGTTTATTATCGGCTATTTTTCCTTGTAATTCGTGAGACCTTGAACACCGTAGAAACCACTGTAATGTCTCGGTCTAGAATCATGCGAAGTGTTTCGCAAACGCATTTTTTTTTACTTATTTTTTTTAAACAGGGACGCGTTGTGTATATTAACCCGATACAATGATGCACTGCGGTGGAGTAGCAGAGTGCGCACCCCTGACCTGTGGGCGACATGTACCAGTCAGTGAAGTCCTCTCGTGCGGAAGGGGGGAGGGCCGATGTTTGCAGACTATGTCACACAAGCTGCCACGTTTGGATGAAACGCAGGGAAGGGGAATTTTAAGTGGGACGACGAGAAGAGTCGGCGAGGAGAAGGGAGGCGGTGGGCAGTTCAAAGTACTCTTCTCTCAGTGACACCCTCCTCCCTCCCTCCCTCCCTCCCTCCTTCTCTTCCTGCTCCCATTCTCTTGGAGGGCGGGGGGGGGGGGGTATTATTGTTAATCATCTTATTACTGAATCCCAGGTTCTGGGCCCGGATGAAAGGTCAGCCGCTGAGCTCCGCAGACACCCAGCCGTCAACGGATCAAAGGCCGCGCTCTGTGATGATCCCACACCGTGTCGCTTTGATACTGTAGCACACAAAGGGGGCCTTGGACGGATGACAAAGTTTGATCGTCCTTTTCGTCCGATACCGTCCCCCCCCCCCCCCTTTTTTTTTCTTTCCTTTCAAAGTCGCCCCGTGCGCAGCCCGCGATAATAAGGCATCTCTTTATGAGTCCATGTTTTGTTCCGCGCGGGCAGGTCGATGCACCTCACTCGCCTTGGTGTCACGAGAGGAGTCCTGAAATACATAGTTGTGAAAGAGCCTCTGTGTCTGTGCTGCGTTTGAACTCGCGAGCACCGTCATTACGTGTGGATTTCTTTGGCTGAAGACTCGGCTCTTTCTGTAGGATTTTGGACACGTACAATGCCAAGCTGATACCATTATCCACTGCTGCTTTTTGACAATGTGTTTTGGGAGATACATAAAGAGCAATGCCCCCAAGAAACATGTGCCCCCCTTTTGATCTTCACTAATGGCACAATGCCAATGTCATTTTTTTTTGGTTGATCTACCACCTTGATCCATAATTGCTTTGACATCTGTCTGCAGGAAGACTTTTTTTCTACCCCCAGCAACAGGCTCGTTCTGAATGGAGTAATAACACATAATAATATAGCCTTTTCACAGCAGAGTTTAGCCCTTCCTGTGAGTCGCGGGTAATCAACTGTTGGCCACGTCATTATCATATACGTGAAAACACCTCCCATGAATTGTAAGAAATCACTTAAAAAGAAAAAGTCAGCATAAACCCATTTAAAAAGTATTCATACTTTGTATAGCATTGAAATGATAAGACAGGAAATTCAGGTGTCACAGCAGAATAACATATTTACAGGAAATTATAAGAATATGGAACAGAATAGTCACATGGTCTCATAAACAATAAGAAAAAGATGTAATAATAAATGCTATATGAAGTATAATAAAGTAAATAATACAGCATAAAAGTATTATCTGTATGTTATAGATGTTGTTAGTCTAGAAGAAAGTGTGTACTGTATAGAAAGAAAAGAGATTAGTGTTGTATAATACTACTGTCATACGAGAACAATGTATGACACTTACAGAACAATTAAATTATAATAACAAATAAGTAATAATAAATTTACTAATAATAACAGATATGTACTTCCTACCATTACTGCCATTGTTGACCCAAGATACAGCTTCCTTCTGAAGAATAATTGCGAATAATTACATCGTTAGTTGTGGACAAGCTGCGGCGTTTGCCAAGTTTTCGTCAGAGTCCTGAATGCAATTACCGTAGATGATCACCAGTTTAAATTATTGTGTACTACTTGAAGACTCAAGCAGACACAGGAAGTTTGGTCTTTGTCAGCCTCCGACACGGTTCTTCCGTCACGTCGCTTCTTTATAAATATCAG
The DNA here is from genome assembly GCA_016785305.1 of Colistium nudipinnis. Classification (NCBI taxonomy): domain Eukaryota; kingdom Metazoa; phylum Chordata; class Actinopteri; order Pleuronectiformes; family Rhombosoleidae; genus Colistium; species Colistium nudipinnis. The sequence goes on from JAFBJU010000850.1 coordinate 345,543, forward strand.
TATGGGCTATGAAGCTCAGTTGGTGACACAGTGTTCGCAGTAAACATTGGCATTGCAAGATAACATATCGAGGAAGATCAGGTTCTCCAAGGCACATATTTCACAGTCTAGACTCCTAACAAACTTGATATCTGCTGTGATACTGCTGCCAGGATCCTGTCTGCTCTCTCATGCGCCGGCTCTTTAGCCAGACGCCCACCGACGCCCCGGTAGGAGACCACCCCCCCCCCCCCCCCCCCCCCCCCGGCCCCCCGCCCTAACCCCCCGTGGCACAGCGCTGCGAGGTGTGAATGAGTTTCTGTTACGACCCCCTGACCTTTTCCTGTCTCGGGACTCGCAGTCGGTTGGAGGTCAGGGGTCATCTCTTGGCTGATAAAGCTCCCGAGTGCTGGCTGTGTCACACCGCCTCCGACTGGACACGGAACGGGGATTTGGCCTCCTTTGATCGATTCACCTCCCAGCACAGGCAGCAAGCAGCAGATATGGACCAGACGCTGACCAACAATTTTTATTTTTTATTTTTTCTACATTCCCAAAACCTGTTAAGATTAATCAGCGTTTTGGGAATTTAACTAGTTAATTTGTGATAGACAGTCAAGGGGTGGGTGTGAAAAATTGGCAATTACGAGCCATTTATCTCAGCAAAATGAGTCCAGAACAAGAATAGTTTTCGATACAAGCGCCCAGCCACTCCGGAGAAAATCTGATATGAGCAGCAGCAGTCGGCCAAGCAGACGTCTGGCATGTCCTGCAAAGCTGCTGGCGCTCTATTCCGTGCACATTCTCCAGAACTGATATGGAGGCTGAGAAATCCCCTTTTCATCTGTCACGGCTCTCTGACACGGGATTCACTCGTGGCCGCCGCCGACAGGACAAGGAGCACAACTGCGTGTTGGAAGAGGAGAGCTCTCCCCCTGCGTGTGTGTTTGTGTGTGTTGAGAAAATATTGAGTTGACTTTTCCCAAGTAAAACCTAGATGAAAATATGATTTTCAGGTGAGGGTGCGTATTTGGCAAACAGGTGAATTGTAGAAGGATAATCGGCATTCTCAGAGCTCTCTCAGTGGACCTGAACCGAGCATGATTTAAACATATATCTGGCCGTGCCATATTTTTCCGTGTTCTTTTGTTGCTTTGTTGCAAAGAAAAAACGAACCTCCCCGCGTTTATGCGTGAAGGCCGGACTAGCTGCTGTGACTACCGTCCGCTTCTGTGTTTGTGTATGTCCCAGACACACTGGCAGGTGCTCGGGAGACAGCTTGGGCGTAAGAGACAGCGCTTAATGACATGCAAACAGACGGAGCGCCTCCGAGTATTTGCCTATGCAAAGTATATGCAATATCAGAGACGCTTTCGGGGCGACACCCTGCACCCTGCTTACCTCTACTCTTGCCCCAAGCATAACCTAAACCTAATTCTAACCTGAACCTTATTAGTGTTATTATTTAGTGTGTATTCATGTTAAATGTTGTAGCACACCCAGATAAACAGGCTGATTCAGGCCAGGACCTTAGCCTTGTGGAGGTATGCGCTCTCTTGAAGCCCTTGTAATTGTATCTTTTCATATATTATACTGTAGGTGTGTATATGTGTGTTGTTGTTACTGATGAACAAAACATATATATATACTGTATATATACATACAAAGCTGAAATACCGGACTTAAATACATCAACTAGCCGGAAAAACAAATTAACAATAAAATTGCTCTGTGTCTATATGTAAAAATTTAATTGTTATAATTTATATACATATATATATATACACCTAGTTAAAACTTAACGGTATAAAAAAAACAATCTGTCGTAAATCCCACAATTATGAAAGTTGTAACATTCTGTTGAAACTGATAAATAGAGGTGCTCAGTTTTGCTCAGTTTCACTTTAAAGCACATAAAACTAGTTTTAAGTCCTGATTTCACATATAATGAAGACTGATAGTCAATAATGGTACAAATCAAACTTAAAACATTTAAAAGGAAAACATTTTCAGTAGTAATTGAATAAGATCGGGGGGGGGGGGGGAGAAGTTTTGGTTCTGACAGCGGTTTGTTAATAGTTAATAACAATTGACATCTACGGAAGCAAAGATAGTGTTGACTAAATTAGCGTGCAGCATCCTTCCAACACTGTTTTCTTGACACGAAACCAAAGAAAATATACGACTTATTAAAAATAAAAAGAATTTTGTTTCAAATCATTATAGATTGGATATAGTGGTAGGCTGTTCATGTGTATGTCAGATCCCTTAGGAAGCAAATCTCGGGGCCAAACGGTGAAACCCAAAATGAAGGCGTTACTTTTTTCAATGCTAAACCCCTGTTTTCATTTTCAGTATTTCCCCCGTATTTAGCGATGTTATTAAATGCCGTTTCCACTGAAAATGAATAGGTGGCAAAAAGGGGGGGGGGGCGGGGGAAATTACTCAGCCTAACAGAAGAATTGGCTGCACATACGTTTCTCTCAGAGAAGTCTCTGTGGACCCCTGAGTGCTGTGTGAGAGGAGGAAAGCCCTGGGCTGTTTGCATCTTTTTTTGTCGGGTGAGGAAAACAGGAAGCGACGTCGTTTGCTGTGCTCACGCTGGTGTTCTGCTGGAC